>ML779944.1:274296-304522 GCA_009831015.1 Picea engelmannii
GCCATCCATCTTAGTATTCAACTTAGCTTCTATTGAATCCATCAACTTAGCTTCCATTGAATCCATCTTAGTATCCAACTTAGATTCCATTGAATCCATCTTCTTTTGTAGTTCATTTTTGTCCCTACGCATTTCTTCACCTTCATCAAGAGTCCAATTAGGATTTTCTCGAGGCTTATTTGGTGTAGAAGGTCCCTTTTTTGGTGGCATGTTGGCCAAGTATCACTTTTGAATCTTGATTTTGAGGCGATTCTAGTAGAAAATATTTATTATGTTCTATATCCCACGTTTCAGCCCTTATTTGTATGAAACTTTCTTTTAGGTAGTTATTTGATATTTCTTCTCTACAATGCCACAGGTCTGATCAAAATTGGATGTGCCAAGTGGAATTTACGGTAACTTCCTCACAACTTGCCGATTTTTTGCCTTTCCAGGAGATCTCACTTGTATAGCATGCCCCACACAAAATAATTCATATCCAATTCTGAAACTCACACCCAAAATACTATAGACTGTCCACAATCCAATGAAACTAGTCCCACTCAATTTGGATACTCTAGCAAGAAGTTATGATTGTTTTACTTGGAACACCTTCTTGAGACTAGTCAATAGGACTAGTCAGATACCCTATCTTACACAAGGTGTATATAAAAATTTAAGATGACCTAGAAGCTAAACGTTTTACCACAGATACCTTACTAATTTCTGTAAATGACCTCTAGATTTCAGGGTCTGAAACGTTACATAAAATGTTTTATTGTGAAAATTCCGCAATGACTCATTTCAGGATGATTCCAGAACCCTATATTGTACAGTCTGTATCTCCAAAAGTATAAGGCGTAAGGAGCTAAATTTTGAACCCAACATACCTTGATCCATCTACTAAATATCCTCCAATTTGTTCCTTCTGAAACGTTGAAAAAAAAGGTTATAGAAAAAATTGCACGGTGTCTCAGATGTAGCAGCAAAACCCCAAGACCTTGAGCTCTGATACCATATGTTAAGAACCCAACATCAATATAGCATAGAAAAACCTCAGGAAAAGTACTCAACGCCTTGAAAAAGAGATAATTTCAGATAATAAGCCTCTTCGAAGGGGCAACCTCCTTTTACCCCACTTAAATGTTCAAGTACAAGATGATTCAAAATGAAAATGTCTCCTTGGTATATATAGGAGACTAGGAGGTATAATTTACATCTAATGGCCTAAAGTCGACATAAATAAAATAGCATTACTAATATAATATGCCCCAATTAAGGGGTAATGAGCCAATATTAGGGCTTAACAGAAGTGTTCCCCTTATCTTCTCAATAGTCCTTTAGTTGCCCCACTTCCTTTCCAGGCTTCAGCAACAGGCCGGAGAAGAAGTCTCAGAGCCCTGTAGTTGCAGTTTAGCACCTTCAGGAAATCCATTCCCAGCAATTCTCTCACCCAAAGAGATTTCTCACAGGCCTAACAACCCGACTTTTCAATATCCCACGGGCCTGACAAACTACTTTTTTAGTCCAGATCCCAAACTAACCAGGTACATAAACAAGTATGGCTATGGATACAGGTTCAGTTACAGTGACAGGAAAGTACAGAGGATAGTTGATTGCGTGAGTGAAATATCATGGTATGTCTGAATGGATGACTCTAATGGAAGGAATGATGGAAAATGAACTAAGTCCAAACCATATGTATGCATGTCCCCAACTTGACACTTTTCATGTTGGGAGCTACTTTGGCCCACTTGTCCCCAACTTTGGAACTTAGGAAAAAATAATTATCCATACTTTATACTTTAATAAATATTAATATAGTATTTCTTTTTGGCTTAATCTCCCTAGCTTATCCCCTTTTCCTTAACTTTTAGCCCCCCCTTTCCCTAACTAGTGGAGTTTAGTCCCCCATACTCTTTTATCATGGTTAGTCTGTGCCCAGCGATGTATTTTATATTAATGATGAGTCATATACAAAAATAGGCTCACTTCCCTTTAACATCTATGCTCTCAGGCTTAATCATCACATAGCCCTTTTGGCTTATAACAAACTGGCTCACCATCCTATAAAACGCATCATATACATAAAGGCTCCCTGGCCTCCAAATCACATGAACTCAAGTTGTTGTGTGTGGTATCCTAGAATGTGCACACTTCATCATTTTACCGCGCAGTACATGTGTGCACTATACCATGGAAGGTGCAATAAAAAAATGATGTCAAACATCTCACTAGCTTACGTACATTTGTATTTACATTTACAATTGGGTTCAGCCTAGGGATATTACAATTGGTCTCCTCATTCATTTGTAGGTTGGTGCTTGTTAGCAGGTTGTTTCTCATAAGTGGATTGGTGTCCTCATTTAGTTCTAGTTTGGTGCCTACAGAGGATTGGTGTCCTCATTGATAGATATTCATACATGAATTGTTATTCAATTATAAATATTTTTTAAGGTCTTCACGATCTAGGTTTCCACCTCTATATTTGTAAATGTGTTGAATATTGTCTCTGATTATGATGAGTAAATTTATGGTATAATTGGCTACAAATATAAATCCTAACTATGTTTTAAAATCATAACAGANAAAGTATAAAGTATTGATTCACCCCCCCCCCCTCGATACTATTAAATATTTCAACAATTGGAATCAAAGCGGGTTCCTTCATAAATAATATAACCACTGGAAGGCATATCCCTACAGATCACATGGGTAAACATGAGAGATTATCCTTAAGAAAATCTTCATACTTTGATGGAACAAATTATACTTTTTGGTGTATCAAAATGAGACTGTATCTACAGTCACTAGGATATAATGTCTAGGAATCATTCAAGAATGGTTACCAAACTCCAGAAAATTCACTTTTTGACATAGGTGCAAAGAAACTCAGTGAAAATAACTCAAAATACATGAATGCAATTCTTGAAGGATTATCAAAATTGGAATTCAACAAATTTATGCACTGTGAATATGCAAAGGAGATGTGGAATAAAATGAACACTTATGAAGAATATGATAAATTCAAAAAAGAAAAACTACAAACTCATAGGATCAATGTGAAATCTTGAAGATGGATGAAGAAAAAAACATTGCAGCATATCTTCTTCATGTAGATTGAATTGTAAACATCATCAGAGGCATAAGTGAAACAATTGGTGAATATTTTATTGTGAAAAAAGTACTCAGGTCACTTCCTATGAGATTCAATCCTAAGATATCAGTTCTAGAAGATAGAAAACATTTGGACAAATTAAAAATGGATGAATTGCATGGAATTCTTATAGACTATGAGATGTGAATAGGACAAGAAGAAGTACCTAAAAAAGAAGCAGCATTCAAAGCCTCAAATAATACTAACATAAGAAAATAAAAATCAAGTGACAGCTCAAATGATGATTCTGATACAGAAGAAGCCAACTTTGTAAGAAGGTGTTGGACATGGTATTAGCACTGATGTCAAAGGAGATCAATATGCTCAATATTGGACATAATTTTATGAAGTTGACATTGATATCAAAGAGATTATGTGATGTTGGTATTGGTATTAATGCAAAGAGGTCAATATTATGGTCATCATCATCAAAATTGTGCATATGATATTGTCAAACGCATGCATTTTCTAAACAATGATTACTTATGGATACTAAATTTGTACTATCTAAATGAAAAGGGGAAAGATCAAAAATTGGTGCTCAATAAAATGTGTAAAAGGGTCTGGTATGAGAGTCTCTATTAGACTTATTGATATTAGAATTGGATAAACTTTGACTTGGATAACTTTGACTTGTATTGCCTTCAACTTCAACTTGCATCTCCTTCAAATTTGAATTGGATAAATTTGACCCACCTTTCCTCCGAATTCGAGTTGGATAACTTCGACTTGCACTGCCTTTGACTTCGACTTGCATTTCATTCAACTTCGACTTGGATTTCTTGACTCTTGGTCGACTTAAATTTAGTAGACTTACTTTACCTCGAACCGACTTGCATTTTGGCCGACTCGTTTTTCCCATTTCGACTTCCAGGTTGTTGAATCTATTTTATTTTTCGACTTGACTTTGGTTGACTTGCTTTGCCTTAACCTAACTTGCATTTTGGCCAACTCAATTTTTCCATTTCGATTTTTGGGTGGTCAACTCTATTTTATTTTCCAACTCTAATTTGGTCAACTTATTTTTCCTCGACCCAACTTGCAGTTTGTCCGACTCATTTTTCCATTTCAACTTTCAGGTGGTCGAATCTATTTTATTTTTTGACTCTACTTGATGCTTGAGTGGTAGATAATTTCCCATCATATAAACAATGAGAATTATAATTATTTTAAAAAAATAATTCCATGTTGGTGAGACAGATGGGCTATAAGCCTCGTGTTTGTGGATAAGATCTTATATTGATCTTTAAATGATCCAGCAAATACAATTTGCCCAAAGTAATTGTAGAGGAATAGTTATTGGATGGTTGAGGTTAACAGATAATGAAATCATAAATTCTATGGATCGACAATGGAAAACGAATATTGATCATAGATCGTTGGATCAATATGGAAGTGTGAGACCAAAATAAGAAGATTCAATCCATAACTTAGATCGACTCATAAAAGATAAAAATATGATTAAATATAATTAACACCTCAGGATCAAGGTTTGTTCAATGAACTATTACAAAAACAGTAAACAATTTTTATCACCCAAATATTCCATCAATGATGAACAACTTACAAGGGATTTGAAGTCTTTTGAATTAAAGACAATAAAAAATTTATGACAAAACGTTATTATTATTATTAAATTAAATGAAGAGGTGCATTGGTTCATACAAGAGACACATCATTTCAAATTCATACCTATTGGAATATTATATAAATGGAAAGGTATAATGGAAGGAGAGTGTCTCTTTGGTATAATTCAAAACATAAAAAAATAGAAGCAGAGTCCAAGGAAGTATATGAATCCTGAAACATACATATGAAGTGAGGATGGAAGGGAAGAGCAAGGGAGGATTGGAGTCCTCTAGAGGTTGGATCCTAAAATGGGGATTTGCAGCTTCCTCAAGTTGGTGCTTGAAAACAAGGGAGTTGGTTCTTCCTTGAGTTGGTGCTTGAAAACAGGGAGTTGGTGCTCTAAATAGGGGATTGGTGTCTCCTTGAGTTGGTGCTCAAAATAAGAGAGATCGGTGTCTTGTACACATTGTAACTTGTATTTTTTAATTGTTATATTTAATTTCTATTTTTTGTACATTCTTATTGATAAATTTTTGTGATTGATAATATTAATAATTAATTATTATTAAAAATATTAAAAAATAAGAAATATTGATTCACCCCCCCCCCTCAGTATTGGCCAACATTTCAACAATTGGTATCAAACTAGGTTCCTTCACCACATTCTAACCACTTGAAGGAAGATTCTTAGAAATCCAATGGATCGGGAAGAATGAATGTCCTCCAACAAAGCATCATTGTTCAAAGGAAATGATTATGCATTTTGGAGAATACGGATGAAAAGTTATCTGATGGCTCTTGGATGTTATGTTTGTCTATATGTGGTAAATGGTTACACTCCACCAACTATTGCACAGTCATATGTTACTGCAAAGAAAATCTTCAATAATAATTCAAGATTTGTTAATGCAATTCTGGGTGGATTAGGAAACCCCATATTTGTAAAAGTGATACATTGTAAATAATCAAAAGAAATTTGGGACAAACTTGAATTCATCTATGAAGGAGATGGAAAATTTAATAAATCAAAACTTCAAACATACAGAAGGAAGTTTGAGAGTCTGAATATGAAAGAGGAAGAAAACATTGTAGAATATTTTCAAAGAGTGGATGAAATAGTCAATTCAATCAGAGCATTGGGAGAAGAGATAAAAGAAAAAATTATTGTCCAAAAGGTGTTTATATCATTACCAATTAGATATGATGCCAAGGTATCTACTTTGGAAGACAGAGAATACCTTGACAACCTTACAATGGATGAAATCCATGGGATTATCATAGCCTATGAGATGATAACAGGGAAAGAAAAATCATCTAAAGGGAAAATAACCTTCAAGGAATCAAAAGAAAAGAAGAATCAGGAGCAGATGTCTAATGAAGTTTAGTCAAAGATATATGATGAAGGATTAGCTAACTTCATGAAGAAATGCAAGAAAGGAACTAGCAAATACAAGGGAAATCTTCCTCTAAAACAATTTAATTGTGGAAAGGTTCAACATTTTTCTTCCAAATGTCCCTATCCAAAACAAGAAGAAAGTGATGATGAAATAAATTTCAAGGGACATAAAAAGGGAAAACCCAAAAACAAAAAGAAGAAGACATTTTACACCAAAGAGAACGACAGTTTATTTGAAGAAAGTGAAAATGAAGAGTCAGAACATCTATTTATGGGTATAGAAACCCAAGATAATCTTTCTAAAAGTACTTTTGTGATTGAGGAAAACTTTGAGGTTGAAGGAGAAGTAGAGTTAGAATCAGAACTAATCAATGTTTTGGATGAACTTAGAAAGTATAAAAAGAAGAACAATTTGTTGAGGGGAGAGTTGCTATAATTTGAAGAAGCACAACAATTAAGAGAAAAGGAAGTTTCAAAAACCATCAAAGAATCAGAGCAAATCATCATTGACCTGAAGACTCAACTTCAAGAATCCAAGAGAAATGAGGAAGTCTTGAATAAACAACTTAATGAAGAAAACCAAGATTGTAAGAAACTAGAGACTGAAATTATTCAACTAAAGAGGGAACTTGAGAATGGAAACAACCAATCAAGATTTGAAAATAGTTCAAAAATATTGAATGACATTCTTAATAGTAAAATATCCCCAAACAATAAGACATGACTAGGATATGATCAAGATTCAACCTATGCAAAACAAAAGACTAACAAAAAACCAATCAGTTATGAAGATGCTCTTAGAATCCCCTTAAAAAGGGAAGATAATAAGGGGAAGATGGTACCATTAAATATTGTTCCTAATAAACAGAAATCAACAGCCCCTACAAAAGAAAAAGAAGACAAAAAGAATATAACTACCAGAAGGACTCCCCCTAATAGATATCAACATATCTTCCTTGGATATTTCTACTCTTGCAATAATTTTGGAGATAAAGTAGTACATTGTAAATCCTATAGAAAGTAGAATCCTAAAAATTTCCAAAGATATAAGAACAACAAGAATAATGCAGAGAAAAGAAACTATAATTCATTCTATCATTTACAAGATTACAATGTTGAATGTCACAAGTGAAACAATTATGGTCATAAAGCCAGTGAATGTAGATTTCCAATGCAATCCTTGAAGACAAGCATTCCCAACAATAAAGATATTAAGATATGGAAAGAAAAACATGTGGAAGAAAAGGAAACATAATGTAAAGTAGCCTTGTAATCCAAGAACAAAAAGTGTCAATGGTATATTGACAGTAGATTCTCTAAGAATATGATAGGAGATAAAGAAAATTTATCAATCTGACAAAGTAGGAAAAAGGAAGTGTCACATTTGGAGATAATGTATTTGCCAAAATACTTCGAAAAGGCACAGTCACTTTTGGAAACAAGAAAAATAAAGAAGAAAATGTGCTACTAGTTGAAAATATGATGCCTAATCTTCTAAGTGTAAGCCAAACTTGTGATCAAGGACATATACTCATTTTTTACTCTCAAAAATGTGAAATTAGGAAGGAAGGATAAGGAAAATTAGTAGTTATCGCACCAAGAACCTCAATTAATGTATATATTTTAGATATTGAAGAAAAAGAAGAATGCTACATGAGTCAAGTAGATGAAAGTTGGTTGTGGCACAAAAGAATGGGACACTTGAGCTTTGACAATTTTATCAAAGCTAGTATAAAGGAATCAGTGAAGGACATGCCAAAGGTTATAAAACCTTCGGACCTTGTTTGTAATCATTTCCAACTTGGGAAACAGATGAGATTCAGATCCAAGACAAAAAATTACTCTACATCAAGACCATTGGAGCGTGTTCACACTGACATATGTGGACCTAATAGGACTAGAAATATACAAGAGGAGATTACTTCATGTTTATTATTGATGAC
This sequence comes from Picea engelmannii, assembly GCA_009831015.1. Lineage (NCBI taxonomy): Eukaryota > Viridiplantae > Streptophyta > Pinopsida > Pinales > Pinaceae > Picea > Picea engelmannii. The sequence continues at coordinate 282,341 of ML779944.1, forward strand.
TATACAAGGATGACCTGGGTATACTTCCTGAAAGAAAAATCAAAGGCATTTGAAAAGTTTAAGGCATTCAAAACTTATGTGGAGAATAAGAGAGATCTCAAGATCCAATGTTTGAGATCAGAAAATGAAGGGTAATTTACCTCTAAAGAATTGAATAATTTTTGTGAAGATCATGGAATCAAGAGACAATTTTCAGCTCCAAAAACCCCTCAACAGAATGGAGTTGTTGAAAGGAAAAACATAAATTTTCAAGAGGCTGCAAGAACAATGTTGAATAAAGCCAAACTTCTAGATAATTTTTTGAGAGATGCAATCTATACAGTAGTTCACATACTCAATCGAGAAAAAATTATATTTAACCATGACAATACACCTTATGAGCTATGGTTTGGAAGACCAACATCATTCAAACACTTCAGAGTCTTTGGGAGAAAATTCTATATTAAGAGGGATGATGATAACCTATGAAAATTTGATTCCAGATCATATGAGGGGATATTTATTGGTTACTCACCCAACAAAAAGGATTACAGATGCTATAATATAAGATTGCAAAAAACAGTTGAAAGTGCAAATGTAAAAGTAGATGATCTAAAATTGAGAAAAATCAAATATCAAGATAAATCAAAAATTGATGAATGGAGAAGAACTATTGATGATGAAGAAGATGGTGAATCAAAAAATGAAGAAGATGTTGAAGAAATACAAGTGAATGAACCTCAAACTGATGAATAAAAGGATGAGGAAGAAACACCCTTTCCAAAATCTCCATCAAAAAGAGTTCAAAAGAATCACCCCAAAATCCAAATCATAGGGGATAAAAGTGGAGGAGTAAAAACTACAAGAAAACTTACATTTGAATCAGAACAGGCAATGCTTTCTCTGGTAGAACCCAAATCATTTTCAGAATCTAGCAAAAATGAAGATTGGATAATAAAAAAATGAATGAAGAACTTGACCAAATAGAGAAAAATCATACTTGGGAACTGTTCCCATAACCAAAAGACAAAAATGTGATAGGGACCAAATGGATTTTCAAGAACAAACTTAATGAAAATGGAAAGATTATAAAGAATAAGACAACATTAGTATGTAAGGGATATGCCCAAGTTGAAGGAATTGACTTTCAGGAGATATTTTCCCTAGTGGCAATATTAGAAGCTATCAAAATGTTTTTGGCATTTTCATGCTTCAAAAACTTCAAAATATATCAGATGGATGTCAAGTCATCATTTCTAAATGTTGGTTGTGGAGCCTGATTATCTTCCTAATTCAGAGGTTTGTTTCAGTCGTGCTTGGTGATGCATCCCCCCTCCCCTCCTGGGGTTTTGCGACCTCCCAGTCAATGGATATTCTTATTCCTGAGTTGGATCGACTCTTCGAGCTCCCTTTTGAACCCAAATCAATATTACACAGGCCCCTTTTCCTTTTGTGTGTAGGTTCTATCAGACCTGCAAGCTATTCCTGCGTGCTTCCAGAACACTAAGGTTCAGGCGCTAGCTCCTTCTACAATTATCCCCTTCTTCACATGACCCCGGGATGTGTCCTTGCGCAAATGCACGCTTGTGGGTCCTAGCTCCTTTTCCCTAGCCCCTCCCTTGCATCTGAACTTGGGTATGTTCTTGCGTGACCACGCGATTACCTATTAAAGCTCATGCACCTTCAATCCCCGGAAATGTTTCGGGACCGTCGATCTCCTGATCTTGATGGTACCTCTGGATTGACAGTTCTGATCTGTCCACTCCAAATCCTACGGATTAGATTTTATTCCTTTGAATCAACGGATGATATCCATTCATAGTTCTGGAAGTCAAGGTTTTTAAGTATCAAACCCTCAGTACCTTTGTATTCAAATCCTCTAGAGTTAATGATTTGTTGCCACCTATCTCCATGCTTCTACGATCACAATCTCCTCTGTGTATCCAGCATTCGAGACTTTCAAATGTCAAACCTCCTTTCTTCCATAGATATTTCTCTGAAATGGCTCGATCTCTCACCACGCGTCCTTCTAATCGACATCCTTGCTCCCACTTCGGGACTTTGGCCTCCTCAACCATATCAACGGTCCTACGACTCCTTCCTTGATCAACAATCAAGATCTTCTCTAGGTATTCGGACCTGTCCTTCCTCCACTTTCCTTTGGAGTCCTATATCTGGCGCCACATGTCCTCTTTCACATCAACGACTCTCTTTGTTTTTGGGACTTCGGCCTTCGGCGTCCTCAACAACCACAAATATTCGAAGTGAAGTCTTCTAGAGTGCTGGATCTTATGACACCTGTCCTCTCTTGATCCTGCAGTTGTTCAATGGTTGTCTAACAGAGTGAATCTCCATCCTCCATGTGTCACTTCGCAAATCAACAACCCACGTTCTTCCTTTGGGATCAACGACCCTTAATCATTTTGGACTTTGGTGCTTTGGAAATTTCCAAAACTTCTTTCCATAAAAACCCAGGAGTGCAATCCTCTAAATTCCATGATGTGGTGACACCGGTCTAACCCATATCAACGACTATCATCCACTTTGGTTGTTCAAGCTTCAGCGATGTCAAACCTTTCTCTTTCGCGTTCTCCTGGAGTGACTTCACCCAGAATTCAAGATCTTTCACCATGCGTCCATTCTGGATCTGACGAACCAAATTCTCTTCGGCTATTCGGGCTTCGGTGGTCTCAGTTCTCAACTAAAATCTCACTACAACTTACCTAGAGCTTGTGATCTATTGACAAGTGTCCCTTTGCAGATCGACAACTCTCAGCTCTTTGCCTCTTTGGCCTTCGGGTGTTTTAGCGTTACACCTATGCCTCCTTTTGGATCTCACGACTTGTCGACATGTGTCCCTCTGAATATGACGGCTCATAGTCCATCCATCTCTTTGACTCCTCAGGCTTCAGGTGTTTCAACCTTTTGTGCGATCATTCCTCCTGGAGCATCTTCACCCGAACTTGATGGATTTCTTCCACGCATCCTCCCAAATGATGGATGGTCCCAAATTACTTCGGGACTTCGAGACTTCAACAATTCCACTCTCTTGTGTATACACAATGTTAAATCTTGTGCACCTTCTCGTGATCAGACGAAGATTGATCTTTTCATGCTCAAATCTGATGGATGGGATATGTCCGCCTCTTCTGTGCTTCCTTATGTCACTGGACATTGATCTAATGGTCCAGGTTCCTCCCCAAAACTGCTCTAAAGATGGTTGTCTCTCCTCCTCCTGAGATTCCACCTTCTCCCGACTTCGAATATTTTGAAAGTGTTAAAATCTCTCGGCCTTTGAACTTTCTCCTGCGAACCTGACCTCTGGGTCTCGCCTGCGCATTTCAAAATGCTATCTCTTCTAAAATTTAGGACTTGGAATAATTTTTCTTCCCACACACTCCTTGTGTTATTCCTTCTGAGTTTGATCTCCTCGAATATTTCAATCTCCCATGCACTCCTTGTGTTTTTGGGATTTCATCAAAATTAGATCCGAAGGATTTCTTGAAAAGAAATTATTCTCGCCCTCCTGGCGTTCTCCTTGCTCGATGCACACCTTGAATATCTCTTCCTTACAAAGTGTTTAGTAACTATGATTCCTCCTGAACTCAACACAGATTTCCTTCTGTGCACTCTTTCACTCACTCGATTGCCACCTGGCAGAGCTCTATAGAGTTCTCAGTAACTTTGTTTCTTTGTGCTCCTTCTGCACAGTTTCCCTCACTAAGGTATTTAGTAACATTTAGGTTCCTCTTGAGTTTGTGATCGCTCTGTTGTTCCCTCTTTGCATGTTCTTTTCTGAATCCGCAAAGTTCAGATGCGCACTCCTTGCGCTGGCTATAGTACCTCAATTGTTCTGTTGTGCACTCCTTGCACTGCCTAAAGAATCCAGAACGATATTATAAAACTCAATGAAGATAAAACAAATCTATATCCTACTACAAATGAAACTTATCATACATCCACAACATTCATTCATGAAAATAAATAAACACATGATATGTAGGAAAAACTACTTTTCTATTATTTGTGTGTGTCTATACAGATGTTTACAAAAACTAGACTGCAATAGAGTCCCAGTTCCTTCTCCCCTAACCTAACTCTATCCTGAGTTCCTCTTCTGAGACCTCTTTACCCTATATCTCTCTCTCTCTCAAGTCTCCTAAGACTTTCTATCATTCTCCTTATTACAAAACGAGGGCTCTACAAGCTTATCCTCTCTATAGCCTTAGTGCTATTGTTGTCTCAGTTATGGCACCATACTCCTACGACTACATTCCATAAATGTTTATCCAAACCTGACAATGATATGGACCTGCTACAGGAAAAAATTCAAGGAAACCCTATCCACTACCTGTACAAAGGCATGGCCTGGCATTTATCATCCTTACAACACAAAATCTGTATAGGATCATATTTCAAATTTAAAAATGGGAGGGTCGGTGCGTCTACATGTTGGCATGTTAGCGCATTGCTGAGGTGGAGCGATACTCCTACATCATACTCCACTTCTGGGAAAATCATGAGCTCCTCTCCTCCAGTGTTGAAATCCTCCTCGATCCCAAACTCTTCCTTAGATTTGTCCTCTTTCTCCTCTGCTTTGTCGATGTTGTTGTTAATGTTGTTGCTTCTTTTGTTTCTTCCATGTTGCTATGATAGGCTCTCTTATGTTCAGCTCCCCTTTGTTGACTACTTCTATTGACCTCAACATCAACTTCCTGATCTCTTCTATCACTCTGTCTAGCTGCTCCAGTGACTGGCTCTCCTTATGTAGTCTTCTCAGCTGCAACTCTTCCTTGTTAGTGGGTAGATATATTGATCCCATCTCATTGCCTACCTGTAAACTTGAACTTTTAGCACTACTCCTATAGAAGTATACAAGACCTTCCTCTGATCTATTTCCATTTCCCACCTGGAAACTCAAAAGTTCATTTATGCCCACTTGGAAGTTTATGAGATCTTCATCTGATCTCACCTCCTCCTCTTCACTGAGGTTCCTTCCATATTCTAGCTGACATATGTGAACCACTTCCTCTTCATCTCTGAGGATTTTGACATATGTCAGCTACCTATTTAACATTTTTTGTTGTCCTCTGGCCAACAATCTCTTGACTAGCCACATAACCTTCTTCTTCATGGGCAAATCATACACCTAATGTGCTTTAGCATCTTGCTGCATTTTTAATGTCAACTGCTCCATCGTTTCTCTTATCTCATTAAGATCCAGATCCATCTATGGATTTCTTTTCTTCTTGCGGTCTTCTCTTCGACCATGCTCATGGCCTTCAGTAGCCATTTCCACCTTCTACCTACCCTCCTAGCAAGCTTATGGATCACTCTACATCTGCGAGCATCTCCATCTTCTCTCACAACTCACCTGGTTGTTTAAATGTTTGTTGTTGTGGTGCACGTGAAACAACTTTCTCACAGAGCATCAGTACTCTACATTCTTCACCTATTGTCTATAAGAAAACCTTCTCTTATGATACCACTTGATGTCATCAAATTATCTCCCTTTACCGTCTCTCTCTTGCATGTTGTCTGCAAACAAAAATTCGACCTTCTCCTCTTTCTCTTTTGCCTGAAATCTACGAACAAAAATTTATCTCTGATACCACCTGGTATTAGACTATCTCCTGTCACTATCTCTCCCTTTGCCTGCAACCTACAAGAAAAATTATGGCTCTAATACCACCTTATGCAGCCCCCCTCCCCTCTTGGGATTCTATGACCTCTCAGTCACTGGATATTCTTATTCCTGACTCGGATTGACTCTTTGGGCTCCCTTTTGAACCCAAATCAATATTACACAGGCCCCTTTTCCTTTTGTGTGTAGGTTCTGTTAGACCCATGAGCTATTCCTGTGCGCTTCCAAAACACTAAGGTTCGGGCGCTACATCCTTATGAGATTATCCCCTTCTTCACATGACCATGAGAGGTGTCCTTGTGAAAATGTGCACTTATGGGCGCTGGCTCCTTTTCCATGTCCCCTCCCTTGCATGTGGACTTGGGTATGTTCTCGCGTGACCACATGATTACTTGTTAAATCTCACGTACCTTCAATCCCTTGAAATGTTTTGGGACCATCGATCTCTCGATCTTGACAGTACCTCTGGATTGACATTTAAGATCTGTCCTCTCCAAATCCTATGAATCGAATCTGCTTCCTTTGAATCAACGAACAAGATCTATTTGCAGTTCTGGACTTCGGGGTTTTGAAGTCTCAAACCCTCGCTAACTCTGTATTCCAATCCTCCAGAATAAATGATCTACTGCCACCTATCTCCTTGCTTCTACGGTAATGATCTCCTCTGTGTATCCAGCCTTCAGAACTTTCAAATCTCAAACCTCCTTTCTTCCAGAGAGATTTCTCCAAAATGGCTCGATCTCTCGCCACACGTCCTTCTAATCGACGAATCTACTCCTGCTTCGGGACTTTCGCCTCCTCAACCAGATCAACGATCCTATGAATCCTTCCTCAATCAATGACTAAGATATTCTTTGGGTATTCAGACCTATCCTTCCTCTACTTTCCTCCAGATTCCTAGATTTGGCGCCACGTTTCCTCCTTCACATCAACAAATCTCGTTGTTTTCGGGACTTCGGCCTTCGGTGTCCTCAAATCTCAACAACCACAAATCTTCAAAGTGAAATCTTCTAGAGTGTTGGATATTCTGACATCTCTCCTCTTTTGATCCAAAGATTTTTCAATGGTTTTCTAACGGAGTGAATCTTCGTCCTCCACAAGTCCCTTCGCAGATCAACGACCTATGTTCTTCTTTCAGGATCAACGACCCTTAATCATTTCGGCCTTCGGTGCTTCGAAACTTTTCAAAACTTCTTTTCATAAAAACCCCAAAGTGAAATCCTCCGAATTCCACAATCTGGTGACACTTGTCCAACCCAGATCAACAGATATCGTTTGCTTTGGTTGTTCAGGCTTCGGCAATGTCAAAACTTTCTCCTTCACGTTCTCCCAGAGTGAATTCACCCAGAATTCATGATCTTTCACCACGCATCCTTTATGGATCTGACGATAAAAATTCTCTTCGACTCTTCGGGCTTCGGCGGTCTCAGTTCTCAACTGAAACCTCTCTACAACTTACCCGGAGCTCGCGATCTATTGACAAGTGTCCCTTTGCAAATCGATAGCTCTCAGCTCTTTATCTCTTCAGTCGTCGAGTGCTTCATTGTTACACCTCTGCCTCCTTCTGGATCTCAAAAATTGATGACGCGTGTCCCTCTGAATATGATGGCTCACATTCCCTCTGGCTCTTCGGCTCTTAAGTCTTCGGGTGTTTCAACCTTCTATGCGGTCATTCCTCCTGGAGCGTCTTCACCCGAACTTCATGGATTTTCATCACGCATCCTCCCAAATGATGGACAGTCCCAAATGACTTCAGGACTTCAACAAGTCCACTCTCCTACATATACACAACGTTAAAACTTGTGCACCTTCTTGTGATCAGACAACAGCTGATCCTTTCGTGCTTGGATCCGACAGATGGGATCTGTCCCTGTCTTCTGCGCTTCCTTATGTCACTAGACGTTGATCTAATGATTCAGGTTCCTTCCCGCAAATGATCTAACGATGGTTTTTTCTCTTTCTCCTGAGCTTCCATCTTCTCTCGACTTGGAAGATTTTGAAAGTGTTCAAAGCTCTCGGCCTTTGAACTTTCTCCTGCAAACCTGACCTCTGGGTATCACCTGCGTGTTTGAAAGCACTATCTCTTATGAGATTTAGAACTTGGCATAAGTTTGCTTCCCACACACTCCTTGTTTTATTCCTTCTGAGCTTGATCTCCTCGAAGATTTCGATCTCCCACACACTCCTTGCGTTTCTGGGATTTCATCAAACTCATATCCAAAGGATTTCTTGAAACTAAATTCTTCTCTCCCTCCTGGAGTTCTCCTTGCTCAATTCACACCTTGCAGAGCTCTTCCTTACAGAATGTTTAGTAACTCTGGTTCCTCCTAAACTCAACATAGAGTTCCTTCTGTGCACTCTTTCACTCACTTGATGGCCACCTCACAGATCTCTACAGAGTTCTCAATAACTATGTTTCTTTGTGCTCCTTCTGCACCGTTTCCCCCCCTAAGGTATTTAGTAAGCTTGAGGTTCCTCTTGAGTTTGTGATCACTCTGGTGTGCCCCCCTCGCTCATTCTTTTCTGAATCCATAGAGTTCAAATGTGCACTCCTTGCACTGGTTACAGAACCTCAATTGTTCTATTGTGCACTCCTTGCACATCCTAAAGAATCCAAAATGATATTATAAAACTCAATGAAGATAAAATAAATCTATCTCATACTGCAAATGAAACTTATCATACATCCACAACAGTCATTCATTAAAATACATAAACACACGATATGCAGGAACAACTACTTTTCTATTATCTATGTGTGTCTATACAGATGTTTACAAAAAATGGACTGCAACAGAGTCATGGTTCCTTCTTTCCTAACCTAACTCTATCCTGAGTTTTGCTTCTGAGACCTCTTTACCCTATATCTCTCTCACTCTCAAGTCTTTTAAGGATCTCTATCATTATCCTTATTATAAAATGAGGGCTCTATGAGCTTATCCTCACTACCACCTTAGTGTTATCGTTGTCTCAGTTACGGAACCATACTCCTACGGCTACATTCCATAAATGTTTATCCAGACTTGACAACGAGTTGGACCTATTATAGGAAACCATTTAAGGAAATGCTATCCACTACCTATACAAAGGCATGGCCTGGCATTTATCAGCCTTACAACATGAAATATGTATAGGATCATATTTAAAATTTAAAAAAGGGAGGATCGGTGCCTCTCCCTTTCTCCATTGCATGTTTATGTGTTGGTGTGCTAGCGCATTGTTGAGGTGGAGCAATGCCCCTGCATCACTTGGACCCCATTCCCTAACATGGGGTATGGAGAGGCTTTCCCCCCGACAACTATTGCCAGGGCGGTCCATAGGGGGGTGGGTGAAAATTTTTGTAGCCCCCCCTGGCAGGGGATTCAGGGGCAACACCCTCGAAGAGAAATATTGGGAAAATTTTCCTTGTACAATATTGCAAATTCATAGTCAATATGGATCATTCATTATAAGTTCGTAGATTTGATGTTAGAAGTTAGGATTTTTTCCCTAGAAGGAAACCCTCTTTTAGGAGGGAATTGTATTGTGGTTGTGTATGTGTGTGATTTTTATTCTAAGAGTGGAGAATGTGAGAGAAAGAAGAGGAAGTTACAATAGGTGTGTTGTAGGTTATGTCCCTTCATTTTGTTGGATAATAAAAATGAATGACCTAGAAATTTATCTGGTGGATGTATCCCACATTGTGTGAACCACGTATATCTGTGTCTCTATTGTATTATGTATATTATATGTTTTATTTCCACATTTTTTTTAATTTAATTTCTTCGTGATCCTATTTTTATAACACTAAATGGAACCTTAGTGGAAGAAGTCTATTTAGAAAAACCTGAAGGATTTAAGTTGACAGGAAATCAGGATTATGTCTGTAAACTAAAAAAATTCTTTGTATGGTCTTAAACAAGCTCCCAGAGCATGGTTCTCAAGGCTTGATAACTATCTACAACAATAAGGATACAAGAGAGGGACTATTGACAACAACCTATATATCAAAATTGAAGAACAAAATAATATTTTTGTTGTGGTATATGTGGATGATATCATTTTTTGATGTAATTTGACTATACTCAGCAAATGGTTCTCTACATAAATGTAGAAATAATTTGAGATGTCTATGTTAGGTGAACTAACATTATTCTTGGGTTTACAAGTTACTCAGATAGACAAAGGGATATTCATATCCCAAACCAAATATATCAGATAAATGCTAAAGAAATTTCAAACTCCCATGGTTACAGGATGAAAACTAAGCTTAGATGATGATTTACCAAAGGTAGACCAAACCATGTACATATGAATGGTCGGTATCCTGTTATATGCAAAAGCAACAACAAATTACTTCATACAAGTTGTAGGACTAATAGGAAGATTTTTATCTGCAACTAAAGATACTCACTTGAAGGCAGTTAAAATGATATTCAAATATCTAAGAGCTACCTTTGATTTTGGATTATGGTATCCAAAAACAAAACATTTTACATTAAATGCATATACTAATGCAGATTGGGTTGGTAGTGTGGGTGAGAGGAAGAGCACCAGTGGAGGAGAATTCTTCCTAAGAAAGTGTCTTGTATCATGGCTAAGTAAGAAGTAAACATCTACATCATTGTCAACAACAGAAGTTGAATATATTGTTGCTACCACCTATTGCACTCAATTAATTTAGATGAAACAAAATCTGTAAGACCTATAAATAAAGTATGATCATCCAATTCTTCTTAATTGTGACAATCTCAGTTCCATAAACCTTTCTAAGAATCTTGTCATGCACTCAAAAACCAAGCATATCCCAATCAAATTTCATTTTTTAAGGGAACAGGTTTCTCAAAAATTTGTTAAAGTGGAATATGTGGATACTAAAGAACAAATTGTAGATATATTCACAAAACCTTTATATGGGATTACTTTTGAATACCTTAGACAGAAATTGGGGGTAATCTCCATATCTAATTGAATTGCACAGGTTTCATCACAAGAGGAGTACATGGATAGGGGGAGTATAACCTCAAGGGATAAAAGAAACATCCCTTATTTCATTGCTCTCAAAGGGGGAGGATAAACAATAAAACCCAATTAAAGGGGTTTTTATTGTGTTTCCGTCAATCCCAAAGGGGGATAATGTTGGACATGGTGTTGGAAGTGATGTCAAAGGAGATCAAAATGCTCAATATTGGACATAATGTTATGAAGTTGACACTGATGTCAAAGAGGGCATGTGATGTTGGTTTTGACACTAAAGCAAAGAGGTCAATATAATGGTCATCATCATAAACATTGTGCATATTATATTGTCAAACACATGCATTCTCTAAACATTGATTATGTATGGATACTAAATTTGCCCTATCTCAGTGCAAATGGGAAAGATCAAAATATGGTACTCAATCAAATGTGTAAAAGGGTCTAGTATGAGAGTCTCTATTAGACTTCTTGATATTTGACTTGGATAAACTTTGACTTACATTGCTTTCAACTTCAACTTGGATAATATCAACTTGCACTACCTTCGACCTCAACTTGGATAACTTCGACCAGCATTGACTCCAACTTCAACTTGGATAACTTTGAATTGCATTTCCTTTGACTTTGACTTGCATCACCTTCGACTTCGACTTGCATTTATTGACTCTTGGTCGAATCAAATTTAGTCGACTTAATTTTCCTCGAACCGAATTTCATTTTGGCCAACTTGTTTTTCCCATTTCTACTTTGATATGGTCAACTCTATTTTATTTTTCAACTTGACTTTGGTCAACTTACTTTTCCTCGACCCGATTTGCACTTTAGCTGACTCATTTTTTCCATTTTGACTTCAGGGTGGTCAACTCTATTTTATTTTTTGACTCGACTTTGGTCAACTTATTTTTCCTCGACCCAACTTGCAGTTTAGCCAACTCATTTTTCCATTTCAACTTTCGAGTGGTCAACTCTATTTTATTTTCTGACTCGACTTTTGGCTTGAGTGATCAAAAATTTCCCATCATATAAACAACCAGAATTATAATTGTTTTAAATAGAGAATTCCATGTTGGTGACACGGATAGGCTATAAGCCTCTTGTTTATAGATAATATTTGTTATTTATCTTCAAATGATCCAGCAAATACAATATGCCCATAATAATTGTATAGGAATAGTTATTGGATGACTAAGATCAACAAACAATTAAATCATAAATTCTATGGATCGACAATGGAAAAAAAATATTGATCGTAGATCATTAGATCAATATGGAAGTGTGAGACAAAATAAGAAGATTCAATCCATAAATTAGATCGAGAGTGTCTATGTGGTCTAATTTAGAGTATCAAAAAATGAAGCAAAGTCCAACGAACTATATGAAACCTAAAACATACACATGAAGTGAGGGTGGAGAGAAGGAGAAAGGGAGGATTGGAGTCCAGGAGTTTCAGCTTCCTCAAGTTGATTCTTGAAAACGAGGGAGTTAGTGCTTCCTCAATTTGGTGATTGAAAACAAGGGAGTTCATGCTTGAAAATAGCGATTTTGTGTTTCCTAGAGTTGGTGATATAAATAGTGGATTGGTATCTCCTTGAGTTGGTGCTAAAAGTAAGAGAGATTAGTGTCTCATACACATTGTAACTTGTCTTTTTTAATTGTTATATTTAATTTTTGTTTTTTGTACATTCTTGTTTATCAATTGTTGTGATTGATAAGATTAATAATTAATTATTATTAAAAATATTGAAAAAGAAGAAATATTGATTCACCCCCCTCCTCTCAGTATTGGCCAACATTTCAACAGAAGGCTCTAGAGAGGAACTGGAAAATATAAAGGCATGCTTCCTTGCAAATTTTTTAATTGTGGTGGAGTAGGACACTTTATTGCCAAATATCCTCATAATAAGAACAAGGATAACAAATATCAAGATAAATTTAACCCTAACGAAAGAAGGGTCAAATTCAAAGGAACGAATACTTCCACAAGAAAAAGAAAAACCTTTATTACAAAGAGGACTACTACTACTCATCTTATTAAAGTGATGAAGAAGTTAAATAATGTGTTCTATTCATGATCCAAGAAACTGAGTTCAATGAAGATGAAGACAATAACAGCATCCCAAATATTGGAAAAAATGATGATGTGGATGTTGATCTTGAAGGATAATTACTTTTGTTAGAAAAACAAGATTGCGGAACAATAAAATAAAACAAATGCAGAAATAAAACATAGAATATACACAATACAATAGATACATAGATATACATGGTTCACCTAGTGTGGTCTATATCCACCAAAGAAATTTCCAGGTCCTTCCTTTTTATTATCCAGCAAAATGAAGGGATACAACCTACAACACACACATTGTAAGTTCCTCTTCTTTCTCTCATAGTATCATCTCTCATAATACAATATTCACAATGATGCATAACTTCAATACATTTCCCTCATAAAATAGGGTTTCCTTCTAGGTCAAAAAAGCCTAACATAATTGTTGGGTATGTGTTATATTATTTGCATGTGTGTGTGTGGGAGCGTCATATTCGACAAATGCATCTGATGATCCCTCTAGTAGTGCTTTGTGTGTCGTGTGAACTAGGCACTTCCTAGGGGGGTCCCAGGGGGGCCAGGTATGGCCCCCCTGGTTACACGCAGCGTTCGAGGCAGCGCCCCGAAATTTATTTTTGGGCGTTTTTGCTATTTTAGTGGATTTTTCTATTTTTAGCGGTTTTCTAAATTAATCCTGGATTAAGGGATTGGTGTTTTGGTATCTACGAAATACCTAAAAACATTGTATATGTATTGTATGGTGAATGGTGAAATTAATACAATGAATTGTTGAAAGGTTTTCTCCTGGTTAAGGGTTTCTGGTATAAATCTCTGTGTACTATGTTTATGAGAAATTGATTAATTTTTTTTTTCTTAAGAATCTATATGCATTGCTTTACTTCACAAGTTTAAAACTTACAATAACTTCTTCCATCATATCTGCGACCCAGTCGGCGGAATGCACCCCCCGAACCCCATAGGGGGGGGAAATCCCCCCGTGCAACCTCCCCGCATGGAGGGGTGTATAGTCTTCATGGGATATAAACATGGCTAAAAACAAATACCTCTGAATTAGGAAGATAACTAGGATCCACAATCAACAATCTCCCACTTGGAGACTAATCACAACAACTCCATTGTTGTTGTATTTGTTGAACTATGATCCTTCTTGGACCTGTAAAATTTCTCATCTTCACCTTCATGCTTGAAGGCCAATTGAAACTGAGCAGGAGCTCATTTTATCCCTGGTTACTCCCTTTGTTAATATGTCTACAAGATTCTGGCTAGTATGTATCTTTTCCAACTTCAAATGTCCATCTTCCAAGAAGGATCGTATGAAATGGCACCTGAGTTTTATATTATTAATCTTTGAATGGAAGGTTGAGTTATTTGCAAGATGAATGACACTCTCACTATCACAGTATAACTTGTTATTTTCCTTCTTCTTTCCCAATTCCTCCATAAACCTCTGTAACCAAATCATTTCTTTACTAGCTTATGTAGCAGCAACATACTTTGCTTTTGTTGTTGAAAGTGAAACAACCTTTTGTAGTTTTGAAATCCAACTTACTATTGTTCTACCTACAGTAAAATCATACTGTGTGGTGCTCATATTTCTATCTCTATCACCTACCATATCTGAATCAACATATCCCTATAGAACAGTTTATGGACCTCCAAAACATAATGCATGAATAGAAGTACCTCTCAAATACCTGAGAATCCACTTTACTGCCTCCCAATTTTCTTTACCTGGATTGTTCATATACCTTCTCACAACTCCCACTGCATGTGAAATATATGGTATTATTAAAACCATCGCATACATCAAGCTACCAACTATCGATGAATAACGGACCTTGGACATTATTCTATCTCCTCATGTGTCTTGGGACACATTTCCTTGGTTAATTTGAAAAGGTTGGCCAAAGGTGTACTAACTGGTTTTTCATTCTACATTCCAATCCTCTCCAACACTTTCTCTATGTACTCACCCCAAAACAATGTCAATTTGTGATTTTTTTTTTGTCTCTTGGTATTCTCATGCCAAGGATTTTCTTTGTAGCACCCAAATCCTTCATTGCAAATGAATTGGATAATTTCTTCTTGAGCACATTTATATCCTGCATATTAGACCCTGTAACAAGAATGTCATCTACATACAATAGCAAGATAATATAGCTTCCATTTTCTATCCTTTTAAAATAAACACAGTGATCAAAATGACATCTATTATAACCTTGTTCTGTCATAAACATGTCAAACTTCAAATACCACTGCCTTGGAACTTTATTTAGTCCATACATGATATTCTTCAACCTCCATACCAAATTTTTCTTCCCTTTGACCTCATACCCCTGTGGTTGTTGCATATAAATCACTTCCTCCAAATCCCCATGGAGAAAAGATGTTTTTACAACTAATTGTTCAAGATGAAAATATTTTACTACCACAAGACTTAAAATAGTCCTAATTGAAGTCATCTTAACAAAAGGAGAAAATATTTCATCAAAATCTATACTTTTATTTTGTGCAAACCCCTTTAAAACAAGTCTAGCCGTGTACCGCTTTTTTCCTCCATATTCTTCCTTCAACTTGTAAACCCATTTATTCTGCAATTCTCTTTTTCCTGGAGCCAACAAACCAAATCCCAAGTCTAGTTATGCAATAGGGAATCCATTTCCTTTTTCATTCCTTTCTCCCACTTCTTTTTAGTGTCTACCTACATTGCCTCTTCATAACATTTTGGTTCACCAAGATCAATAAACAATAAATAATACAATGAAGGAGAGTATCGTTCAGCGGGTCTACTTAACCTAGTATATCTTCTAAAAAAACTTGTAGGATTTTGAGGTACTTATTTCTCTTTTTGTTGTATATTTTGATTTTCTGGTACCTTTGGAATTTCTTTTCCAGTGATCTCATCAAGCATTGTGTATTCTGGTTATTCTTTTTTCTATTTCTTTCCCTGCAACTAATCTTTGTACATGAAATTCTCATTGAATATGACATCTCTAATCCTAATCATTTTGTGATTTTCATAATCCCATACGCGATAACCAAAATCATTAACATTGTATCCAGTAAATGTACACTTCTTGGATTTTGCCTCAAGCTTTGTTCTATTTTCTTTATCAATATGGACAAATGCTTCACAACCGAAAGTCTTCAAAAAATAATAGTTTACATATTTACATGTCTATGCCTCCTCTGGTATTCCACCATCCAAAGAGCTTGAAGGTCCTTCATTTATTAAGTAAAAAGAAGTATCTATAACAACTTCCCAGAACTGTAAGGGCAAACCAGCATGCAATCTCATACTCCTTGCATGCTCCATGATTGTCCTATTCATCCTTTCTGACACACTATTTTCTTATCATGTTCTTGGAACTATCTTCTCTCAACGAATCCCATGGTATGAACAGTGATCATCAAACCCGTTGCTGCAATATTCACCTCCATTTTCTGATTTGAGAGAAAATGGAGATGAATATTGCAGCAATATGACATTTCAACCTTTTTCATGTCTCATTCTCAACCAAATCTTTCAATTTCCTAAAAGTATGAAAAACATGAGATTTTTGTTGAATGCAATAAACCCATTTTTTTCTAGTTGCATCATCAATAAAAGTAACATAATAATGAGAGTTGCCAATAGATTGTACATGAATTGGTCCCCATACATCTGTATGCACAAGCTTTAACCTTTCACTTTTCTTTTCTTTTCTGACACTGAGAAATTTGACTCTCTTTTGTTTTCCATAAACACAATGCTCACAGAAATCCAAATCAATTTGTTTAAGATCTGGCAACAGATTTCTTTTGTGAAGTCTATGCATCCCCTTCTTACTCATGTTTCCAAGCCTATGATGCCACAATAATGTATCCACTCCTATAGAAGCTAAAGAGATAGAAGAGTCAGTATTAACAATACATAAATACAATGTACCTACCTTCTCTCATTTTTCTATCACCAATGATCCTTTGGTGAACTTTCACACCTTATCTGTAAATATGGATATGCAACCTTCACTTTCCAACTGCCTTGTTGAAATCAGAATCTTCCTTAGATACGGAACATGTCTTACCTCTTTCAAAAACCATTGGTTTCCATTCCTTTTCTTTATTTTTACCTTTCCCATTCCAACAATTTTGCATGGTGCATCATCACCCAAATGAACCTGTTCAAAATCATCTTGAACATAATCTAGAAAATGTCTCCTATGGGGAGTGGCATGAAATGAAGCCCCTAAATCTACTACCCAAGACTCATAAATATTATCTACAAAAAGAATCAAAGCATCTTGTAACACATCACCTATTAAATTTGCTTCCTGATTTTTCTCCTACTTTTCATCTCTTTGTTTCTTTGGAGCTCTGCAATCTTTCTTCAAATGTCCTTTCTTCCCACAATTCTAGCAATCTATCTTTCTCAGTCTAGATTTGGATCTGCCCTTCCTAGAATTCCTGAGATTCCCTTATCCCTTTCCTCTATCCTTTTGTCTTCCCTTGTTCTCCATGTTTAACACATTACCTGATGTCTCACATGTGCTTTTCTGTCGCATTTCCTTGCTAAGGATAACACCAACAACATCATAAAAAATTAGAGTGTCTGAACCAGATACAATGTTACTTACATCCATGACCAATTCGTTCCAACTTTCTGGCAATGAGCACAATATTAGAAGAGCCTTGGCCTCATCATAAAAGTCCACTTTTACAGAACTTAGCTTATTAGTAATTGTATTAAATTCATTTAAATGATCTACAGCATACCCACCTTCTGACATATTCATATTAAATAATTTCTTCATTAAAAATACCTTATTGGATGTCAATAGTTTTTCATACATTTTAGCCAATGCGTCCATCATCTCCTTCGTTTTCTTTTCTTTCAAAATATTGAAATCCACCGAAACTGTCAGGATCATTCGTATCATTCCTAGTTCCTTTATGTCAAGAACCTCCCATTCTTCATCCTTCATGGTCGTCAGCTTCTTTTCTATTGAACCCAATGGTAGAAATATATCCTATTGATACAAATAATCTTCCATATGCATATTCCATAACTTGTAATTTTGGTTGTTAAATTTCTCGACCCTAAATTTTCCATCTTCTGCCATTGCTCCCACTCAAACCAAGAACCCTCTTTTCCTGCGAGTTACCTTTCGCTCCGATACCAATTGTTAGAAAAACAAGATCGTGGAACAATAAAATAAAACAAATGAAGAAATAAAAAATATAAGATACACAATACAATAGAGACATAGATATATGTGGTTCACCCAGTGTGCGCTACGTCCACCAGAGAAATTTCCAGGTTCTTCCTTTTTATTATTCAGCAAAATGAAGGGATACAGCCTAGAGAACACTCGTTGTAACTTCCTCTTCTTTCTCTCTCACGGTATCCTCTCTCAGAATACAATATTCACAATTATGCATAGCCACAATACATTTCCCTCATAAAAGAGGGTTTCCTTCTAGGGAAAAAAAAAAACTAACATAACTTCTACTGTCAAATCTGGGACCTTATAATGAATGGTCCAGATTTACTATGAAATTAAAATATACATTAACAAGGAAATTTTCTTTCGATGGATTCATCCCCGAACCCCTTCTTTCCCCCATATCCCCCGGTCGGGGGGATAAGCCCCCGGGACCCCGCAGAGGGGGCAATCCCCANCCCCCCCCCCCCCCCCACGTGGAGGGGTGTACAGTATTCATGGGGTATAAACATGGCTGAAAACAAAGACCTCTGAATTAGGAAGATAATCAAGCTCCACAACCAACAACTTTGTTCCCTAGATGAAATAAAAAGGCTTAGAAGAAAGAATAGAAAGTTGAAGGAAGAATTTTCGCATAATTCTGATTTGGTTTCTCAACTAGAAGAACAGAAGAAATTTGAAGAGAAAATAATGATTAAACTGCAGAATAAACAAGAATGTTGTGAGAAACTTGAAAAATAAAATGTTTCCCCAATGAAGGAAATAGATATACTTATATTTGATTTGAACAATAGTAAATAATTTGAACTAAGTTCCATAATGTTAGACAATATTCTCAATAATCAAATATCACCATTCGACAAAAATAGACTTGGTTACAATCCCAACCCCACATTACAAAGAACCAAGGAAGAACCCAAGAGCTATGTTATGGAACTGAACAATCCCACTGAACAAAATGAGAACGCCAATGAAGCAAACTCTGATTAGCAAAAGCCAATTGTTCTTCACAATAAGGATGAATTCAGAAAGGTGACGACACCAACATGACCTGCTATGAACATGTATGAATATTTCTTTCTTGGTAACTATTTTTCATGCAACAATTTTGGACATAAGGAAATAGACTGCAGAGCATATCCAATAAATTACCAAGGAAGAAATGGAGGCATGTACAATTCTCCAAGGAATAATTATGTGAAAAACAAAGTCAAAAATCATGTTGACAAAAAAAACAGGAATTCATTTTCTCCACTATTTAACTATGATATTGAATGTTATAAATGTTGTAATTTTGGCCACAAATCCTAGGATTGCAAAAGTTTGATACAGTCCCCTATTGAAAAACAAATTTATGTCAGCAATACCATCAAACTCTATAGGAAGAAATAAGAGAAGATTTATCAGGAATAATGTGATTTAGCAATGCATTCTCAAGACAAATAAATCTATTCGTACATAGACAGTGCTATGGGGAAATCCCCCCTAAACTGGGTCTAAGGAATAGGAATAGTGAAAAAACCCTTAAAAGACTGAATTATCTCTAATCTACCCCAAAACAATCTAGACTAAGTGATGAGAGAAAGGGAAGAGAAGGTTAAGAAGAGCACTTTGAATCCTTACGATTGATGTAGAACTCTTTCACTTGTTGTTGCCTCTTAGATCACAGATCTCCTCCCAAATATGACCTGCAATAGATTAGGAATACAACACAACAACATATACAATCTCTAGTAATCAATTAAAATATTAAATATAGATGTAAATGATCAAGTAGGTAAGAACATGTACACATAAAGTTTTGGGACAAAGATAATCTTGTTTATTCATATACAAGATTAAAGGTTACAAACTTTGCTTGCGGAAACAACTATACAAACCAAGTCTGGGATCCTCTGTCATGACTCCAAGTGCATCAATCCCACATAGAATTCTCACAATGAACATGCCATCAAGGGAAGAAGGAAGGGTTGCATAGGGAGAATGGCTGGAAGGGAAATATGAGGATAAAACTCAGAGAAAGATGCAAAACTTGGGCAATGAGAGGGAAAGGATTTTGGTAGAGTTTTCTTATTTTGTTGTTCATATATCTAAATGACTCCCTAGACCTCTTTTTATATGAGAAAAATATGGTTGTTAGGTTTGGGAAAAGGATGTAGGAGGTAAAATGGTTAGGACACCCTCCATATCCCATAAACTCTGCTGAAATCCATGCAATTTTATATTTTTTGCAATTTTTGGAGGTAAAAATGGGCTAATTAGTATGCAGCAAGTGTATGTATGCAAGAAGACTAGCATGCAGCATGTGTATTTAAACATGCTAATAGTGCAGCAGGGTGCATACATTATCCAAAAAGTTGTTTTTTAGAAGAAAACCTTAGCAATATGTTTGGAAAAGTATGCAAATGGATGGGCCAATGTCTTGGATGCATAGATGTGGCATTTTTGGATTATAACATATGCCCCCTAATGTGTTAGGTCAGAAGAGTAGTTGATCGCCTAAATACATTATAACATATTTAAGCAGTGGGAAGGCACGGAGTTGAGTGAGCCCAAGATGAGTGCTTCTAAGTTTGTCATCTGAAAAATAATGATAATCTCTCTGAGGCGGGCATACCCATGCTCGGAATAAAATAAGCATGGCTTCCAATCAAGTACACTGCAGATCCATGTCATATAAAATAATCATGACTAAGAGACAAATACAAATTTCTATATATAATGTAGCAGTGAATAATACACAACAGATCTACATCTCAAAATCATCTGAAGATATACAAGTACAATGTGATATGCATCTTCAAGAAGCATCAATGCCTATAACTAGAGATGATAGCTTCATAACTCGAGCAATATCTTCAAGGTATTCAAAAATTAGGTAGGAGTATAGGACTCACTACCATGAGGCCTTTGAAAAACCGTCATTGAATGACTGGAATAACTTGAACAACGGGTACCGAACTTCGTTGATTCCAAATATGAACTTGACTAGATTATCGGGATGGCCAACTTATGAAAGTCAAGAGACCAACTGCAGAATGGTTGACTCAAGTTGTAATAAATTCCCTTGGACAAAAGCGCGACAAGATGATGAGACTCAAGAAGCATATTATTGTCATAAGTATGTGACACAAGAGGCACCACAAACTCTCCATATGTTTGGAAGAGTAACCAAACAGAGGATGACACAATTCTATGTAACGAGAAAATCTTCATAAGGTCATACTAGATCCTAATGCTTCCAGAACAAATGGAAGGTTATTCTTTTTCCAAGGGTGACTATCTTGCCTCTAATAAAAGAGAATGTACATCACGTACCCTCTTTTTGGAATATTTGATTTTTTTTTTATTTTTCAAATTTTTAATGAGCTTGAAAAAGAATAAAATAATGCTAAGTTACAAAGGAGGAATGAATGTTGTGGGAAAGAAAACTAGTTCCAAGCACATGGAACATACTGATGCTCAATCCAAATGAACATGTGTATGATAAGAACACTCAAGAAAATTCCTCCATGGGTCAAGGTGTCAGATCTTAAGGGAAAAAAGTGTTACAAGGCTTGCACCTAAGGAATCCTCTAAAGGTCCAATAATAGAAACATGAAGTCGGCATTAGGCCAAAGACGCAAGGATGACACATGCGATGCGATTACATCATGACACAACAAGACTCCTTCCATGTGAAGTTTTACGAGCATAGAGAAGGTAAGATTGGTGGTTTTTCATTTTTAGAGAGTCTGAAAAACACCAAAAAAATACTTGAGAGTGATCTTTTTCGTAAGGTTAGTCTCTAGGGCCCAAAAAAGAATGAAATCATACCAAGGAGAACTATTCTAGTCACTAGGGCCAAAGTATTATTTTTTTGTAATTAGTCTACTCAGTCTGGAAAAGGGTTAATCTTATACTAAAAGGATGTCTCTTCAAAACCAATTTAACGAGTGTGAAAGAGGCAATATCACTCGGCTAACTTTTCAATTTTAAGGAGTCTGAAAAGAGATTAACTATGGACTCACCGCATTTTTTGTAATTTAATCCCCTAATCCTGAAAAAGTATAAAACATAACTTAGGAGAACTCTCTCGGTGAGACATGTCTCCCAAGGCGTACCTTTTTCCTGGGTAATCTATTGGCCAAAAAAAGGGTTAAACTTATGCCAAATAGATATTCCTTCTAGACCAATTAATGAGTGTGTTAAGAACCAAACATCAATATATCATAGAAAAACCTCAGGAAAAGTACTCAACGCCTTGAAAAAGAGATAATTTCATATAATAAGCCTCTTCGAGGGGGCAACCTCCTTTTACCCCACTTAAATGTTCAAGTACAAGATGA
>ML779944.1:307971-326011 GCA_009831015.1 Picea engelmannii
ATTACAAATAATGGCCTAAAGCCGACATAATTAAAATAACATTACTAATCTAAATTACAACTAATGGCCTAAAGCTGACATAAATAAAATAGGATTACTAATCTAATATGCCCCAATTAAGGGGTAATGAGCCAACATTAGGGTTTAACAGAGTGTGAAAGGAACCAGGTCACTCAGTGATATTTTCATATTTAGGAAGTCTGAAAAGAGCTTAAATATGAACTCCAAGGGGTTTCCTTTTTCATAGATAATATCCAAGGCCTGAAAAAGAGATAAACCAAAACCAGGGAGAAGGGCCCTTTTTCATAGATTTAGTCCCTTGGGCCCGAAAAAATGGTTAAACTTACACCTAAGAATATTCTCCTAGTGAACCCTAGCTCCTAGGGCATACCTTTTTCGTAAAAATATCTATCCGGACCAAAAAAGGGTAAACTATCATTGGATAGATGTGCCTTCAAATTTTAGTTTGATGAGCGTGAAGGGAAACAAGATCGCTCAAAAATATTTTCAATTTTTGAGAGTCTAAAAATGGCTTAAAGAAGACTCTGGGGTGGCTCCTTTTCTTAAGTAATCTGAATGAGAGAAAAAAGGATAAATAATTTCTCGTTAGATGTCACTTTCAAAGTTTAACTGAGATTGAAAGACAACAAACCATGCTCTTAGGGAGTCCCTCGGGTATAGTCCAGAAAAATATGAACAAGAATAAGGTTTCAACTCATAGTCATGGCAGGACTAAAAGGACTCCCAAGCCTATGGAAAAATCAGAGCATGAATGCCAAAATGCAACAAAGGATCTACCTAGGGCATCCATGTAGAGGGAACCTCTACCACCTAACTATGACTCTTCTAAATAACCATAGAAATTTTTGTGTCACACTTCGGTGGGATTGATATTATGGAAAAGCAGAAAAAGTCAACAAAATGCAATATTCAAGGTGATGAGAACCTAACCTGCATGCAAGTTTCGAAAATATAACTTCACCATAGGATGATGTGAGTGTAACCCATCTCATAGAAACACCAAACCAAAAGAAAAAGTTCATAACAATGACCTAAAGATCGCCCAAAACTAAACCTAAGAACCCACCAAGACAAGAATAGGGAAAAAGAGGACCAAACTGGGGCCAAAAGAGCCAAAAAAGTCTATAAATAAGGGAAAACAACTCATTTTAACCATTGTGAATTTGAAAATATCCAAAAAGTGAAAAATCCCTCTTCCTTAAAATGCAAATTCAAGGAGCTACGGTGGACAAAAAGATTTCAAATTTGAACCAAGTACAGATGACCTCCTCAATCATTTCCATTCATTATTTGTTTCTTTTTTTTTTGTTAAGTGGGTGTGCACCCTAAAAAATAAGTTGGCTTTGCATGTACACGGGCTATCCACGCTAGGCACGTGTATATACATGGGCTGAGAAAAACTTAGCAAGCGTATATACGCAATTGTCTTAAAAATGACATGTGTGCATCTCTTAAACTATTAAAAAAATGAAAAAGGGACCAATCCTAAAACGTTTTTGTAGCAACCGGATGTATGTCCAATGGAGAGAGAGAGAGAGATCATGAGGAGTTAGACATATTGGTTGAAGAGGATCCAGTGGCCATTGCCATGCTAAAGAAATGTGGGATGTGGAATTTCTTTTGTTTCCCATTCATGAGGGCACAACCTAGGTTACTAAATCATTTGATAGAGTACTAGAACCTGGATGAAGAGGCCTTCATGCTAGAGGGCCAATCATTGACTCCTACTACTGAGGATATTTTTTTTTATTGGTCTCTCTTGGAGGGGTGAACCAATTAACTTGAGGACTTTGCCTCCAAGACCACACAAAATAGAAAACTACATTGGCATGTAATGTGAGGATGGAAATGAGAAAGTAGGATCTCAAGTGTCAATTCATAAGATAACAAGCCTCAACCTACGGATAGTGTTGTATATGATTGGAATAATTACAGCATCCGTAGCACTTCATCGGGCCTAATGTGCATAGATGCATTGTGCAGATCAGTGTTTATAGGCCATTATATTTGACTAGAGCACCATGAAGCTCACTTGTATGAAGAAACAACTGACCAAATGTAGGAGAAGAACAAACAATAACTTTGGGTTTGGGACCGTGTTGTGCGCATTATTTTTTGAGAGAGTTCCAGGCCTTATCCCACGAGAGATAGTATGAGGATATATTTCCTCCTTTCTAGCATTATGCAGATGGGCATCTTTGTTGCATCGACAGGGAGCAGAAAGAGTGTAGGATGCGTTCGACAACAAGTTCTTTGACTGGTGGTCCCGTCAAATCCCTGCAATCGAAGACTACCCTACTCAAGGATTAGTTTCCCGAGGGACCCTGATATGCATGTGCCCCCTTGTGAGAAGTGTGAAGAGATAGGTAAACATCGTTATTTATATTTTAAAGTTATTTTATTTTTAGTTTTTAAATATTATCCTTTTTATGGTAACATCATAGTAATAACTTAGTAATTTGTTATATACAGACGTGGGACCAGTACGACCAATTGACTTCGCTAGAAACAAACGTCATCCTTGAGAGGATGTTGAACCATCAACTGTGGCAGGGCCACCAACTAGAGAGGCTGATAGAGTATTGAGACGAGTGGAGAGGAACCCGATAGCTCTCACTCATCCAGTGTTGATGGAAGATATTGAGGACCTACCCCCAATCATGTAGTCGCATGTGGTAATTTTTAGCGTATTGATAACGTCGTAGTTCATTACACTAGGGAAACAGGCCTAGACCATAGTTATCACTGGACCTTATATGTCCCGAGGGAACTCTTTTTGTACTTACTTATGTATTGAGGGATTGATGCCAATGATGTATATCGACTCTATTTGAGGCTTTATGGCCCACATTTTGTACTTATGACATTATTTTTGGACATATCGTTATATATATATATATATATATATATATATATATATATATATATATACATATTTTTTCTTTATGGAGTAATCATTTTTGTAAAAATGTATTTACATATGCGTGTATGTTTGTGTTTTTACTTTTATGTGTGTGCAATATGCCAATCTAATGCATGATTATCCAATGCATCAGTTAGTTTATTAGATCTCCTAGGAACATTAATATATGTAATATAATCAAAATAATGTTCTAAGAGACATACCATAAGGAATCGTCGATGAAGGGTGGGATCGTAGACACGATACACTCCAATTAACTGAGACACGACCAGTTGAGCATCTAGATAAACCTGGAGATGAGAAATACCATGTGACAGTGCATCATGTAGTAATTATATTATGGTACTGTACTCTGAAACATTATTGGTTGCTTCACCTAGACAAATACCTCCAGAAGACACCAACTGAACAATGGGCATGAAGATCACCCAAGCTACAGAAGAAATCCTTTGAGTGTGTCGGCTAGAACCATATGTGAACCCAACATAAACCTCAAATTCATTTTGCATATGCCACAGTGAAAAATCACAATAAACTACACGTCTATAGGATAAAAAGACAAAAAATGTATAAATAAAACTATACATTATATACAAGAAGTCACACCTAGGTGACCAACCTAAGCATAATACTTCTTAAGGTAGAGCCCATTTCTAGGCTCAAACAAAGCATTACCTTTGAATTAAACCAGTTGATAAGAACCTTTTTCTAAGACTTTATTAACAATAAACGGTCTGAACCACATGGGTTTGAATTTTCCTGCCCCCAAGGGATCTTTATCTTGGTCATAGACTAAGAGAATATCGCCTTCGGAGAAAACTCTAGGGCGAATAGACTGATCATACTGAAACTTGACACATTGTTTGTGAGCCTCATTAGCCAAGGCTGCATCTTGACGCTGCTCATCATGCTGCTCAAGATATAGGAGACACTCTTCAAGTGAAGTTGCTTCGGGCAGTAATTCTACTGCCAACTTAAGAGAGGGAATTTGGCACTCTATGGAAAAGACTACCTCCAACCCATAAATAAGTTGGAAAGGATAAAAAGTAGTATAAGTCTTGACTGAGGTTTTATATGCCTAAAGTGTCGAGTACAACATCAAATGTCAATTCATATTCATCGAATTGATCGTCCATTGGAGAATAGTCTTGAGAGATTTATTAATAGCCTCCACTTGACCATTCACCTGTGGATATTAGGGTGATGAATATTCTTGCTTAAACCTAAGTTATGATGTTAATTCAATCATCATCTTATTCTAAAAGTGACTACCAAGGTCTATGACAATCTCCTTCGGAATACCGAGCCTAGATATAATCTAGTTAAAAATGAAAAGTGCAGTCATTTTTCCTTCATTACTAAATGTCGGCAGATCCTCAACCCACTTAATGAAGTATTATACAACCACAATGATATAACGATGCCCCCTATCCATATTTGGTTGGAATGTAGTGAAATCAATCCCCCACTTAGTGAAGGGACACACAGCAATAAATGGAAACAAAGGAGCAAGGTGTGCCCACATCTTCTTAGAGAAGATCTAGCACGAGTAACACTTCTTGACCACCTCTACATAATCCTTCATCAATGAAGGCTAGAAGTATCCAGAACGAAGAATTTTCTGGGTTATTTCTAGCCCAGACAAGCGACCACCACATGCTCCAGTGTGAAAGTCATTCAAGAAAATATTTTCCTCTTCATGAGTGAGACAATGATGGAGAACGCAATCGACTTCTTGACAATATAAAGTATCATCGATGATAAGATAGTTATGCACTTGATGGTGTATCCATCGACACTCATCGCGAGATGAAGAGGAAGGAAACTTCAAAGTCTGAAGATACACAAGTATATATCCATACCAAGGGTCTGAAGATGAAATAAGGAAAATCCCCATTAATCAGTGGCTCTTCAGAAAAATCATTACCACTCTCAACCGAAAGTTCCGAAATTATCTCAGCAAGGACCAAAGACTTATTAGACTTCGCCGAGAAAAATTCCAAGTCAAATTATTGAAGAATGACTATCCATCAACTAATATTCATGTCGATGACCCATCGTGTCAACACATATTCAAAAGGATTCACGATAGCTACGATGATGGTCTTGCGAAGTAGAATTTAATGATGGAACCTTTGGAATATTTCTGGTCTAACTAAGCCTTGTCTAAGATAGTAGATAAAATTCTCTTTGAGTGTGTCATCCTCTTCAACCAAGACCATGCCAATAGTAGACTCTACTACAACCAAGTACAACAAGAAATATTTTCCATAATCTAGAGGACTGGGTAGAGCGGATGACGTTAGAGCACGTTTCAATGCTTCGAAAGAGAGTTGAGCCACTTCATCCCAACATAATGGGACCCATTTTTTCAAGAGATGCATAAACCTTTTATTAACCTCGACATAGTTGGCAGCAAATCGTCGAAGAAAGTTAGCTTTCCCCTGTAGACTTTGAAGTTGGGGGATTGTGCATGGGGCAGGAAATTAAATTATTCCCTCAACCTTTAGAGGATTGACCATTCTCTCTTTAGTGGACATGATAAAACCTAACAAATGTCTCGATGTCATGCAAAAGCTACACTTGTTCGTATTTAGGTGAATCTGGTAGTAGCAACACCTCTCAAAAATAAGTCATAAATGGGCGGGGTAATCAAATCTCTTACGAGAACGTGATACCATATCATCAAGATATGCCTTGATTATATGCTTGACTTCATGGAAGGCAAATGACATGGCCTGCTGAAAAGTGGCTCCAACATTCTTAAGGCCAAAAGGCATTTTCTTGTATGTGAATGTACCCCAAGGACATATAAACGCAGTCTTATGTTGATATTTGGGTTTCATCTGAATTTGTTTGTACCCAGAAAAATTTTCCATAAAATAAAAGACTTCACAACCTGCACATTCATCGACAATCTAATCAATGAATGGGGTTGGAAAATTATCTTTCGGGAAAGATTTATTCAGATCACGAAATTCCATACACCCACGAACAGGGTTTGACACCCATTCCTTCAATTGCACTGGATATATGAAACCAACTTTAATTAGTTTCTCTACCTCATCGAGGTAAGTCCTAATCTCATGTTTGAATATACGAGGGTCAATTCCTAGAATCTCCTCATAAGACCAGGAAAAAATGTCATGAAACTCTTTAAATAATTCAATGTACACGTGAATCTTCTCAGAGGAACAATTCTCTCCAATGAAGATATTTTCAACAAGGTTGGGGGTTCTAGAGATGTCAATCGGAATCATTTCAGCTATACTTTCCATGTTTCCCTCAGTATAGATTTTTTGTGTGGCCATAGGGTTAACAAAGTAGGTGGCATCTCCATTCATGGTCATAGTGAACTCTCCTACTTCTACTCTCCTCATCTTGGGTAAAAAATAATATCTATGGTGAATATCATCCCAAGGTCTATCTGGCTTAGTCATCGCCTCCAAAATATCCTCGTCGAAAGGCAAGATCAAATCCAAAGGATCGTGAGTAGTAAGAGAGTATTGAGCCCAAATAGGCTCGAGAACGGGGGCTAGCTCATGTGGGGGAGTTGGATCAGCAATGGCCGAGTTTTTTTGGACAATGTTGTATGCAACCTCAGGAATAGATAGGAGAATATCCATTCCAAGATTCCCTACCCCTTCCATTGAAGCCGATGGGGATGGTAAAGTCCACAAGTCATTAAAATAAATCATTCAAAAAGAAGCTACTTGAAAGATCACAACCTTTGGATGATCTGGGAAAATCGCAATAAACTTGACATCATTCAAAGGTGGTGGATAATAAAAATTACCCATTAGATATGGAAACAATATGACACCTAAGTTGATGGTAACTAGTATTGGGTTGTCAATCATCAGGACCATGGATGCCCCCAATGAAGGGTTAGGACAAGAGAAGGATAAATGATCAACGGTTATGATCTGACCTTCGTGAGGAAAACATAAGACCCTAAAAATGGTGGATACAACCAATGTCATAGCATAGGTCCAAGTCTGTCCTAACAAAATATTTTAGTCGAGAGGCGCATTGACTACTTCTACCTCGACATACACGGTTTTTCCCTCCAACTGCACGGGGAAGGAAGGGATTATGTCATGTGGTCTAAAATATCATCCCTCAAACATAGTTAATAACATCAGTGACGAATACAACTTAGGTTGGTCAATGGACTTCCAACATGCCAATGACATCACGCAAGTCAAGGCACACTCATCTACCACAGTGCAGAAAATTTTCTATATCAATGATTTTGTGGCATAAACCACTACTATTTGAAAAGTGACATGGTGAAGAAGACTAGGTTTATAATCGGTAGGGTCAAAAACAACCATTCCCTTAATCATGAGCCATGGTCTGCAGATGAGCATATGATCTCATCATGTATACATTTGCGGCTCCATTATTAGCGCTAGGCATGGGAGCTTCCTGATTTCACCCAGGTGAATTCGTGGATGAGGAAGTTTGAGCCATGTTTTACCCTTGTGGGAAAGGGTTGGTTAACAAAGAAGGTTGTTGTTGTGCCAAGATATTTTGGGCTTCCTCAAGCCGAGGACATTGGTGAGTCAAGTGATTCTCCATGCAAATATTACACGGAAACTTCACTTTCTTCTTTTCGGTTTTACCCTCACCATAATTATTCATAGCCTTTTCATCCCCCTTACCCTTCTTTCCTTTGTATTTACTCTTTCCCTCAGGTTGTTGGTTACCCTTGGGATTCGTCATCTGCACACTGTGTACTTTTGATGTTTGGGTTGTGGGGGCAACCAAACCAGAAGTTTGGTTGATCACAATCTGTTGAATCGATAACTGTTGCAACTGGTTAGTCAACTGATATGTGGGATCACTTTTTGTTTAGCCTACTATACCATCAACATGAGGCCTAGACTTCTGTTTGGTCTTGTCAAAATTTGATTATGGTGTGTCCGGGAGGATCTTGTACAACATATCAGATTGAGAGTAAATCAATTCCATTTGTTGGGCTCTCATAATAGCCTCTTCTTTGGAAAATACTCCATAAGTTGCAATGTCTTTAGAGACACAAGGAACCAAGGAATTTAGGAACCAATCGAGAAAAAATGAGGGAGGTACCTTCACTTAGATCAAGCTCTTTTGGTGATGCCATTCTCAAATGTGTTTTGATATATAGACAGCTTTCGTTTTCTCGAACTTGGCCAGCAACTCAGTGTTGGCATCATATCTCACTGGTAACTAGAAATGGTTTAAGAAAACCATTGTCAGGTTGTTAAAGTAAGAATACTTCGAGTTATTGAGCTCAATATACCATTTTGTAGCACCCCTTATAAGGGTGCGTTGAAATAAACACAACTTAACAGAGTCATCCTTCAACGAGTTGGAGGGAGCACCATAAATGAAATGTTGTAACATGATCGCTCGGATCTTTGCCAGGCTTGCCTTCAAAATTAGGTATGTCTGAGGGTAACTTATTTAGCATGGGAGGCCAATGCAGATCATGACAGATCATACCATTCAACAACCTTGAAAAATATGGAAAATGAAGAGTTTCCAGGAAAGGTAACCTAGGTTGTGGTGGATTCAAAGGAAAAGAAGATCATGGGTTTTGACTGGCACCAGGTTTCCAAGAAATGTTTGCTTGTTGGCTAGGGTTTTAGTAGAAACCATGATGTCCTTGGCCAGTAAAAGGATTTTTTGCTTGATTTTACATCGTCAACATATTAACGTAGTTCGATGACATACCTTGGGTAGAGATTTCTCCCTTGAAGGTATTCCAATTACCTTGGTTGGGGATGGCCCCAGTCGATCCTCCTGGCATAGGTATTGAACCATGCCCAGGGTTCCACTGAGTGTGGGAGGGGTTTCCCCTTATTGACATCCCTTGCAAAGGAAAAGAGCCCTGCCAGGGATTTCCAAGACCTTGAGAGGAGAAAGCTCATGTCGTCACTCCCTGTGAAGGAAAAAATCCTTGCATAAGGTTGGGTTGACTAAAGATGGGGTTTCCCCCTGATGAGAATGCAGACGACGATAAAGTGTTCTTTTCAAAAGCACCAAACAAATAAAAAGGCATAGACCCAAGCAAATTCATATATGACTGAGGCCTACGACTCCCTCCAATGAACAAGTTGGAACTAGTATTGAGCCCGAATGGTTGTTGGAAAGAACCTCCGAGAAAAGGGGATGGAAGAGGGATATGACCTCCACCGTAAGGGATATCATTAAATGGAGTAGTGGTTCCCATGAAATATCCTTGTAGGGGAGCACTAGAAATCCCTACCCCCAAACCAATAGTTTGTAGGGTAGAATAAGTTAAAGTTGAGCTAGAGTCAAAACTCAAAATCTCGTATGAAAAAGGAGTGCCAGACCTGTTCTGTATAGAAGGAACAGTGGTCATATTCATTGAGGGGACTGTGCCACTACCATAGGTTGTAGGTGTATGGACATTTTTAGTCCTTATAGGTGGGGGTGGGGGAGGGGGAACAACACCTCCTCCCACAGAAGTTGAGATGGGAGTAAGAGGACTCCCAGAAGAGGTAGCATTAGTTGCTTCCATCGCCACTCCTCTAAAAAAATGACATTTAGGTGAAGTCACCTCAGGAGGTACTATCAGAATAAGAAGTGGCACTGATAAATCATGATCGAAGGGTTTGCGATCCTGAAGCTTCAGCTTCTAGGTCATAAAAGGTGGACTCCTCTAGTGCAAGTGTATCTTCTCTAGGAGTAGGATTGGGCACAACTTCTGGCATTGTTATTTCTTCAAAATAACCCTCTTGATATATCCTTCACCTCAGTGTTGGAAGAGGTGGCTCCAAAGTAACCGAAGACATGCCCCGAAGCCTACGTGAACGGCAGAGATGTTGATCTTCCACCTTGTGAAATATCAACTGACACTCTAAGGTTAATCTAGTGTGAAACACAGAGCACAAACTAAAAATTCCCTAAAGGAAAATCAAGCAATCAACTGACTAGCAGGAAGAAAAGTTACGCCAATCAACACTAGAGAAACTTATCGGTGTAAGTGTAACTCGAACATGGAAACACCCTTCACGTTTACTCTGCAAATTATGATCCATTGTTTGTCCTAGGTACTGTGGTATACCCCAGCAATTACCTATGTAAGTCCTTACAAAAAGGAAACTAGGTTGCGAGTTTGCAGTCAGTCACTAGGCAGGTACAATCGGCAGTCGAGCTGATCGTAATGGGTAGGATAAAAAAGTCTGAAGCCTTTCAAGGGTACCAAAGACAAATGGTCTGAAATACAATTGAGGATCCCGAACAGATTCGAGGCCCATGAATCTCCATAGTCAAATGTGGTCAGAAAATATCCAAAGAATGACCCTCAATATACGATCCCCACTATGTTTGGTCATCTTTGGAGGAGTTATCTCCTCTACCTTTCCTCACATAACCTTGTGTTTAGCCCCTGTGTTAGAGGGGGGTCGTGGCTAACTCTTACGAAACTAGAATTTTATATTCCCTATCATAGACTCTTAAGTTTATTTAAGCATCCTTGAATATTTTCCTGTTCACACCTATTTCAAGGCCCTAAAGCCTAGACTACTTGGTGTACCTTATAAACAGAAAAGTCTAGTTGATTTTAGTATTAATCGTTGATTTTAAATGGATTAATTTACTCAGAAGGTACAGAAGTGAGACTTGTGGTGTTCTCAAGAGACTAATGAGAAGAGTTAAAAATATTTGTAGAACATTGTGTAGAAAGAAAACTACGTTCTACAACTAGAAAAAAAATGGATTTTAAACTTTGAAGGTGCAAGCTTTTTGAAATATAGACCAATATCCTAAAATGCAATTTTTCCTAGAATGTTTTTTTGTTTCAAAATGCAATGCAAACTACTAAAACTTTCAAGGAAGCATCCTAGAAGGAACTTTCAAATCATAACTCTTTTCTTTTGTAAAAACAACCTATGCTACTAATGCCAAACAATCATGCACAATAAAATGAAAATGTAGTTAATGAACTACAACAATATTTTTGATTTGTATATCTTAGAAATGAAAATAACAAGCAAATGATATTTTTTCATTTTTTAAAGCATAATCAAGGGAAAGAGAACACAAACCAAAGACTGACATAGACCCTAAGTCGTTGCTTGAAAGAAGGGATTCACTGGAATCCATAGAAGGATTTAAAGCTCATAAGTTCACCCTTAACCTTGATAACAAACAAAATATATAAAGAAACAAAAAATATTCTTTACAAATTGCAATATAATTTGAGCCTTGAACCTATCCAAATACAGTTAATAGAGACCCTGGAGAATCCAAGAAGCCCTGAGAAGCAAAGAGATTCTTATCAAGAAAGAAAAAACTTTTGTAAAAACTCTTCCGAAAAATAGAGATGTGTGTTGTGCATGAGTAGCCTTTGTATGTACGTGGGTTGTATATAATTCAGAATGCGTATGTACGCATGTTGTATAGAGAATAAGGTGCGTACACCTCTGCAAATTTTCAAAAAAAAGAAAAAATATGTATAGGCAACTTGGAAAGGGGAGCTAATAGGAACCTGGAAAGTGACCAAAGACCGGAACTAACTCAAAACACTCAGAAAACTCAAAAAACAATGAAGATCAAATCAAACCAAGATCTCCCACTAAGACCCTAGAGAGACTCCTTAGTGAAGTCGCCAATTCTGCTATGGGGAATTCCCCCTAAACTGGTTCTAAAGAATAGGAAGAGCGATAACTCCCTTAAAAGACTAACTTATCTCTAATCTACCCCAAAAAAATATAGAATAAGTGATGAGAGAAAGGGAAGATAAGGTTAAGAAGAGCACCTTGAATCCTTAGAGTTGATGTAGACCTCTTCCACTTGTTGTTTCCTCTTAGATCACATATCTCCTCCCAAAGATGATCTGCAATAGATTAGGAATACAACACAACAACATATACAATCTCTAGTAATCACTTAAAATCCTAAATATAAATGTAAAGGATCAAATAGATAAGAACATGTACACATAAAGTTTTGGGACAAAGATAATCTCTTTTATTCATATACAAGATGAAAGGTTATAAATGTTTCTTGTGGACACCACTCTACAAACCAAGTCTGGTCTCCTCTGTCGTGACTCCAAGTGCACCAATCCCACATAAAATTCTCACAGCCAACATGCCATCAAGGGAAGAAGGAAGGGTTGCATAGGGAGAATGGTTGGAAGGGAAAGTTGAGGATAAAACGCAGAGCAAAATGCAAAACTTGGGCAATGGGAGGGAAAGGATTTTGGTAGAGTTTTTTTATTCTCGTGTTCATATGTCTAAATGACTCCCCTAGACCTATTTTTATATGAGAAAAATATGTTTATTCGGTTTGGGGAAGGGATACATGAGGTAAAATGGTTAGGAAACCCTCCATAGCCCATAAACTTTGCTGAAATCTGTGTAATTTTATATTTTTTGCAACTTTTTGGAGGTAAACGTAGGCTAATTAATGTTGGTTTTACTTCATATCAGATATGAGAGATATTCGATATATTATTACAATGATGAGTGTTTCATATATAGGGAAGATAAGGTGACCATCCATGAAAGGATGCGTCCCTTGAATAATCAATAACTAGTTGTTATTATCATTTACCTATTATATAATATATATAATAATCAATAATAATTATATTATTAATTATTATCTTTAGAGAATGTCTTCCCGATGTTTTCCAAACATCAACAATTAGTATGCATCAAGCGTATGTACATGGGAAGACTAGCATGCATCATGCGTATGTACGTAGGCTAATAATGCAACAGGGCATGTACATTATCCAAAAAGTTGTTTTTTAGAAGGAAACCTCAGTAATATGTTTGGAAAACTATGCAAATGGATGGGCCAATGTCTTGGATGCATAGATGTGTATTTTTTGGACTATAAAAAATAGTGGATACTCAAGGCATATGATTGGTGGTAAAAACAAATTTCTTATGATAAAGAGGGAGAAGGGAGGAAGTGTTTAATTTGGAGATGATAAATTTTCCAAGATAATTGGGAAAGGTAAAGTCAGCCTTGGAAGTCAGGAGGCCAATGCAGAAAACGTTCTGGTAGTTGAATATTTAAAGCATGACCTTCTAAGTGTCATCCAACTATGTGACGAGGGACACACACTCATGTTTAACTCCCGAGAATGTAGAATAAGAAAAGAAGACATTGGCAGATTGGTAGCAACAATAATCAAAACTCCAAACAATGTATACATTCTAAATAAAAATTGAAGAGAAGTATGTTGTGTGGGATAGATAGATGAAATATGGTTATGACATAAGAGAATGGGGAATTTAAGCTTTGAAAACTTATTCAAGGTCAGTAACAACCAGGTAGTAAGAGGCATGCCAAAAGTCATCAGGCCCTTAAACCCAATTTGTAAAGATTGTCAACGTGGGAAACAAACAAGAGTGACATTCAGAACCAAGGAATATTCAACATCAATACTATTGGAACTCATCCACACTGATCTATATGGGCCAACCAAATCACAAAGTATTCAAGATAACCATTACTTCATGTTTTTCATTGATGATTACAAAATAATGACTTGGGTATTCTTTCTCAAGAATAAATTAGAATCCTTTGGGAAGTTTAAAGCATTCAAAGAATTAGTTGAAAATGAAATATATTTGAAGATCAAATGCCTAAGTTCAGATAATGGAGGAGAATTCACCTTAGATGAGTTCAATGAATTCTATGAAGATCATATAATAAGAAGACACTTCTCATCTGCAAGAACTCCTCAACAAAATGGAGTGGTTGAAAGGAAACACAAGATTGTACAAGAAATGGCCGAAACTATGCTAAATCAAGCTAAATTGTTAAATATATTTTGGAGAGATGCAATCTACATAGGTATCTATATCCTGAATACATAATAGCTCCAACCTAATAGTGACAAAACTCCATATGAATTTTGGAAAGGCATGCCAGAAAATGTCAAACACCTTAAGGTTTTTGGAAACAAATGCTACATAAAAAGAGATGATGATAACCTTGGTAAGTTTGAATCTAGATGTGATGAAGGTATTTTCCTTGGGTACTCCTCTCAAATAAAATCTTACAGATGTTTAAATTTTATATTAGACAAAAATTTTGAAAGTGAAAATGTAAGAGTGGATGATGAGAAGCCTAGAAAGATCAAGATGCAAACAAATGGCCAGCCAGCAATAACAAGCTATAGTGATAAAGAGAAAGACAATGATGAAGATAATTAATAGGGAGAAGAAGAAGAGAAACATTATGAGGAAGATAATGCAGAAGAAGAAGAAGAGGAAGAGGAATCTCCTAGACAAGACAGAAAGACCCCCTCGAGATATGTTCAAAAGAACGACCCGAAAGAAATGATTCTTGGAGAGAAAAACATAGGTGTCCAAACAAGAAGACAATTGATAAGATCACAAGAACATAAAAATATGTCTTTACTATCTAAAATAGAACCTAAGAACTTCGAGGAAGCTATCATAGATAAAAATTGGGTTAATGCTATGAATGAAGGATTAGATCAAATTGCGAAAAATAAAACTTGGGAGCTAGTTCCTAGACCAAAAGACAAGAATTAAATTGGCACCAAGTGGGTTTTACGAACAAATTGAATGAGGATGGACAGGTAGTGAGAAATAAGGCAAGGCTTGTACGTAAATGATATTCTCAATTTGAAGGGGTATACTTTGATGAAACTTTTTCTCCAGTAACCAAACTAGAAGCCACTAAAATCTTCCTGGAATTTGTAAGCTACAAGAGTATCAAAGTCTATCAAATGGATGTTAAATCTTCATTTCTAAATGGAAATTGGAAGAGGAAGTATTCATTGAATAACCTAATGTATTTCAGTTGTCAGAAAATCAAGACTATGTGTGAAAACCAAAGAAATCCCTCTATGGTCTAAAGCAAGTACCTAGATCTTGGTACTCAAGGCTTGATAAGTACCTACAGTAGCAAGGATTCAAGAGAGGAATTGCAAAAAGTAATATTAATATCAAATAA
Organism: Picea engelmannii; assembly: GCA_009831015.1. Classification (NCBI taxonomy): domain Eukaryota; kingdom Viridiplantae; phylum Streptophyta; class Pinopsida; order Pinales; family Pinaceae; genus Picea; species Picea engelmannii. The sequence continues at coordinate 322,877 of ML779944.1, forward strand.
GAAAATGGAAATGTGATTATCATTGTGGTCTATATAGATGATATCATGTTTGGAAGTGACTCTGATGATCTGAGTCAAAGTTTCTCAAATATCATACAAAAAGAATTTGAAATGTCCATGCTGGGTGAGTTGTCTTGTAACATAACCTGCCACCCACAGGCCGGGGTACGCTACCTTCAAGCCCACCCTTGGAATTATTTCTCTTACCGATAACTTTTTAATTTAATAAGGATGCATAAAAGAAAATATCTAACGACATGCACAACAATAACCAGAAAGCATGCATATTCTAAAGATTTAATTAAATGATAAATAAATACACAGCGGAATACAATCATATACAGGTAAATAATACCAAATCAGAGAGAGCTTGTCTTTATAAAAGAAGACACCAACTGGCTATAGACCAAGGACATTCCACCCAACCATAGACACTATTGTTCCAAATCTCAACAGTAGTGCCACCCCCAAGCCAGGGCTATGAATCCACAAGGATGATTCTAGAGTGTTACTTGGCTTCCTGAATCAGTCAGCAATCAAGCTATCTTAGGCTTTCCCAACACTCACAGCAATCCAAGTACCCATCTCTCTTCTACCCAACTTGCACCACCCAAGAGAATGAACCCCCACCCTTCTTTGCCATGAAGTCCCCCAGGAAATCCTTCTCCTTCCAAGGCTCCAGCGCAATTGGTCCAGAAACTCCATGTTGTAACTCTCAGGACTCGCAGTTGTGAACAAAGTTGGACACAAGCCAACGCATCTCAAACATGCAGGCCTCAAGTCATGGTTGGATTACACCAGCGACCACTACAACCAACAATACCATGGCTACTCTTCGGCAGTTCATTTTCCCTCTCCCCAAGCCAGGACATAGATGATGAAGGATGAATGAGTGATAGGTAAGAATGGAATGACATAACGGGTGAGTAAGTAAGTGAACCAATGAACCAGTGAGTAAGTGAACCAATGAACCAGTGAGCAAGTGAACGAGTGATAAAAATGAACCCCCCAAACATGTGAGGGGCATGTTTAAGTATTTTGTGGGGAATCAATAACCTCCTAGCCTTCCCCAAGAATCTCACGTAACTGATCCACTCCCTTAGAAAAAAAAAGGGTAATTAAAATAGGAAATAAACATTTATCCCCTCAATCCCCCTCTCTTGTGGAATCATATCCCCCTATAACTCTAGTCCTTGTCCATCTAGCAGCCAATGATGTGTTTATTATTATTAATGATCAAAACATTGCATTTCTTAGGCACACTAGACTCTTTTAATTGTTTGGGCCCTCTGGCCTCTTGACAATTAACAAAATACATTATTATATATGGGGCTTAAAACTTGGGGTGTTACATCCCCTCCCCCTTATACTGTCCTTAGTGCATATACAAAATAGAGATCAATATCTCAAAATTTATTCAAAAAGTTGTGAGCACTCTACACGCATGGCATCTTCATGGTCCCAGGTAGCATCTTCAAGACCATAGCAGGTCCACTGAAGTTTTACCAGCTCTATAACTCTATGCCAAAACATTTTGACCTTTATGTCCAATACCCGCACTGGATGGACCTGAAAGTCTCCCTCTGCCTCTACCTAAATCAGATGCCAATCAATAACATGGTTAGGATCATGTACATATTTCTTTAGCAAAGAGACATGAAATACATTATGCACATTCATGGAAGCAGGCAATGCAAGAATGTATGCAATTGGCCCTATTATGTCCAATATTTCAAATGGACCACAGAATCTGGTTGTCATCTTTGTACAACTACCCAATTTCAAAGAGCTTTTATTTGGATTCAATTTCATAAGTACATGTTCCCCTAATTTAAATTATCTAGATGTCATGTTCTTATATGTATAAACTTTATGTCTATCCTAAGCTGCCTTTAAATTCCGCTTGATCTTAACCATCTAGTCTTCCATATCCTTGAGAAACTCTGGCCCAAGTACCACTCTATCTGTTGGGTTGTCCCATCTCACTGGAGTATTTCATTTCCTACCATCCAAGGATTCAAATGGGCTCAGTCTCAATGAAGCTTGATACCCATTATTATATGCAAACTCAACCAAGTGTAAGTAATATTCCCATTTAGATGGCTTATCCATCACGTACATTCTGAACATATATTCAATTACTCAGTTGACCCTCTCTATTTTCCCATCTGACTGTGGATGGTATGTTGTGCTAAATTTTAGATTTGTACCAAATCCTTTAAACAATCCCCTCCGGAAATTGAAGGTAAACTTTGTATATTTGTCTGAGACAACTATCCTAGGTATCCCATGCAGCCTAGCAATATGCCTCATGTAAACCTATGCAATATTAGTCGATGTATGCGTTGTTTTTACAGGAAAAAAATGAGCAGCCTTTGTTAATTTGTCAACCACTACCATGATTGAATCATGTTGTCTTGTTGTCCTAGGTAATTTAGTTATGAAATCAATGGTTATCACTTCCCATTTCTTCTCTGGGATTGGTAATGGATGCAACAAACCCATTGTTGATTAAGGTTGGTTGTCATTGATGTCAACCCTTGAAGAAAGCCCCATAGAAAAAAGGTTTGCGTAATGAACCCAAGATTGTTTGATGTAAATATGATTCATTATGGTTTTTTCATGGTTGATAAGAATTAAATATGGATGAACTCCAAAGTTGTCCCCTTATGGTGAAATCCCTCACAGGAAGACACTTTGCGAAGTAAGAGAACCCATGCTTAATTGTGGAATAATGAGATGAAGGAGAGTGAATTTGTTAGGGAAACTATCCTAGATGGATATTCTTGTCATGCCATTTCTGGTGGTATGTAGAACGTCACATAACTCCTCATGGATAGAGAGTTATGACCATGTGAAGTTGGAGAACCCAGGTTTGGGTAATGGAACCAAGTTTGTTTGATGGATAACGGCATGATTTTTTCTATATTTGAAGGTAATAATATTATATATGGATAGTACATGTCATTCCATTTCTGGTGGTATCTGGAATGTCACATAAATCCTCACGGTTTGAGAGTTATGGCCTTACGAAGTTGGAGGACCCTCATATGTCATCTAGAAGCCCCAAAAGGTTAAAGTAGTCAAAGTGGTTTAAGAGATTTTAAAAGGTAAATAATAAAGTGAAGTGATGAG
>ML779944.1:326995-350378 GCA_009831015.1 Picea engelmannii
GTGTATCAGTTTTAGATATTTATACATTACAGGTTCAAAGTTATGATTACTTCAAGTTAGGGTTGTTGACTAATCCAAAACTAGGCATGTGAGACTAAAGAAAAGTTTGATGAAAATGCTAGTCTCTTATTTTTAAAGTTAAGTAAGGTTTGAAGGAATGTGATAATATACACCAGGTCTATTGCAGAGCTACAAATCATATTTGGATGATGAAATTGATGAGGACTTTTGGTTGAGGTACATGTTGAGTACATGGTTGAGACAAGTAGTTGATGAGTTGGCACATACATGATGTGTATAGTTGATGATGTTGGTACATATTGATGAGTCATAGTTGATGAGTAGTTGACACATGATTTGTACATACTTGGTACATGGTTGGATGCACTTGTTTATGGTACAGGTTGATTACAGGTTGTTTGGTACAGGTTGGTGCATGGTTGATGCACTTGTTTATGGTATAGGTTGATTATAGGTTGAGGTACAGGTTGATGCATGGTTAAGATTTATTGGTACAGGTTTAGAGTGGTATATCTCATAGTGATAGTGTGACAGTGGTTCAATCATTCTACTTCTACTTCAAGGTGTCAAGACGAGGCAAGGACAGGTGGTTGTAGCCAGAGAACATAGGGGGTTGTAGCCTCCTTTTGGTTGTAGCCATAGAATTGGGGATTTGGAGCTTCTCTCAAGCTGTAGCCTAAGAAACTAGGGGGTTGGAGCCTCCTTCCAGTTGCAGTTGGAAAACAAAGGAAGTTGGTGCTTCCAATGAATGTAATTCTTCAAGGCATATATGAAAAAGCATTCTGTGGTTTTCTCCCGATTTGGGTTTCCACGTAAAACATCAGTGTACTGTGTATGTGTGTGATTGTTTATTTCTTACTGCTCATTATTGGATAATAATTCTACATTGATTTAACATTTGAAGAAAAAGGATTATAATTACGCTATTACTAATTCACCCCCCCTCTCAGTAATCCAACACCCGTTGGGTGCTTATGCTCAGCCTTCACCTTCTGACATTCCATACATCGAGCGATGTAATCAGCAACATCCTTTTTCATTCCTAGCCAAAAGAATTGTCTTCTTACTGATTTAATCATTTTTTGGTAACCGAGATGTCCAGCATAAGGAACATCATTCATTTCCTTCAATACCAATTTCCTCAGTTCTCCGGAACTAGGAACATAGATTCTATTCTTATGCATAAGTAATCCATCTTCCTTTATCTCATACTCCTCTATTTTTTGTTGTACATCTCCTTGTTGTAAGCTTTCCTTTACCTATAGGTAATTTTGATCAGTAACAAGATCATTTAAAATTCTTCTCTTCAAGTCTAACTGATGCATACTGAAAATAGTAGCATGCATGAGATGCACTCTTCTACTAAGTGCATCAACAACTTTATTCTCTTTTCCTTTGATATGGTTGATATCGAGGTCATATTCACTTAAAAATTCCATCCATCTTGCTTTCCTGGCATTCAAGGTTGGTTGTTCAAAAATATACTTCATACCAATGTGGTATGTCCTTAATTCAAATCTCTTCCCTGTGAGATAATGCCTCCACATCTTCAAGGCATGGAAAATGGCAACAAGCTCCAAGTCATGTGTGGCATAGTTCCTCTCATGTTCCTTAAGCTTTCTAAACTCATAACCAATGAGATGTCCATTTTGCATGAGGACTCCCCCAATTCCTTCCTTACATGCATCTGTACATACCACAAAACTTTCATTCAGGTCAACAATCCTTAACACAGATGCACTAGTAAGTAATTCCTTCAACACATTAAAATTATCTTCACACTTAGGTGTCCATTCAAATTTAGTTCCCTTCTTTTGTAAAGAAGTGATGGGATGAGAAATATTAGAGAACCCTACTATGAACCTTCTGTAGTAACCAACTAATCCCATAAAAGATATAAATTTTGACACATTCCTAGGTGTTGGCCATCCTCTAATGGATTCAATCTTATCTATATCTATTGCTATGCCTTTCTCTGAAATAATGTGTCCCGAGTAATGGATCTGATTTTGATAAAAAGAACACTTACTCAGCTTGGCCTACAATTGGAATTCTCTTAGCACTTGCAATATCAGTCTTAAGTGATGTTCATGCTCCTCTTTATACTTGGAATAGACAAGTATGTAATCCAAGAATACTATAAAAAACTTATCCAAATAATTTTTGAATATGCCATTCATTAAGCACATAAAGACAGATGGTGCATTGGTCCATCCAAATGACACCACTACAAATTCATAATGCCCATACCTAGTTCTAAAGGTTGTCTTATGAATGTCTTCTTCCTTGATCCTTACCTGATGGTATCCTAACATCGGGTCAATCTTTGAAAATATATTTTCTCCTCTTAGCTGATCAAAGAGGTCATCAATTCTGGGTAGATGATACTTGTTCTTTATAGTATATTTATTTATTTGTCAAAATTCAATACACAGCCTTAAGGTTCCATCCTTCTTTTTGACAAAAAGTATTGGTGCTCCCCAAGGTGAAACACTTGGAAGTATGTACCCTTCCTTCAACAATTCCTCCATCTGCATTTGTAATTATTTTAACTCTGGTGTGCTTATTATGTAAGGTGTTTTTTACACTGTGGAAGCTCCTGGCACTACATCAATTGAGAAATCTATCTCCCTTCTTGGTGGAAACCTTGGTATTTCTTGGAATACATCTTCAAATTCCTGTAGTACCGAGAAAACTTCAAGGCTTGGCCCCTTTGTATTTTTTATCTCTTCTACATGAGCTACATACAATTGAAATCCTTTTCTAAAACATATCTTCATACCTAAGGCTGAAATCTCCCTTATAGAGATGGGTCTTGGAACTCCTTTCACAATGTTCTTTTTTCCATCTCCATCAAGACAACTAAATGTCTTGCTATGACAATCTAGGACAACATGACGCTTGTCCAACCAATCCATTCCAATTAGAATATCATAAGACCCCAAGGTTATGATATTCATATCAACACTAGTATTCACACCATTAAGACTTATGGAACAACTTCTGACCATATCTGATCTGAAAATAGAAGGCTGACTTGTTATGCTATGCAAGCACCCTCTACTTCAATAAATTAAACCTTAACAGGACCTTGCTTCATGTGTTAAAATATGCAAACTGGTTTATGTGTTAAGTTCTTGGTTTTTCTTTTCAATGTTCATGTGTGAGCAATGGTTCTTTTAAAAGACTAATTATGTGCTATAAACAAATACACAACAATGTAAAGTGCAGCAAATAACACAACAAACTCACAACAATACCAAGGTGATAAAGGAGTTCACCCTCTCTAGGCTATGTCTCCTTGAGCCTCCTTCAATGGACTTGGCTCTTTGGGATTAGTTTGCCAAATGTTATTTTACAAGCTGCTTCTCAACTCCAATGGATTTACAGACTGTACCATTGGGTTCAGAATACACAAAAACCCCAAAATTGACTATTAGAACTCTGAAAATGGATCTTGTCTCATCCAGTAATGACCTCTTCTACATGTGGCCTCCAAGCTTCCCTGAGCTTCAATGGGGAAAAAACACCTGTAAAAGTCCTCCAATGGATATGAAACCTATCCCAATGTGCTCATAGCACAATAATTAGTCAAAAATGACTATTCAGTCTCAGAAAATAGATATGTGCTCATCTGAGCAATGCCTCAAACAATGAGGGCTTCAAGCTTCCTGGAGCTTCCTCAAACTTCAATGGTTAAAAACCTGCAAAAGAAGTCTCCAAATGCCTGTGAAAACATCACCAATGGACTCAGAACGTCCAAAAACCCCTAGTTGGGCTTTTACAGCCTCATTTGGCCAAAAACTCCAAAAATTATGCCATCTGCCATTTTTCCCCTTCAAGCTCTGTTTACTGGTTCGCTATTCTGCACCTCCCTGAAAGTGAACCTGGCTCTGAGCGTTTTCCGTGCCTAAACCCAGCACACACGCGCCTTCCACAAAACGCGCCAAAATGTTGAACGGTTAACGAAAACAAAGCCCCACAAGTCGGAGGAGTTGGGTGCATGGGGGGACCATATGGCCACGTTCCCCGCGCATAAAGGGGCTAAGTGGCACCGCTCAACGCACATGTGACAAGTGGCGGGTGTGTAGTTGCAAATCCGTTTAAACATGAAACTATAACCCAAACCACATCCACGTGCGCTCCATTTAAATGTGGCAAGGGTCATATGGTAATTCGCAATATGACTGTGGGTTAAACAATTTAAAAACCCCAATTTAAAATGCGCGCAACAATGCAGTCATATGCATTTACGCCCGAAACCATGGGCTATTTGAAACAACCCCGCGCGATACAAAAAGGCACGGTCATAAATAAAGGTGATATGACCACGGGTCGTATACAAATTACCCCCGCGCGCGCCGGTTAACATATGCAAAGGTCATATGTGAATAGTAATGGTGATATGCCCGTGGGTTTTTTAAACCTCAACTCCGCACGCCATTTGAAACAAAGGAATGGTCATATAAACTACACCATGTGACCGGGGCTTTACATTTCAAACAATAATCCGCGCGCTAATCAATTAAAACGGTGGTCATTTTATGGCATAGAACCGGGTCCATTTAAAAAAACTCCCACACGCACACAAGCTGTTGGATAGCAGGGTCATATGCGCTATACGTGTGACCGGGGGCTGGGGCTTAGCCCCAGCCCGGACCCCCGACGTTTGCAACCTTTGGTGAATTCAAATATATATATTTTCATATGAAATATAAGAACTAACACGTGGCCGAGTGGTTGGACAAATTATGTTAAACCTTTGACGTGGATAGAGGTCCAGGGGTTGAACCCCATGGACCCACAAATATTTTAATAAACCAAGCCAATAACCGGGTGCCACGTGGCAGCCCTTGATTGGGCCACGTGGCACCCTTCCATTCGCTCAAGAAGATGCCACGTGTCGCAATGTAACTCGTCCACCGTCAGCCAATCACAGATTGCCACATCACCTGCCACGTTGACTGTGCGGTCACCATGTCAGTTGTACTGCCTCTGCCACGTCAGCCTGTACGGACTGCCCAGTCAGCGTCCAAATTTTTGCCCGTTTGCCCTGGCGAACAGATCACGATAACTTCTCCATGCGGACTCCGTTTGCGAAAGTAAATATACCGCCGGAATCAGGAAGACGAGGCGGACGCAATGGCACCATTTTCGTCGCATTCCGAGCACTTTGAAATTTGAGCAAATTTTAGACCCCTGGTCCAGATTTTAATCACACCTTCCCACTGAAAGGCTTTTGGACCCACAAAATCTTATGATTATCTATCTAAGCTTCATTGCTCTTCTGCTTTCAAGTTCTATCAACTGATTCTACTTGAGAAGTCTTTTCGACAATCACCTGGATACTTTGACATGCCTTGCACTGCAACTGACTATGTCCCTCAACCACTGCTCTCTGGCTGTTGTTGACCCACTGTTCTCTCTGTACTTGGAAGACTGCCAACCTTCCCACTGAGAATCAAGTCCCTCTTGTGAACTCTTTGACGTCAACAATCCGCTCTCCAATGGCTGCAAAAATTTCCTGCGACATCTTGTCACAAGCCAAGAAAACCATCAATCTTGAAAACAAATTGACACAAGACTGAAAATAATGACAGCAAAGTCTTTTTTCTCTTCAAGCAAACTGTCGCATCTTGTGCTTCATCAAAGCACATGGTGCTTTCCTGCATCTTGGTGTACTCAAAATTGACTTACAAACCAACATACGCCATTGACTAAACATAAGTCGAAAACATGGTCGACACAACATAGTCGACAAGCAATATCGACACAAGTCGAGACTCAAGTGAAACATGTCAACCTTCCAAAATGACAAGTCTAAAACCATGATAAACAATCATGCGACAATCATGAGTCTTTCATGATGAAAATCATCAAGTTCATTGTTTATGCACTCACAAAAACAAATGCATGTGCATAGCTCTTCAACTCTCCTTCTTGTAGAAACATATGTACTTAAACCCAAAGCATGTGGGTACTAAAGAGCTGAAAATGAAAAGTATATGTGGATGTAACAAAATGGACAGCATACCCCTCTTTTACATGTTCTTGACGAGGTGATATAACACAAGTATGCATTCAAAAATAAATGCCTACACATGCAAACTTGCCTCTACCAAATTATGACAAACTGCTGCAACTTGTCAAGCTTCAACAAAATGAAAAGATAAGGCTGAAATGTGCATCTATTGCAGAAAAAATGCAAGCCTTACTTACTCAAGAAATCTAACCATTTCTTACCAAGCCAACTCAATGGCGAATTCTTCTGCTGCAAGTCGTCTTCTTGTGAATCACCTTGACTCACATCAATGATGGAATCTCCTCTTCCATTCTTGTCAATCTTTTCATCCAACTGCTTCTTGTGCTGTGGACGAGTGGTTGGATGCAATGTCCAACATTGGTCAATGAGATGACCCCTCTTCTGACAATGAGTGCAAATCTTTTGCATGTTCTTTTCATGTTCCCTTTGCTTGGAAAGTTTCCTGAAAGTGGACATTATTTTCCAACATTTTCAAACATGATGGTTATATAAACCACAATATGTACATGGCCTTTTTCCATTTTTACATGCAGATTTATCATGCTTAACATAATCAAAAGCAACTGAATTATAGGCAGATTTATACCTTGAACATTCACCCTTTTCGCCGCTTTGAGGAGGTGAATTGGAAGAGTTACAAGCTCTCTTTTGAAGACTATCAAATCTGCTCTTGTCCTCATGGCTGTCACAACCTTTTTGTTTCACACATTTGCATTCATCTTGAACACAAGTTTTGCATGCTGAAGAGGTTGAACTTTCAACAAAAGTTCTTGAACTTTCACCTTGAAAACCTTCTTGAGGAGGTGAACTTGAAACAAAAATTGTTCTTGAAACTTTTTCATTTGTTTCCTCAATTTTGGAATTTTCTCCATCAATTCGTTCATAACCAAGACCACAATACTTAGGTCTCTCTTCAACAACAATAGGCTCAACAATGCCTTGTGCATGCTTGCCTAACCCTTTACCTTCATAGCCCATTTTTAACAATAACTTGGACCCTATTCCTCTTGTGTGATTTTCAAAAACACCAAAGCATTCTTCTTGAGAGGAATTTGAAGAAAAACTAACATTACATACCTCATGGTCATGCATGTACTTGGTAAGGGTTTCTTTTGCTTCATGAAGTTGATTCTCCATCTCCTGCAACTTTTCAAGAAGTTGGTCTTTCTCCTCCTTCATGGCCAACAACTGCTCTTGAAGGACAATGCTCTCTTCCCTATCTTTCCACAACTCTTGTACCATATCCTTCATGGTTAACAATGCCTTAAACATCTCTTTGTCAAAGAACTTAGATTTGGAAGATGAATGAGAACTATCCATGCTTGAAGCTTCCTCCATCTTTACAAGATATAAAACTTCAACACAAAACTTGCATCAATACCAACAGCTACAACTCAAGCTATCATTGGCAAATACATGAGCAAAATAAACCGTGCTCTGATACCACCTGATCTGAAAATAGAAGGCTGACTTGTTATGCTATGCAAGCACCCTCTACTTCAATAAATTAAACCTTAACAGGACCTTGCTTCATGTGTTAAAATATGCAAACTGGTTTATGTGTTAAGTTCTTGCTTTTTCTTGTCAATGTTCATGTGTGAGGAATGGTTCTTTTAAAATATTAATTATGTGCTATAAACCAATACACAGCAATGTAAAGTGCATCAAATAACACAGCAAACTCACAACAATACCAAGGTGATAAAGGAGTTCACCCTTTCTGGGCTACGTCTCCTTGAGCCTCCTTCAATGGACTTGGCTCTTTGGGATTAGTTTGCCAAAAGTTCTTTTACAAGATTCTGCTCAACTCCAATGGATTTACAGACTGTACCATTGGGTTCAGAATACACAAAAACCCCAAAATTGACTATTAGAACTCTGAAAATGGATCTTGTCTCATCCAGTAATGACCTCTTCTACATGTGGCCTCCAAGCTTCCCTGAGCTTCAATGGGGCAAAAACACCTGTAAAAGTCCTCCAATGGATCTGAAACCTATCCCAATGTGTTTCGAGCACAATAATTAGTCAAAAATGACTATTCAGTCTCAGAAAATAGATATGTGCTCATCTGAGCAATGCCTCAAACAATGAGGGCTTCAAGCTTCCTGGAGCTTCCTCAAACTTCAATGGTTAAAAACCTACAAAAGAAGTCTCCAAATGCCTGTGAAAACATCACCAATGGACTCAGAACGTCCAAAAACCCCTAGCTGGGCTTTTACAGCCTCATTTGGCCAAAAACTCCAAAAATTATGCCATCTACCATTTTTCCCCTTCAAGCTCTGTTTACTGGTTCGCCATTCTGCACCTCCTTGAAAGTGAACCTGGCTCTGAGCGTTTTCCGTGCCTAAACCTAGCACACACGCACCTTCCACAAAATGCGCCAAAATGTCGAACGGTTAATGAAAACAAAGCCCCCCAAGTCGGAGGATTTGGGCGCATGGGGGGACCATATGGCCACGTTCCCCACGCATAAAGGGGCTAAGTGCCACCGCTCAACGCACATGTGACAAGTGGAGGGTGTGTAGTTGCAAATCCGTTTAAACACGAAACTATAACCCAAACCACATCCACGCGCGCTCCGTTTAAATGTGGCAAGGGTCATATGGTAATTCGTGATATGACTGTGGGTTAAACAATTTAAAAACCCCAATTTAAAACGCGCGCAACAATGCAGTCATATGCATTTACGCCCGAAACCATGGGCTATTTGAAACAACCCCGTGCGATACAAAAAGGCACGGTCATATATAAAGGTGATATGACCACGGGTTGTATACAAATTACCCCTGCGCACGCCGGTTAACATATGCAAAGTTCATATGTGAATAGTAATGGTGATATGCCCGTGGGTTTTTTAAACCTCAACTCCGCGCACCATTTGAAACAAAGGAATGGTCATATAAACCACACCATGCGACCGGGGCTTTACATTTCAAACAATAATCCGCGCGCTAATCAATTAAAACGGTGGTCATTATATGGCATAGAACCGGGTCCATTTAAAAAAACTCCCACGCACGCACAAGTTGTTGGATAGCAGGGTCATATGCGCTATACGTGTGACCGGGGGCTAGGGCTTAGCCCCATCCCGGACCCCCGACGTTTGCAACCTTTGGTGAATTCAAATATATATATTGTCATATGAAATATAAGAACTAACACGTGGCTGAGTGGTCGGACGAATTATGTTAAACCTTTGACATGGATAGAGGTCTGGGGGTCGAACCCCACGAACCCACAAATATTTTAATAAACCAAGCCAATAACCGGGTGCCACATGGCAGCCCTTGATTGGGCCACGTGGCACCCTTCCATTCGCTCAAGAAGATGCCACGTGTCGCAATGTAACTCGTCCACTGTCAGCCAATCACGGATTGCCACGTTGACTGTACGGTCGCCACGTCAGCTGTACGGCCTCTGCCACGTCAACCTGTACGGACTGCCCAGTCAGCATCCAAATTTTTGCATGTTTGCCCTAGCGAACAGATCAAGATAACTTCTCCATACGGACTCTGTTTTCGAAAGTAAATATACTGTCGGAATCAGGAAGACGAGACGGACGTAATGGCACCGTTTTCATCGCATTCTGAGCACTTTGAAATTTGAGCAAATTTTAGACCACTGGTCCAGATTTTGATCAATATCATGGACTCTCCTTTTGGTTCCAGTGGCTAACTGAACTAAACTTAATTCTCCAAGCAGTGGCTAACTGAACCAAACTTGATTTTCCAAGATTAATTTTCTCCAAATGTAATCTATCCACTATATTAGGATCAATGTAACAATGACTTGCTCCTGAATCAATTAAAATAGAAACATGTTGATTTATGATCTTACCTTCCACCTTGATCATATTGGTTTGGTACTCTTCTTTTCGATCATATAAAGCTGCATAAATTATTCCCATATCATCAATTGTTGTAGCCTCTTGGACATTGTGCATAGTCTTCATTCTGTCCTTTCTTTGTGGGAAATCCTTGTACAGGTGATCTTCTTTGCATCCCCAACATTGGATTGGTGGTCTTCCCCTTTTTATCAAGGGGTCTTCTTTCTTGGATTCACCCTTAGCATATTGATCTTGATGATTTATATTAGGCTCATTCCTATTGAAGGGAGGTTTGAATCCTTTCCTCCTTTGATCGAACTTCTCCTTCTTCTTATCCTTCCAAGATTTCTGCAGGGATTCTCTTCCATGGCCTTGCTCATACAGGTATTTATCCTTCCTAATGGCCTTAGTCAAGGTCTTGGGCTCCTCATACCTAATATTTTCTTTATAAAAGGTTGGCAGTCCACTTAGAAATCTCTGTATTTTCACCTTCTCATCATTAATGAACCCGACACTCTTTAACAACCCCAAGAACTTCTTCTCATATTCTTCCATAGTCATGCTTCCCAACCTGAGTTCAAAGAACTCCTACATTTTCTTGTCATAGAAATTCTCTGAGAGGTACTCCTTATGGAAGTACTTCTTGAACTGTTTCCAAGTGATCCTCTTCTCACTAATATGTTCAACTTGCTTTAATTGATCCCACCACATTGTGTCTTTCCCATGTAAATGGTAGGTGGAAATCATGGCTTCTAGGTTTGATGAATAGTTATGCAATTGAAAATATCTCCTAAGTCCAAGAAACCATGCCTCAGCATCATCTTCCCTTTCTCTTTCACCATCAAAGGATGGTGGCTTAAGCTTCCTCAACTCTCCTTGCAAACTATCCAATTCATGTCTTCTTCTTTAGTGCCTAATAGGAGACACCTCTAGACTACTTATGGAATCTTTAGATGCATAAAAATTCATTTTTGAGTAGGGAGGTGAGTGATGTCTATGAGTCTCTCTTTCACTTCTTGAATAACCATCTCTTCCACGATCATCTCTTCTTTCATCATACCTACCTTCTTCCTCCTTTTTTGAGTTTGATCCCCACTTTGCTTTTCTCTACAAATGATTTAAGCTCTGCATCACTCGAACATTTATTTGAATTTGTTCTCTCATCAGTCTCTCATTGTTTTTTGTGTAGCTCTGCACTTCTATTTTCAGACTTCTTACAGTTTCTATCAATGTTTCTTGCTCCCCTGTGTCCTTGTGTCTATTAGATTCTAGCTATGCATTACTAACTCTGATATTCTGACCCTTGGCCTATTTATCATGGCTGGAAGCTCCCTCTCCTTCTTCCATTTCTTGAATACTCATTCTGAACTAATGTGTTTAAACCCCTTAATTCTGCAAAATGTGCAAGTGACCATTTTGTTGGAATTAAGCATTTCATAAACAAAATTTTCCAAACAATGCTACCGGTCATTTTTATTCTCAATTCATGAAGAATGTATATGTATCAATATGCATCATATAACACTTCCATGTTATCCCTTAGCTGATACAGAAATTAATTTTTCACAAGCACTCCCTTCAAACCACTTCCCTAGGTGACCACAACACAAAACCGCAGGTTAAATCCTTCCTTGCGCTTTCTGTGTTAGAATTACTATATCGGAGATCGTGGGGTTGAAAATCAATTGATGGCTAATATTGATGGTCAACAGGAGCTTTGGGACTCCATCTTCAGGGGTTCTAGACTGTCCACGCTCTCAACTCTTTCGGAGTGCCAATTTTATGGACTGCAGGATCTGTTTCCACGTATCTCATCCCGATCAACGGTTAGGATTTCCTTCACAACTCTAGGTTTCAAGGTTTTCCCAAGAACTCCTCTCCACCGATATCTCAGAGTGTCGAAATACTGGAGGCCCTCTCCTTCCTCACGTATCACCTCCCGATTAATGGTGGATATTAACTTCACCCTTCGGGATTTCTCAACCCAAACTGCCTATGCCTAGAATCCTCCGGAGTGCCAAGTCTCCAGACTATAGGATCTATTGCCACATGGCATAAAATAAGGCACATACACATGGCCCTATCTGATGGGTGACACATGTCATATAATAACTAGCATGAACTCTCTTTGAAAAACATGAAACACGATGACACATGGCGAGCATCAAGTGTGTCAACGTCACCCCAAGTGACATCAGCAGGCCATGTCACTCCAATGCCTCTCAAATTTGGGACTTTAGAACTTCAGATATTCGGGAGACTTCTCCACACTACACCAAAAATCCCCTGAACATCGAACTATCGAATCAGTTTATTTGTAGACACGTGTCCTCAAACATGAACGGTCTAGATTTACTGCAGAGATTCAAAACTTTGGAGGTTTTTTTTGTTGAACACCACCACACCCCCAGACTGTCAAATGTTAAATTTACAAACCCTTGTTAATATTTAGACACGTGTCACCGAATATGAAGGGTCCAGAATTGCTCCAAAGTTCGGGACTTCAGATGTTTTCTTTGTCCAAAAAAGAGAAAACTTCACCACAATTTGTCGATCCCCTATCATCAACCATCGGAAATCAGATATTTTCCTTGGCTAATACATAGTTTCATTCTACGCATGGGACTCGTGACGAGACCAAGTCCTTTGGAATTCAACATTCTTCTGTTCTTTGTTCTCAACTCTTATTTCCTCCCAGATTTACCCTTCGCTAAAATCTCCAATAGCTCCACCACAAGGATCGGACAGTCGAGATTTAATATCTTGTCAAAGGGACGACCCCGCCCCCATCTGGAGGCTTCATGATATCGATGATATGCGACTTAATCAAGTGTTTGGACGAACAACCCTCTATTAATTCTACGCTTCGGGGGTCCGGGACATTCAGTTCCCGCGCTGCTCAACTCTCCTGGAGTGACAATTCTCCAAAGTGCTTACCTTGTCCTTCCACTTCTTGATCCAATAGTTGAGAAAGGTCCTGAAGGTATCCTAAATTGATGGTCTATGTGCCTTCACAACTTCGGGCTTCGACACTTTTCACTTGTAGAGACTTGAAAATCCACAGAGTACAAGGTCTCCAGACTACGATATCTACTGCCACGTGTCTTCTGGGAGAAACGGTCGATATGTACTCTGGCCTTCGGGAGTTCTCGACCCAATGCAAATTGTCACATATTTTTCCTCTGGAGTGCCCAGTCTCTGAACTGCACGATCTGTCGCCATGTGGCGAAATACTAGAAGCAGACACGTGGCCCTATCAGGCAGGTGACATATTTCACGTTCTAACTGACATTTCAATCTTCCATAGGTTCAAAACTAACTGACATGTGGCACACATCCCATGTGTCCACATCATCCCAAGTGACATCGCGAGCCATGTCACTTCAGAATTTTAGGCTTTGGAACTTCAGGCTTTAGAAGTTTCCACACTGGCACACTCCAATTCCCCCGAAATCTGAATTACCGAGATGGTCAATATGCTAACACGGGTCTTCCATAACAAATGGTCTAGATTAAATCCATACTTTGGGCTTCGAGATATTTTCCTGCATGCAACATGAGGGCTCGCTTCTCCTGGAGTGTTGATCCTCTGAACCTCCATGAGATCTACGGCTCACATTCAATCACACTCAGATCTGACGAATGAGACTTAAACCTACTCAACCTTTTTCTTCACCTTCATCAAATGACCCTTCTTCACCTACCCTCTGATGCCACAGTGGTGATCGTTCTCGAATTCGAAAGGGATGGTCACAATCCTTTGATCCCTTACAAAGGATATCTGATGTTCTAGCTCTTGCGTAGACTCCAAAATGGCATTCCTCCTGAGATTTTCAATTTCAAGATCGGAACTCGATCTCAACCACGAGACTATGACCAACAGACCCGACCCATACTATCTTGATGTTTCAACCAGAAGCTCTGATACCAATATGTAACATATGTTGCCACCCACAGGCCAGGGTATGCTACCTTCAAGCCCACCCTTGGACTTCTTTCTCTTATCAATACCTTTTTAATTTAAAAGGATGCATAAAAGAAAATATCTAATGACATGAACAACAATAACTAGCAAGCATGCATATTCTAAAGATTGAATTAAATGATAAATAAATACACAGAAGAATACAATCATATACAGGTAAATAATAGCAAATGAGAGAGAGCTTATCTTTATAAAAGAAGACACCAATTGGCTGCAGACCAAGGACGTTCCACCAAACCATAGACATTATTGTTCCAAATCTCAATAGCAGTGTCACCCTCGAGCCAGGGCTATGGATCCACAAGCACGGTTCCAAAGTGTTACTTGGCTTCCCAAACTAGTCAGCAATCAATCTCTCACAGGCTTTCCCAGTGCTCATAGCAATCCAGGTACCCAGCTCTCTTCTACCCAGCTTGCACCACCTAAGAGAATGGACCCCCACCCTTCTTCGCCATGAAGTCCCTCAGGCAGTCCTTCTCCTTCCAGGGCTCCAGTGCAACTGGTCCAGAATCTCCATGCTGGAACTCTCAGGACTCGCAACTGTGAACAAAGTTGGACATAGGCCAACTCATCTTAGACATGCAGGCCTCAAGTCATGGTTGGATTACACCAACGACCACTACAGCCAACAATACCATGGCTACTCTTCGACAGTTCGTTATCCCTCTCCCCAAGCCAATACATGGATGATGAAGGATGAATGAGTAATAGGTAAGAATGGAATGAAAGAACGGATGAGTAAGTGAGTGAACCAATGAACCATTGATCAAGTGAATGAGTGATAAAAACGAACCCCCCCCAACAAACCAGCGGCAGGTTTAATCATTTTGTGGGGAATCAAGAACCTCTTAAGCTTCTCCAAGAAGCTCACGTAACTGATTCACTCCCTTAGACAAAAAGGGTAATTAAAATAGGAAATAAGCATTTATCCCCTCATTCCCCCTCTCTTGTGCAATCATAGCCCCCTATAACTCTAGTCATTGTCCGTCTAGCAGCCAACGATGTGCTTATTATTAATAATGTTCAAAACATTACATTGCTTAGGCACACTGACCTCTTTTAATTGTTTGGGCCCTCTGGCCTCTTGACAATTAAAAAAATACATTATTTAATATGGGGTTTAAAACCTGGGGTGTTACATGTCCTTTTTTATAGGTTTGATTTTTTCTCAATCAAATAAAGGAATATTCATTTCTCAGAAAAAATACATTAAGGGGATGTTAAATAAATTCAAGATGGAATAGTGTAAGATTTTTAGTACTCCCATGATAAGAGGTTGCAAGATGAGTAAGGATGATGAATCACTAGAGCCAGATCACACCATGTATAGATTAATGATTGGTATCCTTTTATACATAACTGCATCAAGGCTTGATGTTATGCAATTTGTTGGATTGGTTGCAAGATTTCAATCTGCACCAAAAGAACCACATGTGATGGCAGTCAAAAGAATTCTCAAATACTTGAAGGGCACAGTGGATTTTGGAGTATGATATCCAAAAGGAGGGAATTTGACTCTAATAACATACACTGATGCAGATTGGGAAAGAAGTATTGATGATAGGAAAAACACAAGTGGTGGAGCATTCTTCTTGGGCATATGTTTAGTATCCTAACTAAGCAAGAAACAATCCTCAATTTCCTTATCCAAAGCAAAAGCAGAGTACATTGAAACAACATCCTATTGTAAACAAATACTTTGGATGAAGCAAGACCTGCAAGAAATTATGGTAGAATACAGGCTTCCAATTTATATATTATGTGACAACTCCAGTGCCATAAGTATTTCCAAAAACCCAGTAATCCACTCAAAGACAAAACATATCCCAATCATATATCATTTTCTGAGGGAATGTGTGAATGATTGACTATCAAGTTGTCATATGATCCTACCAAGAAACAAATTGCAGATATGTTTACCAAACCCCTTCCTAGAGATACATTTCAGTATCTTCGGTAGAAGATGGGATTCATTCATGTTTCTCAGTAAAAATTTCAGTTGAAATCTATTGGGAGCTCAATAGAACCAAAATAATAGCGGGGAGAGTGCATATGATTGCATGTTGCAAAAATAGAAATATAAAAAGATCGAGACTAAGAAGCATTATCCCAGGGGGAGTTAGTACAATCCAAGGAAAATTCATGCAAACAAAGTGTATTCAAAAGCCTACCAAAAAGGGGGTTTTAGCATCACCCGCAGTACACCAACTACAAATAGAACAACATATTTGATAAGGGGAGTCTGCATAGAGATAGGATAGCTATGGTTAGGCCTTGATTGTTTGGATCAGCAGTAGTAAAATCATAAGAAGGGTCTTCCTAGATCAATGGTAAATATCTTACAAATAGTAATTGTGTACAAATTTTTACTAGCAACAATTTTGAGGTAGCCCCTTGAAATACATAAGAGAAAAATTATAATCCTTAGGGGGGGAGTTATTGACAGGGGGAGTTCGAGAAAGGTAGAGAATATTAAAGGTAGAGTATATTTGAGTCCTGGAAATTCAAAAGAAAGCGACTCAAATTCTCGCTCAAATGGACAAAACCCAAACCACGAACATTGAATTCATGGGGATATGAATGGGCTTGGATGAGATGAGAAAATGAATAGAGGATAACTCAAATACCCTTGAATCCCTCCCAAGGATGACTGGCTAAGAAAGAAAATTAAAATATGCTACCCTTACTAACTATCAACAAACAGAAGAAAAACTTGAAAGGGATTTGAAGAATTCACTCAATATATGCGTGAGACTAAATAAAGAAGCCATCATATTTTCAATCAAATGCCACTTTCCCTAAATTGTGTGATTTTTTGGTGAAACTTGCACAAAGAACCTAGCTAGTAGAAAAATCACACAAAGCTTGTGAGAGAGAAAAGAGAAAGAGAGACCAGCTTGAGAGAAAGGATAAAATTGTATTATTTAATGAGTAAAAATGAATAATACACATGATATACTCTACATGGATAAGATAATGCACCATAGTAGTGATATAGAGATATCTAGACACTCACTCACAGAAATCGAAGTAATATGACACCTAGTATTAGTTAATTTATCCATGCAATCATTAGTTAACTGAAGCACACATGTGGAGGTGAGAGAAAATAATTTGTGCACATGATATGTGACCTCCTAGTTGTATGCATGTGATATGCACCATCCTGGTGAGTAATCCACAGTGAAAATGAAACTGCAGATGTTAAAAATGAGGTTAACATGCATAATTATCCTCCACTAGTCTAACTGAGGTGTAATTGACTTTGAACTGAAGAGGGAAGGCACCCTATTTTGTAGGAGGTGCTCCAATTTGTAGGGGAATATTCTTAAGAGAGAATATTCTCATATATAGAATATCCCTCAACATTAGAATATCAACCTTAGGAAACTAATTACCTAGGTGAGTGTGTAATATCTCCAACACCCCCCTGAACACTACTCGGGTGTAAATGATGAATGGGTCCTGGAAACCATGGCCATGTTAGGTACCCATTTTACAATTCATCTAAGAATGAACACTAAAAATAGAGGAAAGAGGGAAAACCCACCCTCAAAATACAATGCATCAAAAATGAAGAAGGAAGAAAGGAAGCTACTCATAAACTATGTCCTTCACTCTAAGACAATCATGTAGGAAGTGGAAATAGCACTTAGTAAATGTCTTGGACAATATGTTTGAAGTCAGTTTGGTGAATGGAAATTACTGCAAATTTATGATCATGTTGTGTACCATCTCTCTGATGTAATGCATATGGATCTTGATGTGTTCGTTCATTATCGTTGCACTAGGTCTCTGCAAAACTTGAGAGTACTTTGATTTTCATGCCAAATGACAGTCAGATGGTGGAACTAGATTTTGATCTCAATGAGAAAGTTATGAATCCAAAGTGCCTGAATAGTGATATTGACCACTCCTTTGTACTCGGCCTCTACTGACGAAAAATAAATTGTTGATTGTTTTTTGCTCAACCAACAGATGGGACCGGAACCCAAACTAAGAACGTACCTACAAGTGGACTTGCAATTTGTTCTATCACCAACCCAATCATAATATGTGAAGCCCATGAGATCCAATGCACAACATGTTGCATAGTGGATCCCATAACTAATGGTGCCCTGAACATATCTGAGGATGCGCTTGACAACTTTCTAGTGTAGATCATGAGGATCCTACATGTACCCGAAAACTTCCCCTACTACATATGAGAGATCTAGTTGGGTGTCGGTGAGATATAGAAGGATCCCCACAAGTTTTTGATACAATGTGTTTTCCACCAATGGTATATCCCCTCCATCCTCAATATGTACCCCAAACAAAAAGGGTGTGGTTGTCGACTTGCAGTCGATCATGTGGAATCTAACCAAGAGATCCCTGGCATACTTACTATGAGATAGATCGATGCCTAAAGCATCCTGACTAATATCGAGACAAAGGAAAAAGTGTGGTGAACCCATGTACGTCATAGAAAACATGTCACGCAAAATTTCTTTGACCGTAGTAATTGTTGAGGCCAAAATTCCTATGATCGGGAGATCATCAACATATAGAATTAATATCAGCAAGGAGTCTGAGTTTGTCATCATGTATATGTTTGGATCTTATTTACATCTAACAAAATTATGAGAAAGAAAATAATCATCCATCTTCACATACCATGCTTTAGGTGCCTACTTGAGACCATAGAGTGAATTTTTCAGTCGCCATACTAAGGATGAGTTATGTTTGAACCCCTGAGTCTGCTCCATGTAAATATCCTCTGAGATATCCCCATGAAGAAATTCATTCTTCACGTCCATCTGATGAAATTTCCATGCCCTAGATACTGCAATGGCAAGGGACAAATGGATGGATTCCATCTTTGATACTGGAGAAAAAGTCTCATCATAGTTTATTTCATGGATTTTCTTAAAAACTTTGGCAACCATTATTTCCTTGTACAATCTCACATGTCTGTCTGCTTCCTTCTTGGTCCTATACAACCATCTAGATCTGACAAGCTTCATGTCTGAAGGAATTGGAACCATATCCCAAGTCTGGTTTTAAAGGAGAGAGTTGTACTCTAGCTTCCCAGAAAGGATTCCCTGCAGTGTTTGCATAGGTCTACAGTTTTGAATCTATAACCATGTAATAATGGATGGGAATCACTATTTCGGTAGTTGTGAGTGCATGAGGAGGCTCATCAAACTAGGACCTCATCCTCCTCGGATCTGTTGGATCTCCCACAAAGTTACGTGTTGACTATAGGGTGATATGTGCCCACTTTGGAATCTGATGTCGCTCATCCTCTTCATGATATAAATGAGTGTACTCATCATCTATGATGTCTCGTATGGATGGAAGTACATAGGTCTGTGCATGTGGCTCCAATGGTGCATGCATGATACTTTCCTAAGACTAGACACTTCACTCAATGATGATCTTATTCATTGAGGGTTCAATCAACATCTAACCCTTCACACCATCGGTATATCCCACGAAGATGCATGCAGTTCTCAAGGATCTAATTCTTTCCTCTTTTCAGAGGGTACGCGGTCCCATCTGCATGATCCAAATATTTGGAAGTGTGTGACTTCCAGTTTGTTGTTTCTCCATGCCTCAAAAGGAGTCCTATCCTTGATAGATTTGTGAGGAGATCTATTGTAAATGTATTTATCAAGGTTAAGTTCCTCAACCCAAAGCTTGGAAGTAAGATACATTGCATGTAGCATGCAAGTTGTCATCTCCTTGAGAGATATGTTCTTCCTCTCAGCTACTTCTTTCTATTGAACAAGGATTGCAATTACCACATTTTTACTTCCCTTTCTTTCCCTTTCCACTTTCAGATTTGGAGGAATCATCAAAGGGTTTTAAATTTCCTTCCTTCTTTTATTCGGAATGCACCTTACCCTTTCCTTTCTACTTGGACTTCGGATTGGATGTGTTGTTTCTCTCATGCATAGAAAGTGCATGCACATTGGAGCCCTTGATTGTCCCCATTTTGATGAGATTATCTTTCTAATGTGTTAGGGACTCAATGAACTGATCCAATGTGGTTATTTTCCACACTAATCCTAAAGTGAATATCACTGTATGGAATGTTGAGACAAACACTACATACTCCAAACCAAGTTTTGAAAAAATAAAAAGGATCAATTGCTTGTGTTGAGTTGATTTTTCAATACCACATCCCTTTAGATAAATAAGAAGGGAATTGAACTTCGTGACGAAGTCCTGGATATTATAAAATCTTCTCGGATCTAAGGAATTAAACTCTACCTCAAACATGTGGCCTCTCATCTCTTCCTATTTTTCAAAGAGATATTCCAATTTTGTCCAAATATCGTCTGGAGTAGTACAAGATTCAATGTGAAACAATAGCTCAAGGGAAATTGACATGAAAATAAGACTATAGGCCTCATCCATGTAGTTGAAATACCGGTTTTTCTTGACAGCTAATATTGGCTCAACCTCTATAGCCATTGTTATTCGGTACAAGCCTCTACTTTTGAGCTGATGTAGAATTTTTATCTTCTGCTCGAAATAATTATGTGGTGTGAGAATAATTTTCAGTGAAAAAACCATTATTTATGTCTACATATTCCTCCTAAACCTACAAATAAAGTGTTTATGTTCTTTTTCCTAGAAATAAAGCTCTGATACCATGTGAAGTTTCGGTGAAAATTTCACAGGGAATCTAGCTAGTAGAAAAATCACATAAAGCATGCAAGAGAGAAAATATAAAGAAGATAAGGTTGAGATAAAGAATAAAATTGTATTATTGAATCAGTAAAAATTAATAATACACATGATATACTCTACATGGATAAGTGAATGTGCCATAGCAGTGATCTAGAGAGATCTAGACACTTATTGATAGAAACTGAAGTAATCTGTGACCTAGTCTTAGTTAATTAGTCCATGAAATCATCAGTTAACTGAGTCACACATGTGGAGGTGAGAGAAACTAATGCATGCACATGATATGCACCCTCTTGGTTGCATGCATGTGATATGTTCCCTCTTGGTGAGTAAACTAAGGTGAACATGCAACTTCATGCATTAAAACCAAATTTTCCATGCATAAGTATCCTCAACTAGTCTAACTGAGATGTAACTAACTCTGAATTGAAGAGGGGAGGCTCCCTTTTTTGTAGGAGGAGCCCTAATTTGTAGGGGAATATTCTCAAGAGAGAATGTTCTCATCTATGGAAGCACCCTCAGCATGAGACTATCAACCTTAGGAAAATAATTACCTAGATGAGTGTGTAATATCTCCAACAAATTGGTGAGCTCGAAAAACACAAGTCAGATGAACAGAAATATGAATAACTGGAATAGGCCATGCACTCCAAGGAACTAGTTGCAAAGATTCCACAGAGAATAACCAATTTCATTATGAGAAAAATGTTGGAAAGTTGTTTTGGACAGTTGGTTTTCATTGATTTCAACCCTTATAGATTGATGTCAACGCTTAGATATTTTCAACCCTTGGAGAGGTCCAGAGATGTTGGAAAAATTGATGGCGAGTTAGTTGGGTGCACTTGATGTAGTCTACATGTAGCCCTGAAGGTGTGGTTATGGGACCCAAAGTTGATTGAGGATTTTTTTCATGAACGATATTTTAATTTTAGGTAAGACTATCATAGATGGATATTAAACATCATATTGTTTATGGTGATGTGTGGAACACCGCGTGGTTCCTCACAGTTAGGGAGATATGGCCTTGTGAAGTTGGAATCCCTGAAGAATGGTCAAGAAGTCCTAGTTGGTTACAAATCAATGAATGAAAGGGTAACGGGGTTGTAATAAGAAATCTCTTGAAGCACTAAGTTTAAAGGAAGAAGTTACCTAGAAAAAGTATAAATACCCCTCAAGGAGTCATTCACAAGTACACTCACAAACTTACATTGAATATATATCTTGTGAATGTTATGGTCTAGTATTGTAATCTTTTGGCTAGTTTGCAATGGATAATTCTGAGGTAGTGAAGTGGGAGAAGTGTGATATTCTTGGAATTGCAGAGGAGAGCGGGAGAAACTGAGGAAACCCTAATTTAGGTCATCCTCGCGGGTTAGCCCATACTTATCTAGCAAGGCCCTCACTTATTGCTCCATACTTGTCTAGTGAGGCCCTCACTTGTTGCTCCATCTTGTCTAGAGAGGCACTTTCTTTTTGTCCTATGGTTGTCTAGCGAGAAACTTGCATATTTGGGCAAATGTTAGTATTAGGTTGCTCATTGAATGTGGAAGAAGCTACAGGTCAGATTACAGAGTAACATGTCAGCTACAGAATCAGAGGTAAGGGTTAAGGCTTATGGTTTTGGTGTTATGGTACATGCATGGTGATGATAGTATATGTTATGGTACATGCATGGTAATGATAGCATGTGATTTGGTGCATCTTGGTAATGTATTGGTACATTGATAGAGGCACTTGTTGGTGATAGATCTATTCTTGGTACACATTTGGCACATATTCTTGGAATATGGTTGAGGCACTTCATTGATGATATCTTATGGTATATGGTATGGTATTGATGTACATGATTGATGTACATGGTTGGCACATGGTATGGTATATATTTTGATGATAAAGGTGTTGGTGCATGCTTGATGCACTTGTTGTGGTACAAGTGGTGATACAAGTTTGGTGCATGTTTGATGAGCTTGTTGATGGTATAGGTACAGGTTGATGCACTTGTTGATGGTACATGTACAGGTTGGTACTTGGTTGTGACACATATCTTGTGATGGTAAGTGGTGATGTTGGTATATGCTTGGTAGAGGTGTGTGTTGATGATGTTGAGAATATGGTTTGAGATATGGTATTGGTGATCTTGGCGTGAGTTATATGTAGATGAGTGGATCTAGTTTCATGGATGAGACAATGATTGGTTGGAAATGTTGTTGTGGCAGTGATTGGTTGATAGTGGTAGGTTGGATAAAATGACAGGTTGATAGGTTACAAGTTTTTGACAGTGGCAGTGACAATGGCAATGATTGTGGTAGTGACAGTTGATATACATTTCTATTTCAAGGTGGCAGGATAGGGCAAGGAAAGGGGGTTGTAGCCTCCTTCCGGTTGGATCTTGAGAATCAGGGAGTTGAAGCTTCCTTCAAGTTGGAGCCTAAGAACTAGGTGGTTGTAGCCACCTTCTAGTTGGAATCGGAGAACCCAGGGGGTTGTAGCCTCCTTCTGGTTGGAGCCAGATAATTTAGGGAGTTGTAGCTTCCTTTAGGTTGGAGCCTATAAATAAGGGATTGTAGCCTCCTTCCAGTTGCAGTGGAGAATTGGGAAGTTGGTTCTTACTATGAATGAATTCTTGAAATATATAAGAAATAATTTTGTGGTTTTCTTTCATTTGGATTTCCACTTAAATATTGGTGTAGTGTGTTCTTGATGTGGCGTTGATGTGATGTTGCTTATGATTAGATGCTTATGATATATATTGAATGTAATCATAAATGATACATTGATGATAAACTGTTGAACATTATTGATAAAGTGAAAGAATATATATTATGGT
>ML779944.1:350429-363682 GCA_009831015.1 Picea engelmannii
CCCCTCCCCCCACCTCTCAGTATTCCAACAATTGGTATTAGAGAAGGTTCCTTCAGGAAATAGTTTAACCACTGGAAGGAAGATCATGGAGATAAAAAGTTCGTATAAGAATGGAAAACCACATTTTGATGGAAAGAACTATGCATTTTGGAGCAGAAGGATGAAAACATATGTACAAGCACAGGGATTTGATGTTTGGCAATCAGTAGTAGACAGATACAAAGAACCTATGACTCCTCCAATAGATAATGATGGAAAGAAACTCAGATGAAACAATTCGAGGGATAAAAATAACATCTTGAATGGTTTGGTTGATTCAGTATATGTCAAGGTTATGCATTGTGATTTTGCAAAGGAAATATGGGACAAACTTCAAAATGTTTATGAAGGGGATGCCAAAGTCAAAGGAGCCAAGCTTCAAACTTACAGAGGTCAATTTGAACAGTTGAAGATGAAAGAAGAGGAAGACATTGCAGCCTGCTTTCTATGATTTGATGAAATAGTGAATGTTATTAAAGGTTTGGGAGAAGAAATTAAAGAATTAGTCATTGTTAAAAAGGTACTAAGGTCTCTACCAATGAGATTTGATATGAAGATTTCATCCCTAGAAGAAAGAGAAGACCTAGGTATGATAAGAAGGGATAGTACAGGAAAATCCATCCACAAAAGAAGTATCTTTTAAAGCATCCAAAAATACAAAGAAGAAGAAAAAGCCCAAAATCCAAATTGTAGTTGTAGCCATGATTCAGATGAGGATCAAGAAATAGCCAAATTTTAGGGAAGTTGAAGAGAGGAAACAACAAGTACAAGGGTGTGATTCCCTTAAAATGTTTTAATGTGGTAAAATTGGTCATTTTGCAAATAAGTGTCCTTATGCTAAGAAGTTGGATAGTGATGAAGAGGAAGATCCCAAGAAAGAAAAAAAATATCGAAAGGGAAATAGGAAAGATAAAAGGAAATTCTTCAAGAAAAATATCTACTCAAGAGAAGACAATTCCTCATCCGATGAAGATGATGAAAGTGATAGTGACTGAGATAAATCACTCTTTATGGCTATGGAAAATAATAAAAACGATGAAGTGGATCTTGAGAAAGAATTAATCAGTGCTTAAACTGAGCTAAATAAATAAAGGAAGAAAAACAAATCATTCAAAAATGAAAATATCCACTTGAAACCCCTACTTGAAGAAGGAAGAAGTAATATAGATCTAGATGATAAATAAATAAAAAGAGTGTGAGAAACTCGAAGAGGAAATCGTGACATTGAGAATTGAAGTCAACAAGATCAACAAGAACTTGAAAATCTCTCAAGTGTTAGAAAACATTCTCAACAGTCAAAGGCCATACAGTGACAAATCTAGACTAGGATACAAGAATGTTCATTTTGAGGAAGGTTTAAGCTCCATGATGAAAGAAAAATAACAAAGGAGTTGTGTAGAAGTTCTCAAAGGAAGGAATAATGGTCAACAAGAATCAGAAAGGAATGAATATAGAAGACCTTCTACATTCAAGAAACAAAGAAGATTCAATCATTGTGAAAGAGAAGATATTGATCATCCAAGGCAGAATTATGGAAGGACAACACCACAAAGAAGATCATTCACTCCCAGGTATGTAAATTTATTTTATGGTCATTGTTTTAATTGTACTAACTTTGGAAATAAAGTTTTACATTGTAGGGCTTATGAAATAAAATTATCAGGAAAGAAATGCTTATGTGGTCCCACATAATATTGAATGTTACAAGTGCCACAACTATGAACACATAGCTCAAAATTGTAGAAGCATGATAAATCCTCCCATGAAAGAAAATACTAATAACATATACAATAAGGCTTGGAAAAGAATTGAAAAAAAAGAAGAGCAGGTAAATGAAGAACATGTCCAAGGAACCATACTGACAGGATTTGCAACAGCACAAGACTATGGTGAATTTATAGGAAAAGAGGAAAGTGTCATAATTTAGGTAGAGGATGAAGAAGAATATGTCAAAACTTAGGATGGTGACAGAATTCAAAAAGAGGACAAAAAGGAAGATTTCTCCATAGACGAAGAAGAAGATTACTCTACATCAGAGTAGGTATTGTTCTAATCCATTCATCTTTGAGAATCCCGATGAATATGAATGTTAAATAGGGGGAGTCAGTGCAGTAGCTACTACAGATCATTGAACCATCCTTTGAGCAGTGTGACGTATTTTCATAGATAGATTCAGAGTAATTAGATAGAGGAAGTACAGAATGACAGATCAATTGATCGAGAAAGCATTGTTCCCACATAGGTGTTAGTTGGCAAAAGTTTATGTTTGTATTTGGGCAGAGATATCCTCAATACGGGTTTTTCTAGGCATGCATATTTTGATGAGAAGATAAGATAATATTAGTGGATATATTTGATTCAGTCTAATAAATAGTAACATGTGATGATTAGATGTAGTATATTCAAGTGAATCCTTCAAAATAGTACAGTGACAAATGGGTCGGCATTGTGGACATTTGAGTAGCATAGTTATGGATAGTTTGTGACATATGGACAAAGATGGATTAGTGAGTTTCTTAGCAGGTGCAGGAAACACAAGTTATATGCATAGCATCATATTTATAATTGGAATCAGTTGGTCACGGAAAGGTAAGCAGTGAAAGCCACAACATAAGAGGGAAAGTGAAACCATCAGTAGAAGCTATATCATCATAAGGACATTGTTGAAAAATATGGTCAAATGAACATGACAAGTAAATAAAGAAATAAAATTTTGAATTATTTTTACATGTGTCAGTGAAATTCAAGAGGAAACACCAATGGACAATAAACAACACTAGAAGAGAGGAACCGAAACACATATAGGTATCCCTACATTGATCTACATCTTACAAAAAATCCAAGAGAAGAAAAATCATTAGAGAGAGAGATCCATAAAGAGACATACCCACAGGGGGAGATATTATTTTTTCCATGATTGGTTCAAACAAGTACAGTATCAAGAGGAGACATATCAATAGGGGAAGTTAACATTTGGTTCATGATAAAGACAAAGAACAGATTCATAAAGACAGGGGGAGCATCCCCAATAGGATATATCCTTTTCCATTGATTTCAAAGGGGGAGAGATAGAAACATTGATGAGGAGCAATGGTCACAGGGGGAGCATGAGCATTTGAGCATTAGTGTTGCCATCAATGTTGATGTTGTCATCAATGCCAAAGGGGGAGATTGTTGGATAGTTGGTTTGGACAATTGGTTGTCATTGATGTTAGACCTTATAGATTGATGTCAACCCTTAGAGATTTTCAACCCTTGGAGAGGTCCGAAGATGTTCGAAAGATTGATGGTGAGTCAGTTGGGTGCATTTGGTGTAGTCTACATGTAGCCCCGGAGGTGTGGTTATAGGACCCCGAATTTGATTGAGGATTTTGGTCATGAAGGACAGTATAATTGTAGGTAAGACTATCATAGATGGATATTACACATCGTACCATTTCCGATGATATATGGAATGCCACATGGTTCCTCACGATTAGGGAGATATGGCCTTCTGAAGTTGGAAGCCCCAGAGAATGGTCAAGAAACCCTAGTTGGTTACAAGGCAATGAATGAAAGGGTAAATTGGTTGCAATAAGAAATATCTAGCAGCCCTAAGTTTAAGGGAAGAAGTTACCTATAAAAATTTCAAATACCCCTCAAGGATTCATTCACAACTACACTCACAGACTTACATTGAATATCTATCTTGTGAATGTTATGGTCTAGTATTGTGATATTTAGGCTAGTTTGTGATGGAGAATTCTAAGGTAGCGAAGTGAGAGAAGTGTGAGATTCTTGGGATTGTAGAGGAGAGTGGGAGAAACTAAGGAAACACTAATTTAGGTCATCCTCACGGGTCATCACATACTTGTCTAGCGAGGTCCTCACGTGTTGCTCCATACTTTTCTATAGAGGCACTCACTTGTTGTCCTATGGTTGTCTAGACAGGCACTTGCAAATTTGGGAAAACATTCGTACCAGGTTGTTGATTGATTTTGGAAGAAGCTACACGTCATATTACAGAATAACAGGTCAGCTACAGGATCATAGGTAAGGGTTAAGTCTTATGGTTGTGGTGTTATGGTACATGCATGGTGATGGTAGTATATGTTGTGGTACATGCATGGTGATGATAGAATGTGATTTAGTGCATCTTGGTAATGTATTAGTACATTGATAGAGGCACTTGTTGGTTATCTTGATATATGCTTGGTACACATTTGGCACATATTTTTGGCATATGGTTGAGGCACTTTATTGATAATATCTTATGGTATATAGTATGGTTTTGATGTATATGGTTGATGGTATATGGTATAGGTTTTGATGATATAGGTGTTGGTGAATGGTTGATGCACTTGTTGTGGTAGAGGTGGTGATACAGGTTACATGCATGGTTGATGCACTTGTTGTGGTAGAGGTGGTGATATAGGTTTCGTGCATGGTTGATGCACTTGTTGATGGTACAAGTACATTTTGATGCATGTTTGATGCATGGTACAGGTTGGTACTTGGTTGAGACACATATCTTGTGGTGGTATGTGGTGATGTTGGTACATACTTGGTAGAGGCATGTGTTGGTGATGTTGAGCATATGGTTTGAGATGTGCCCTTGGTGATCTTGGCATGAGTTGCATGTGGATGAGACAGTAATTGGTTGGACATGTTGTTTTGACAGTGATAGGTTGGATACAGTGGCAGGTTACAAGTTGTTGACAATGGCAGTGAAAGTGGCAGTGACAGTGGCAATGATTGTGCTAGTGACAGTTGGTCTACATTTATATTTCAAGGTGGAAAGATAGGGCAAGGAAAGGGGGTTGTAGCCTCCTTCCGGTTGGAGATGGAGAATCATGAAATTGGAGCTTCCTTCAGGTTGGAGCTTGAGAACTAGGTGGTTGTATCCACCTTCTAGTTGGAGTCAGAGAACCCAGGGGGTTGTATCCTCCTTCTGGTTGGAGCTAGAGAATTCAGGGAGTTGTAGCTTCCTTCAGGTTGGAGCCTGTAAATAGGGGGTTGTATCCTCCTTCTAGTTGCAGCTAGAGAGTTGGGAATTTGGTGCTTCCTATGAATGAATTCTTGATATATATAAGAAAACATTCTGTGGTTTTCTCCCATTTGGATTTCCACATAAATATTGATGTACTTTTTTCTTGATGTGATGTTGATATGATTTTGCTTATGATTTCATGCTTATGATATATATTGAATGCAATCATAGATGATACATTGATGATAAACTGTTGAAAGTTATTGATAAAGTGAAAGAATATATATTGTGGTTAAAAGTGGCATAAAGTGCTCACACTGATTCACCCCCCCCCCTCGGTATTCCAACACAAACATTTAATAAAACCTACTAAGGCTAATAATCTAATTCATTCCTTCTTGGCCACCCTGAAGAGGGACATGAAAACCCTATCTCAAAACTTAGCCCATGAAGTTACCTTAGAATCTGTGTTGTTCCATTGAATAATATCAATTTCAAGTATGGGCAACATACATTAGAGATAAGGATAAGGGAAAATCATGAAACATAATTCAATTCATATACTTTAGCCTAAATTTTGTAAATTAGGAAGAAACAAAATAGGGGAGATCTAGAGTTCGTAATTGTTTATTGGAAATCCAAGAAGTCACAAATAAATAGTTACAATCTCAGCTATATATGTCAAAGGGAAAACACTTAGAAGGGGCTCTTTCATTATGTAATTTTGGAGAACTATTTTTCTAAAATATTAATAGCAAGAAGCCCTTAGGGCCAAAATGGCCATTTTTATGAAGAGGAAACATTTTCTAATGATTGTTTACTATGAATTGCTTCCAATGTACTTCTAGTTATTGTGAATATTGTAAGGTTACACTATTCATTTTATAGACTTGTTTTATGTGAATGGTGTGCTTTTACAATACCTTTTCTTATCTATTATTAAAGTTATGAGATGATGAATAGAAAGACATGAATGGGTTATTGCAATAGAATTTTGTGTGCATGCATTTATTCATGTATTTATGTTATCATTATTTTTCCCTGTGATGGCTAACTATGTAGTGGTTATATGCAAGGATTGGTGACATCAATATATGTTCATTTGATATATTTTTTTCTCCTAGCTAGGATAGGTTAGATTTGATTTGATTTTATGCATTTTAGTATAGAGTGTACCTTCACAATTTTCATTTTTCTCACTTCACCAATCACTCATCACCCCCCCAGCTCATATTCGTAATGGAAACCAGGATAGAATTTGAATGGGACTCCTATCCCAAATGGTGTGAATTTTAATTGGGACATCACATCATGAAGTATCCCTGTCTGTTGAAGGGAATTTATCCCATGTGTACATGATACCACTAATCCAACCAAATAAATAGTTGTGAGTAGTTTATATATCCCATAATAACTATATTTCCAGATATCGTCATATATAATATGCCCACAAATTATCTTCAAAGGATATTCCAAGCACTTTCTTGAGCATTGTGCATGCCAAGATGGATAAGTCAAAGACTTATATAACAAGTTGTATAGGAAGTAAAATCTATTGGTAATGCCATGAATCTTCCCGTTTCTTTGACCGGTATGCTTGTTGATACTGAGAGGGGGGTGAATAAGTATCAAGTACAATTTAAAAACATTTTCAACTTATACTTAAACCATTCAATTATATCCAATGAGAAATGAACAATAGTATAAGAGTTACACCAATACACCACAATACACCATGCACAATATATAAGAAATAATCAATAGTTATTGTTCAAGGGAAGTAATGACTTCCAAAGGTAGCTACAGCTTCCAAATGTAAAGGGAGGGATAACCTCCAAGAGGAAGATATAATCCTCCAATATCAAGAGAGATTTGAATTCTCCATCATTGCCCCTTCCTTCCACCCAAGAATATATGAAAGATAATAAAACTTTACATTAAATCATCACCATCAACCAACCATCACATAAAACCTGATAATGCTTCCTGAGACTTCTTCAATTTCTACAATACTTCAATTCTTGGAATACTCTGATACTGTAGATAATATTACTCAATGTATTCTCTGAAAGGTATCCAAGTTTCACTCATTTAAACCTCCCCAAAAGCAAGTTATAGAGAGAATGGTAGACCTTGTTCAATTCTGGTTTATTCATGAGACCGGACTTGTATAGAATGCCCCACGCTCAATATTTACTTCTGATTCTAAAACTTGCACACAAGAAACTACAGTATATACAATTTCCAATTCAATTTGTCCCACTTCATTTGGATTCTCTATGAATAATTTATGACTAATTTACCTGGAACACCTGTTTATTGACGAGCTTCGGGACTAGTCAAAAACCTTATCTTCCACAAAGTGTATCTCCATAATTATAGCGAATGAAGAGCTAAAAATTTTACCATAGGTACCTTGATATGTCTTATCAATACCATAGAAATTTCACCATATGAATCGTTCTATAAAAAAATTTATATCGAAAATGGTAAGATGACCTGAAAATAACATACCTTAGAACACATCACCAAAAGACTTCATCCTCCCTTGAAATTTGGCCTTCTTTACTTCTGATTTCCTCTGAAATTCGACTTGTGTATCAAATGAATGTATAATGATATGTATTTATACCATTTATGTCACTTCCTTTTAACATTAGGGATGACCTGACACTTTCTTATTTTGTAATTATTTTCTTTAATTATCTTCAAGGCCTACATGTACTTCGTTCTTCAATTCACTTTGTCATCTTCAAAAATTTATTTCTCCTCAACCATGAGGATCCATGTGTCGTGCCACATACCACTGGAAACAACATGATGTATACTATCCATCCATGGGTTTTGTATCTGCATGTGCATTGTCCTTCATGTCCAAATACCTTCATCAATGTTGTGTTCCAAAACCAATGACTAGGGTTGACATCAATGACAACAACTAATCTTCCAACAATCTCCCCATTTGTCATTGATGGAAACACTCATGATCCCCATATCATCATGATCCCAATTTCTCTCCCCCTTTGACATCAATGGTAAAGGGTAGGGATTTTCCCCCTAAGTTTAATGGCAAAAGGTAACTCTCTTTTTTGGGGATGCTCCCCCTGAACATGTTGCACTCAATAATACTTCATCCTTATTTTTGGTCCTTGGGAATTTTTCTTCCTTGGAATCCTTTTGTGTGGCTTATTTATTCTCTCTCTTCTTCATGTCTAGGATGTATATGTTGTTTGGTCTTCTCGTTGCAGTTGAAACCAATCTTCCTGATTTATTTTCTCTGATTTTACAATTTCGGGAGTCAAACGTAAGAGTGTATCCTTGATCACACATCTTACTAACACTGAGTAGATTATTCTTCAAGTCTTCAACCAATAGGACATTATTTTATTTTACATTTTTTCTTCCAAGCTCTACTACACCTTCTCCAATTATTTTGGCAGATGAGTCATCTCCAAATGCAACATTGCCACCCTTTCTCTTTAAGCTAATGAATTTGTCTTGATCCCCGGTCATGTGTGAAGAACATACACTGTCTATGTACCATTCATATTCTTCTTTACATTCTTCAGTGGTCAATGCTATTCGACAATATTCATTGTTTGGAATCTATTTCCTTCTCCATACTGTGGTTGGCATAGGGACATCTTCATTCATATATCTGCAATCTCGTGCTTTGTGACCAAGATAATTACATTTGTAGCATACAATATTTTTGTCCATCAATGGGGAAAATGAATTATAACTTATGTTGACAAATACACGATTATTTCCAATTATTATATTTACACCATTCATGTTTCTTGCATAGTTGTTCCTTTCATTGATTCTATAATTAATTTCCTTATGTCCAAAATTTTTGCAAGTATAACAATGACCAAGAAAGAAATTTTGATACCTTGGAGTAAGTGGCCTTGTTTGTGATGTAGTCCATCTGGGTTCATGATCTAATCTTTTGTAGTTTCCTTCATACTGATTGAAGCTTCTTTGATTCTTGAAGGTAGGAGGTCTTCTTGGATATTCATCTCTTTTGTAATCATTCCTTCTTTCTGGTATCCTGGTCCACTTCTCATCAACTGTTTGTGTAGTTCTTTCTTCAACCTTCTTGTTGGTATTTGCATCTTCTTTGTATGAAGTTTCACCCATGCATCCAACATGTGTTAAGTCTTTTGGAACTTGATATTTTCTTAAGTTCTTCCTCAATGAGACAACTTCTTGTTCAAGTTTCTCACAATCTTCTTCTGTCTTCATCATTTGGACATTCCTTACTTCTCCTATTCTTCTTTCTTCTTCGAGTAGAGTTTTCAAGGAAATGTTTTCTTCTCTTAGTTTCTCAAAGTCTTCTAATTATTTCTTCAAGATTACAACTGTCTTTTCACGACTACCCAATTCACTTCTTAGTTTTCTATGCGTGTCTTTGAGCTTTCTATTTTCAATCTCAACATGCTTCAATTTTTTAAGATTCTCGTCTTCTTGTTGAATACTTTTTTCTTCGTGATTTTCTTCTTCTTCATTGGAATTTTCTTCTTCGGTGTCATTTATTTCAATCCTTGGATGAGGACATTCAAATTCAACATGTCCTACTCCTTCACAATTAAAGAAAAAGAACTGACCTCTATTTGCTTCTTTGAAATCTGAGATGTTGTAATTTGCTTCAACTTCTTCTTCTTCTTCTGCTTCTTCTTCTTCTTCTTCTTCCCTTGCATAAAGGTCTTGTAGCTTGTCCCAAATATATTTTGATGATGCACATGTTCCCACCTTGGATTTCACTGAATCTGTCAATCCATCTAGGATGGTATCTATTGCCAATTTGTTGTTCCTTTTTGCTTCCTTCTGAGCTACAATCTTTGGTTTCTTCAAAGCATTGTATCCTGAAGAAAATGAGAACCAAACATCTGCCCCAAGAGCTTTCAAGTAAGTTTCCATTATATTACTCCAGTATTCAAAATTGCTTTTATCAAATGGTGGAATCCCATTTGGAATTTTGTCTTCCATTTCTTCTTAGGATCTTCCTTCCAGTGGTTAAACTGTACTGAAGGTAACCCGCTCTGATACCAATTGTTGATATTGAGAGGGGGGTGAATCAATATCAAGTACAATTTAAAAACATTTTCAACTTATACTTAAACCATTCAATTATATCCAATGAGAAATGAACAATAGTATAAGATTTACACCAATACACCACAATACACCATGCACAATATATAAGAAATAATCAATAGTTATTGTTCAAGGGAAGTAATGACTTCCAAAGGTAGCTACAACTTCCAAATGTAAATGGAGGAATAAACCTCCAAGAGGAATATACAATCCTCCAATATCAAGAGAGATTTGAACTCTCCATCATTGCCCCTTCCTTCCACCCAAGAATATATGAGAGATAATAAAACTTTACATTAAATCATCACCATCAACCAACCATCACATAGAACCTAATAATGCTTCCTGAGACTTCTTCAATTTCTGAAATTATTCAATTCTTGGAATACTCTGATAATATAGATAATATTAATCAATGTATTCTCTGAAATGTATCTAGGTTTCACTCATTGAATCCTCCCCAAAAACAAGTTATAGAGAGAATGGTAGAACTTGCTCAATTCGGGTTTATTCATGAGACCAAACTTGTACAAAATGCCCCGCGCTCAATATTTAACATCAGATTATGAAACTCGCATACAAGAAACCAAAGTCCGTACTATTTATAA
Organism: Picea engelmannii; assembly: GCA_009831015.1. NCBI lineage: Eukaryota > Viridiplantae > Streptophyta > Pinopsida > Pinales > Pinaceae > Picea > Picea engelmannii. Next base: position 361,146 of record ML779944.1, read on the forward strand.
TTCAATTTGTCCCACTTCATTTGGATTCTCTATGAATAAGTTATGACTGTTTTACCCGGAACACATGTTTATTGACTAGCTTCAGGACTAGTCAAAAACCCTATCTTCCACAGAGTGTATCTCCATAATTATAGTGAATAAAGAGATGAAATTTTTACCATGGGTACCTTGATATGTCATCTCAATACCATAGCAATTTCACCATATGAATCATTCTATAAAAAAAATTATATCGAAAATGGCAAGATGACCTAAAAATAACATACCTTAGAACACATCACCAAAAGACTTCATCCTCCCTTGAAATATGGCCTTCTTTACTTCTAATTTCCTATGAAATTCAACTTGTGTATCAAATGAATGTATAATGATATGTATTTATACCATTTATGTCACTTCCTTTTAACATTAGGGCCAACCTGACACTTTCTTATTTTGTAATTATTTTCTTTAATTATATTTAGGGCCTACATGTACTTCCTTCTTCAATTCACTTTGTCATCTTCAAAAAATCATTTCTCCTCGACCATGAGGATCCACGTTATGTGCCACATACCACCGATAACAACATGATGTATAATATCCATCCATGGGTTTTGTATATGCATGTGCATTGTCCTTCATGTCCAAATACCTTCATCAAGGTTGTGTTCCAAAACCAATGACTAGGGTTGACATCAATGACAACAACCAATCTTCCAACAATGCTTACACGTGTGTTAGTGATAATTCTTGTATAGGGGTGTTTTCCTATCCGATTTTAGGCCTCTGGTGTAAAATGCATAGAGGTGGGGTTTTAAAGCCGGTCAGACGAGCCTTATTCAGAGGCCGCAACAATAAACAACGAGTGAGTAGTCTGATTTTATCGGTGGGGTTTAGCAAGAGAAAGCGCCCGAGGTTCAAAACAAATCTGGACCGTCCGATCTCATTGGGACAGATGGTAAGCTGTCGGTGTATCGGGGATCGACGTTTTGAGGAACAGGAAGCTTTCTGTTCCATGCATTTCAGAGCCCCGAACCCCGAAGTGTCGATAAGCACCCTTCAAAGACGGGCCCACGGTCCTAGCGCCAGGTCACATCAAGCGAGTTTGGTAATCAAGGCAGCCCTCTCCTAAAATCTAATACCATCGGGACCATCCATCTGAAGGACACACGACACGTAGTTGAGCCGCGAGTGGGGCCCTTCGGGAGCTTCATGTTGAAGGCACCGACATCATTTCAGCCATTCGATCCAGAGATGCACAGCGCGAGATCCCGAAATTTCATATGGGATAAGCACGAGGTCACAGCTCGAGGTCACGTGGGGCGATGAAAAGGAGTTGCGCGAAAGATCAAAGCACCCAAGTTGGTCGCAGAGAAGGATCTGCGTGGCCTCAAATTGACTTGGAGGAGTCGTGAGCGTCTCTTGGATCATTCAGGGGTGTCAGGTTCCATCCCGATCCCAATGCAGATAGTTAATGGAAATAGGGAGAGGTAGTTGAAACCTCATTTCAACCCATAAATGAAAAGCATGGAAAATTTGGCTGTGGAGGGAGGACTCTCAGTTGAAAGTCCCCTGCCATGGATTTTCTTATGAAGACCATACCTATCTGATCTTGCGTCTGACAAAAGAATGCCAGTCTAGCCTGACAGAAGAAGTTGCAGACGACAAGCTTTGAATGACTAGACACACCGCTGCTAGGTGAGTTTTCTGAGTATATAGACTCAGTCTTCATTTTTGGCAAGGGATCGATGGTTGAGCGGAGCTCCCAGTTGTAAAACTTTAATGAAGAATTGTTTTCTAGTATTTCTGGACTCTGGATATTTCTTGCCAGATGAATGTCAGTTTCTTTCGTACCTTTGTTTGTACTGTGTTAAAGCAGCTCGAAATTGGAGGATCCAGTCGAGCTTTGACTATTATAGGATGATGTATGTTGGATCACTGTAATGGTTATGTTGCTTTAGACAGTCCCTGTAAATTTCTCAGCACTGAACGACTTGGAATTGGAGGATCCAGTCAAGTCTTATCTTCAGTTTCTTGAAGCCCTGAACCGAGCGGATATTGTATTCATAGTTTTTCCTCTACATACTACCGAAAGGCCCATTGCCTGAGATAGTTTGTTCACTCTTCTCCCAAGTCTTCCACCTGCCCATTTTTAAATAAACTCACTGACTGAAGTTGGGTCAAGACCTCCTTTATTCCTCGCCTATCAGACACAGTTCCTAATTTGAAGCAATACCTGTTCGGGTCTCTTCCCATTTGATCACCCATTTATTAAACCGTGACATAAAAACTGATGGGCGTTGGGCTCTGCTCCTGCAAGAAATACAGGAGTGACTTCCAGTGCTAACATTTCTGGCGCCGTTGCCGGGGACGAAGTTGAAGATTTTCCCTGGGTAAAACGACAACGAGCTTCTGATTCTGAAGGTGCATCAGATATCAGAACCCTTGAAGATTGCACTTGCACCTGGCGACTCCTCTAAGGTCATTACACCTGGTAATTCCTCTGTTGCAGTGTCTCTGGCTACACCTGGTAGCACTCAGGAGGCACAAAGCTC
>ML779944.1:364265-378902 GCA_009831015.1 Picea engelmannii
AGACTATCAGTCTGTTTCAGAATCTGAACAAGGATATAGCAATTATGGATCAGATCTGGAACAAGAACCCAGAAGTGGTCATTATGATCTAGATCCTGCTGCTCCTTTATTTGAATATCATCTTTCTGGGGTAGAAGTTGCAGTTGCAGAAGATCCAGAGTGGTTTTTCAAGGAGGGAGAGGGACATTCTTTTGTGAGCAGAGAAATTTTTGCAGAGGAGCATCCTGGTCTTCTAAAGTGGCCAGGATTTTGTCATAATCCCCATGATCCTGTGGCCATATGCATGGAGTCCTACATTTCAGATTTTTTGAAATGTTCTAATAACATTAGTCCACCAATACTCACAGGTGAGTATTGTCTTACGAAAGATTTCCAAGACCACATTATAGAGCATGTTCCTTTATTAATTAAGGAAAGGCCATGGGTGGAAATCAACTCTACTAGGCTTGCAGGAAGCACAGAGCAGCATAAAGCGGAAGGAAGACAACTCATCTCCTGTTCAAAGCCTGTTTGTGGGCAGGTTTCATCTGGCATTGGCCAGCCCGCATCTATCCTCCACCCACTTGTGCACTCTGAAGGCAGCGAAGAGGATTTTCCAGTATTCAAGGTAGATGCTCTGAGCAACTCTTTTGAAGATATTATTGAAGATTTCTTGGATGCGTTGGCATCTGCCCCCGATGAGCCTGTCGTCTTAGATTTAAGTGAAGAAGCCATTGTGGAAGAGGATTGTTCTTTCTTCCTTCATCAGATTTCCCATAATGTATTTACATTTGGGATTGAAGAGAAGGATCGGGAGACCGTTCCCTTTTTACAAGATGGGGGAGTGCAGGAAGAGCCAGAGGAGCAGCTGAGCGCACATTTCATTGTCTATCCAGAGCCTGTTTGTGGGTAGGTGTCATCTGGCATTGGCCAGCCTGCATCTGTCCTCCACCCACTTGTGCACTCTGAAGACATCATGCCACAGGTGAACAACCACGGAGGACAAGAGATGTTTTCTGACCAACTAAACTCCCCTAGCATTATATATTGTGACCCTATGGGGTCTTATATGGAGTTGTGCTTCCCAAAGGCTTTGGAGCCTATAAATCTATTCCCCTTCTCAACTTTTGGGGATATGAACATCATGATTAACCTCATCTTCATCTGGCTGTCATACCTCCCTAGAATTTTATGGAGCATCTACGGTAAAGAGAAGGGACGAATCACCTAGCAGTATGGGTGGCTATGGTGGAAATTTGCTTTCACCTAGCCTCATGTAAAGGATTTTATTAGCTTAGGACTGTACATAAATAAGCTCCTTGGAGCGTCTATGTTTAGTTTGTTTGGTTTTTTACTTTTCGGCATATATTTCTCAGCAGGAGGTTTGAGCTCGACTCCATAGCCCAACATCAAGGCACTGAAGTTGCGGAAGGAGTTCTTAGAACATCACAGGGACGACTCTATCCCCCATGGAGCCTAATGTTAGTGATAATTCTTGTATAGGGGCGTTTTCCTATCTGATTTTAGGCCTCTGGTGTAAAACGCATAGAGGTGGGGTTTTAAAGCCGGTCAGACGAGCCTTATTCAGAGGCCGCAACAATAAACAGCGAGTGAGCAGTCTGATTTTATCGGCGGGGTTTAGCAAGAGAAAGCACCTGAGGTTCAAAACAAATCTGGACCATCTGATCTCATTGGGACAGATGGCAAGTTGTCGGTGCATCAGGGATCGGCGTTTCGGGGAAAAGGAAGCTTTCTGTTCCATGCATTTTAGAGCCCCGAACCCTGAAGTGCCGATAAGCGCCCTTCAAAGCCGGGCCCACGGTCCTAGCGCCAGGTCACATCAAGCGAGTCTGGTAATCGAGGCAGCCCTCTCCTAAAATCTAATACCATCGAGACCATCCATCTGAAGGACACACGACACGTAGTTCAGCCGCGAGTGGGACCCTTTGAGAGCTTCATGTTGAAGGCGTCGACGTCATTTCAGCCATCCGATCCAAAGATGCACAGTGTGAGATCCTGAAATTTCATATGGGATAAGCACGAGGTCACAGCTCGAGGTCGCGTGGGGTGATGAAAAGGAGTTGCTCGAAAGATCAAAGCACCCGAGTTGGTCGCAGAGAAGGATCTGCATAGCCTCGAATTGACTTGGAGGGGTCATGAGCGTCTCTTGGATCATTCAGGGGTGTCAGGTTCCATCTCGATCCCAATGCAGATAGTTAATGGAAATAGGGAGAGGTAGCTGAAACCTCGTTTCAACCCATAAATGAAAAGCATGGAAAATTTGGCCATGGAGGGAGGACTGTCAGCCGAAAGTCCCCTACCATGGATTTTCTTATGAAGACCACACCTATTTGATCTTGCGTCTGACAAAAGAATGCCAGTCCAGCCTAACAGAAGAAGTTGCAGACGACAAGCCTTGAATGACTAGACATGCCGCTGCTAGGCGAGTTTTCTGAGTATATAGACTCAGTCTTCATTTTTGGCAAGGGATCGATGGTTGAGCGGAGCTCCCAGTTGTAAAACTTTAATGAAGAACTGTTTTCTGGTATTTCTGGACTCTGGAGATTTCTTGCCCGATGAATGTCAGTTTCTTTCGTACCTTTGTTTATACTGTGTTAAAGCAGCTCGGAATTGGAGGATCCAGTCGAGCTTTGACTATTATAGGATGATGTATGTTGGATCACTGTAATGGTTATGTTTCTTTAGACAGTCCCTGTAAATTTCTCAGCACTAAACGACTTGGAATTGGAGGATCTAGTCAAGTCTTATCTTCAGTTTCTTGAAGCCCTGAACCGAGCGGATCTTGTATTCAGAGTTTTTCCTGTACATACTACCGAAAGGCCCGTTTCCTGAGATAGTTTGTTCACTATTCTCCCAAGTCTTCCACCTGCCCATTTTTAAATCAACTCACTGACTGAAGTTGGGTCAAGACCTCCTTTATTCCTTGCCTATCAGACATAGTTCCTAATTTGAAGCAATACCTGTTCGGGTCTCTTCCCATTTGATCACCCATTTATTAAACCGTGACATAAAAACTGATGGGCGTTGGGCTCTGCTCCTGCAAGCAATCCAGGAGTGACTTCCAGCGCTAACAACGTGGACACAATATTGGGCGCTTTGACCACTTCATTATTTCCTTTTTGGAGATGGGTTCAAATTTCACCATGACTTTATTATCTAAATGTCTAAAGGATATTGAAAAACCAATGGTGGATCAATATGGGGATTTGTTTTACAAAAGGGGAGCATTGAACCACCCATTACATGAAGCTCTATTACAATATAAGTCTTATGAAAAAATGTTGTTCTACAGGAAAGATGATATGCATTCACATGAGATAAATGTTCAAAATACAAACTTTTGCAAGTAAAATAGAAAATTACCACCAACATTCTTACTGCAAGTGGATAATTGTGTAGGCGATAACAAAAAAAAAATGTCTTTGGATTTTTATTTGTTTTAACATCTAGGAGGGTGTTTGACATCATTGAAGTTGGATTCCTCCATGTTGTACACACATGAAGACATATATGAAACTTACGGGAGATTATTAACTAAATTAATGCAAAAATACATATTTTCACTATCAAAGATTATGGATACTTATAGGACATGCGAGGATCACAATTCCTATGTCCCATATTTAATCAAAGAATTTTTTGACTTTAATAACTTTTTGGAACCACACCTTTTGGATGGAAAATACAAGATCATTGGTATCAAAGGGTGATAGTTCTTCAAATTCTAGCTCATTGATGACTAGATAGTTATGCAATATAAAGCCTATTTTTGAGATGAAAAGTGGTCACCTCCTATCAATATTTTACATTATTTTCTTAATGATAATGTATACATATCAATGGGGTAGACTCAATTGTTAAATATACAAGTAAAGAGGCCTTCCAATATGGGTGAAATTGTTGAAGATATTACACACTCACTTAAGTAATTATTTTCGTGAGTTTGATAGTCCAATGTTGAGGATGCTTTCATAGATGAGAATATTCTCTCTTGAGAATATTACCCTACAAATTAGGGTGCATACTAAAAAATAGGTCACATTCCCTCTTCATTTTAGAGTCAGTTACACCTCATTTAGACTAGTAGAGGCTACTCATGCATGGCAACCTCATTTTTATCACCAACAATTGCATGTTCACCTCGATATCCTCATCATGAGGGAATATATCTCATTCATGTGCACAAGAAGGTGCATCTCTTGTTATTTCATGTGTTTCTATGACTTCCAAACGTGTGACTCAGTCAACTAATGATTGCATGGACCAGTTAACTAGGATTAGGTGGTAGATTACTTCAGTTTCTTTCAGTGAGTGTCTAGATCTCTCTAGATCACCACTACGACACATTAGCTTAGACATGTAGAGTATATCATTTGCATGTTACCATTTAATCCTTCACTTAATTAAATTCATTCTTTCTCTCAAGCTTGTCTCTCTTCTCTTCTCTCTATCGCAAGCTTTGTGTGATTTTTCTACTAGCTAGGTTCATTGTGAAAACTTCGCATGGTATCAAAGCCTTGATTACTAGGAGAAATTGCATAAGAATTTGTATTTGTAGGTTGAGGAGGAAGATGCAGTAAAAAAGGATTGAGTACTCACCAGCAATACTTCTCACACCTCATAACTACTTCGAGTGGAAGCTAAAAATTATGCATCAACTCAGATGCAGAGGCTTGTACCAGATTACAATGGCTACAGAGGTGGACCCAACATATGCTATCAAGAAGAAAAGGTATTTCAACCACATGGATTAGAACTACGACCTCATCTGCATGTCCATGTCCCCCATTCTTTTGTTCCACATTGAAGCTTTTACCACACCAAATGAGATTTGGACAAAGTGGGAGGATCTTTTTGGTAAATAGGACGAAATGAGAGGCCATATGCTCAAGGTAGAGTTGAATTCTTTGGATCTCCAAAGAATTTTGATAACATACAGGACTTCTTTATGAAGTTTAATTCCCTCATTATTCATCTAAATGGATGTGGTATAGATAAATAAACTTAACACAATCATTCAATCCTTTCTATCTTGGAAAAACTTGGTCTGGATTATGTTGTTTTTGTCTCATTGTTCCATACAAACAGATTCGCTTCAGGAGAAACCTGGAAAATGCCAACATTGGATCAGTTTATTGAATCCCTAATGTATGAGCAAGATAAGTTCATAAAAATGGGGATGATAAAGGGACCCAATGTGCATGCACTTGTTGTGCATGAGAGCAACAACACTTCCAATTCAAAGTCCAAGTAGAAAAGCAAGTGAAAGGTGCATGTAAAACCAAAGAAGGAAGAGTAATCTAAACCCTTTGATGATTCCTGAGGCTCCAAAGGTGGAAAAGGAAAGAAATGGAATACCAAATGTGGTCATTGTAACTACAGATATCATCCAAAATCATCATGCATGAAGAAATGGATTGATATGATGGTGTAAATAATTTATAAGAACAACCTTCGGGATCACATTATCGAAGCTTCCAAGAAGAAATCGGAAGTTCAAGCACCAGAAAAAAAAAAAAAAGGTAACTCTCATGCATTGATTGTCGTTAACTCTTCTTCTGGTACATGGATATTAGATTCAGGTGCTTCCCATCATATGGCAGCAAAATAAATTGTTTATTCTTATATTTATGCATGCATGGGTCCTCCCATCCTCATGGGAGATGATACCCCAGTTTAGGTCATTGGACAAGGGAGAGTAGAACTCCAACATGAAATTTTTGAGAACGTATTGAATGTTCCAAAACTCTTCATAAATCTGCTCGTTGTTTATCATATAACGGATTCTGGTACAGGAAAAAGTGTGGAGTTCACACATGATTCTATAACCATATATGATATCCATGATAACTCCACGATTGTTGGTGGTGAGTTAAGTCGCCAATATCGTTTGTATACTTTCAGTAATTACATTGTTAAATCAGGTTATGCTTTACTATTTCACATGTTGATGATACTAGTAGATTATGGCATGAGAGATTCGGCCATATAAACTTAAAATACATGCAACAACTATGAAAATAGGATATGGTCACCAGATTTCCCAACATACACTTTTCTAAAGGAGTTTGTCAAGGATGCATTCTTGGAAAACATCCTCAAGAGACGTTTGAGAAAGGGAATGCCTCAAGGGCCTCCTTCCCTTTGAAACTCATCCATGATGATCTGATTGGACCCTTTCCTCATCTTTCCATCAATAAAGAGATGTACGTGCTTACATTTATTGATGATTTCTCATGATACACTTGGGAGTATTTTCTTAAGAAGAAGTTCAAATTTTTTTAGCATCTCAAAGACTTCAAAGAACATGTAGAGACAGTCCAAGAGAAAGATCAAAATCCTTTGCACAGAAAATGGGGGGGAATATGTGAACTAATATGTCCAACATCTTTTTTTAGAGGTAAGTATACAACTACAACACATAGTACCTTACACTCTGTATTAAAATGGAGTAGTCGAGCAAAATAACATATCCCTAAAGGAGATGGTCACTTGCATGTTCATGCAAGATCTATGTCGCTCAAGATTTAGGATGAGGAACTTAATTGTGATAACCACATTCATAATGGATCTCCTCACAAATGTGTCAAGGACTAGACTCCCTTTGAGGCATGGAGCGACATATTTGGATCGCGTGCATGGGCCCATGTACCCTCTGAAAAGAGGAAATCATTAGATTCGTAGAGCACCGCATACATATTTGTGGGATATCTAGATGGTGCGAAGGGTTACAAGTTACTTTATCCCTCTACGAATAGTCTCATCATTGAGTGCATTGTTCATTTTGAGGAGAGTTCCTTGCATGCACCATTGGAGCCACATGTAGAGACCTCGGTACTTCTACCTACACCAGACATCAATGATGATGAGTCTACTCATTCAGATCATGGTTCAGATTTGAGTTTCAAATATGATTTGAAATATTATATGCATGTCAATGATGAGCATGAATATGATGAACCACGACAGATGTCCAAGTGGGAACATACCACCCTACAAGAAATAAGTGACCTTGTGAGGGATCCAACAGATCAGAGGAGGACAAGGTCCTATTTTGAGGATCCTCCTCATGCACTCACAGCTAATGAACCAAATATTCCCATGCATTGGTACATGGTTCTAGCTTCATACCCACAGAGCTACATGGTTCTACCTTCACGGAGTCCCTTCTAGGAAGTTGTTATGCAAGAGGAGTATAAATATCTCCTTGAGAATCGAACTTGGGATCTGGTTCTAATTCCTTGATATAGGAATATTTCCAGATGCAGATGGGTCTATAGGACCAAGAAGGTAGCAGAAAGATATTTAATCAAGTACAAGGCAAGACTAGTTTCCAAAGGTTTTTAGCAAATCAATGGGATAGACTATGATGAGACCTTTTCTCCCATAGCAAATATGGACTCCATCTAATTGGCCCTTTCCATTGCAGCAACTAGGGGGTGGGAAGTTCACCAGATGGACATGAAGAATACCTTTCTTCATGGGGATATCTTAGAGGATATTTACATGGAGCATCCCTATGGGTTCATATTGAACTCATCCTTAGTATGTCAACTGAAAAAATCACTCTATGGCCTCAAAAAGGTGCCTAGAGCATGGTATGTGAAGATGGATGCCTACTTGCTTTCTTAGAATTTTTTTTAGATGAAAATCAGATCCAAAATTCTACATGTTGAGAACCTCATACTCCTTTTTTATCTTATTTCTCTATGTTGATGACCTCCTAATCACAAGAAGTTCATCCTTAATAATTGTTGTGGTCAAGTACATTTTTCATGGCAAGTTCTCTATGATGTACATGGGTCCACTGCATTGTCTCTTTGGTCTCGAGATAATTAAAGATGCTTCAGGAATCAAGCTATCTCAGACTAAGTGTGCCATGAATCTCTTGGTTAGATCCCACATGACCAACTACAAGTTGACAACCACACCCTTTCTATTAGGGGTGCATCTTGAGGATGGTGGGGATACACCAGTGGTGGACAACACCTGGTATTGACATCTTGTGGGGATCCTTCTATATCTCAACCATACCTGGCCAGATCTATAATATAAAGTAGGGGAAGTTTCTAGGTACATGAAAGAGCCACATGAGCTACATTGGAAGGCCTCCAAGTGAATCCTCATATATGTTAAGGGCACCACAAGTTACGGGATCCACTATGCAGTAGGTTATGCGTTGGATTTCATGGGCTTCACCAATTCTAATTAGTCTAGTGATAGCATAGATCACAAGTCCACATCTAGGTACATGCTTAGTTTGGGTTCTGGTCCCATCTGTTGGTCGAGCAAAAATAAGTCATTTATTTCTCTATCATCAATAGAGGTTGAGTAGAGAGGAATGGCCAACATCACTATTCAGGAAATTTGGCTTCAACACTTCCTCACTGATATTGGCATCTATTTCCATCACCCGAATGTCATTTGGTGTGACAATAATAGTACTCTCAAGTTTTGCAGAGACCCAGTGCAATGACAACACACCAAACACATCAAGATCCATATGCATTACATCAGATAGATAGTACATGATAGGATCATCAATTTGCAGTATTTTCCATCCTCCAAATAGACTACAAACATCTTCACCAAGACATTTACTAAGTATAAGTTCCACCTTCTATGTGATCATCTTGGAGTGAAGGACACATTTTCTTAGCGATTGCCATTATTCCCTCTTCATTTTTTATGAATTGTACTTTGACGGGAGGGTTTCGCATGAGTTTTTCCCTCTTTCCTCTATTTTTTCAGTGTTTTATTCTTATATGCATTATATAATGGGTACCTAACTTGGCCTTGATTATCGAAACCCATTCATCATGTACATCCTAGTAGTGTCCAGGGGGGGTGTTAGAGATATAACACACTCACCTAGGTAATTATTTTCCTAAGGTTGATAGTCCAATGTTTAGGGTGCTTCCATAGATGAGAATATTCTTTCTTGAGAATATTCCCCTACCAATTAGGGAGACTCCTACAAAATAGGGAACCTTCCCTCTTCAGTTCAGAGTCAGTTACACCTCAGTTAAACTAGTGGAGGTTACTCATGCATGGAAACCTCAATTTTATCACCAGCAATTGCATGTTCACCTCAGTTCCCTCACAAGGAGGGAGCATATCTCATGCATGTGGCCAAGAGGGCACATAACTTGTGATTTCATGTATTTCTCTCACTTCCACATGTGTGACTTAGTTAATTGATGATTGCAAATTACTTCAATTTCTATCAGTGATTGTCTATATCTCTCTAGATCATACTATGGTGCATTCACTTAGCCATGTAGATTATATCATGTGTATTTTACCATTTTCTCATTCATTTAATACAAGTCATTCTTTCTCTCAAGCTTGTATCTCTTCTCTTCTCTCTCTTGCAAGCTTTGTGTGATTTTTCGACTAGCTAGGTTCACTGTGAAAATTTCACAAAATTTAAAAAAAAAAAAGGATTAGAAACATATATTTCAATATGGAAGAAATAGATTGATAAGGGGGGAGATCAATATTGTCATCCCAAGATAATTTATTGGGAGAATAGATATAAATCTTTGGGCACTCCCTTTCAAATCATTAAGCACTCAACAACTAATTTATGTCCATCCATAATGCAAGGAATAAGAAACAATGCTCCTATAAATTCTTCAAATGAATTTATGGAAGCATAATTAAGGGAAGATGTCCTCACAATTGTGTATTTCTACAATGGACCTCTATGTAAAAATCCTAGTGATCCATTCTCTCCAAATGATGATATTGTAGAGGGACAAATGCTCATAGTATAATCACCAAAGAAATATTAATGGTTGGGTATGGAAAAGGGCAATGTTTTTTGAGATCCAGATACTTTTATTGAATCCTACAATGTAGAGGTTCAATGGTGGAATCCAACCAGAACATCAAAGGTTGACAAAGAATTGTAGAAAAAATCTTTAAATAAAAAAAAAAAAAAAAGCAATCGGTTGTTGATTTGGAAACAAATATGTTCATTGATGTTAATAGCATCATATGGGCATAGTGACCAAGGGTAGACTGGACATGAGAGAAAATAAAAATAATTGAGAGGGGCCTTGCAGCAATTAAGGCATAACAAGAACAAGTGGAGAATAATGTTGAGAGTGGGAATGATGCTAATGAATGAGACTTTATTTGAGTGATGTTGCCTTAAATATTTATTAAAAAGCACAATTTTGGAATGCAATTATTGTTGTCACTTGTTTTTATTTTATAGCATCTCTTCAATTTTGATATATGTAGCAATGGGTGTCATAGTGATATTTTGCATGCATGTAAAAAAGTAATATGTTGAAAATTGTACATTAATCTTGGATTTAGATATTATATATACATTAAGAAAAAAAATCAAAATATTGAAACCTAAAAACACATTGTAGCAATTAGACATTGACACTTTGGAAATGAAATTCACACATTTGGAATCGAAATTGACATGTTTGTATTTCAAAATTCACATTTTTGGCACTTTTGGAATCGAAAATCATACTTTTGGGTTAAAAATTATTTGAAATTTGCACTTTTAGAATAGAAAATCACACTTTTGGGTTCAAAATTATTTGAAATTTGAACTTTTGGAATCAGAAATTACACTTTTGAAAACCAATATTGCCACTTTTAGAACCCAATATTGCATTTTATAAAGGCTAATATTTACACTTCCATAATCAAAATTCATAGTTTGTTAGTCTAGATTTTATCTTATTAATCCAATTTTATCCAAATTCACAATTTCCTCCACTAAGTCTCCTCCCTCCTCATGTGGTCTTTGCATGGGGTCCAGCACGGGCTTCAACATCTGGTGAGGTTGGTCTATGTAGTCAAGGGTCGATTTAGGTGCATTATGCATAGGCTAGTTGTTTGTTAAATGTTTTATTACAACACTTTGAATATATGTCGTAGCATATATTCATATGGAATAACAGATAGTATGTCATATCTTATGGAATTTGACATATGTTATAACATATGTCATATGTTAAGACATATAACATTTGTTTTATATTATTCATTTTATATTTATAGATTATAATATTTAATTTTTATATTTATACTAATGTATTTAGGAGTAAGTTGATATGTCGACAAGTTCAATCTTTTTTCAGTGAAAATAGTTCTACTTGATTGATGGGAAAAATGACCATGGAACTTTTTCCTCAAGGGTTTTAACCAATTTTAAGAAGACTTGAATTGTTGGAATTTCAAAAAAAAGAGTGGATCATAGAGAAACTTTGCATATAAGTTTACAAAAATTTTGTATATAGAATATTATCGGCACATGAGTTGGAAAATATTAGTTTCAATGTTCCCTTTAATGGTACATATGTGAATAATGTGACATGTTCCATGGAGTACTTGGAATCCCCTTATCTATAAGCATTTCTTTTTTAAGCATGCTCTTCCAATTGCTTCCTAGAACATAGGTGTCAAGTAGGTCTAAATACTAAGTAGGTTAGATTTACATATTAGAAGGTTAGATAGGTTACTAGGGTATGTTAGGAGTATGTTAATAGAGGAATTGAAATGAGTTAAGTTATTATGATATGTAAGTTAGGTGGGTTAATAATGCACATATTTAACATAGTTTTGTTATATATATATATATATATATATATATATATATATATATATATATATTAAAGTGATCTTGAACATCATCCTAAATATAATCTAACTCATCAAGATCATAATGAATATCCAACCCTCCCACATCATTAAAAGGATATCTAGGATGTCTACCACATCATCATCGACACTAGGAAGAACTTGTCATGTTTTTCAATATGATAATTATTTGAGGGATTTCCAACTAAATGGACTACTTCTTGGAATCCCAAGTTTAACACCTCTTCTAGCTCCCAATATTCTTCTACAACATTTTCTTCATGCTCCCCATAGTCTTCCTACTCCATTGCACCTTCTTCTGTCACATCTTCTTCATGCTCCCAATATTCTTCCTACTCCACTACACCTTCTACGACATCTTCTCCACATCCCCCATCATCTTCCTATTCAAGAAACATATTTAGGTACATACTTTATAGGACTTCCTCTCAGGTCATATATAACAACAAATGACCAACTTGGTCTACTAAGAACTAGTGAATAAAAAAACTACTACATTGACTTGGACGGATATACGACTCTATACTCAACTCATGCCTAACAATATTAATCATAGTAAAACCATATTCATTATCAATAACAAATATTTTAACACCTTGTAGCAAAAATATGTACCACTTGACCTCAAAGAGAATAACATTGAAGGATTTGAAGTATAAATCTAGTATATCTTTCATATAGCCATAATAACTAAGATTAGAGGTGAATGAATGTGTACCATTCCTATGGGGTATATTCAACACTTGGAAAGTTGCATTTATTCCACAATCTAGGGTTTTCTTCTTATCATCCAAATATTTGATGTGATATTTATGGCCATTCCACTACATAAATTTGTGATGCTTCACCTGCATCACATATGTTAAGAAGGCATAGTAAAGTCAACATTATAGGAAAAATAAATGAGAAAAAAAATCAAGAAAAATGATAACATGTGCCTTTTCTATATTTTGCACCAAATGATAAATCAATTTCCTTATACTTAAGATTGGGATCCTTGTCCAAAAATGCTTGTCAAATTCATGGAGACACCCCATCTAATGACTTGTTTCCATTAACTTCTTCATATCATCTTATACATACCTTCATGTAATCAAGATTATTTGCAATGTAAAGATGTATTAAATCCTATTGTTCACTACCTAAAAGACATTATAATAAAATTTAAGAATCAGTCATTATAATTCATTTAAATATGAATATATATGCAAATATTAGGCACCCACCTTTAATTTTTTTCTCAATCCCTTTCCCAAAGAAGACACCCCCCTCAAATGTGTTAATGTTCTTTTTGTCCCATATGTGAGGCATATCAATATCTGTTTTAGGTAGATACTCACTAATATATAGCATGGATTTAAACCATATAGTCCTTAACCATTGACCCCTCCAAACATGATCCTTGTCAAACAAATTCCTTCATTTCATGTTTGCCAACCACATTGCTCTTGTGTGAATAGGTCCATGTATTTCAATCTACTCAACTAGGTGAATCAAGTAGTGATTTGTGCATTTAAGAAGCTTGGAGATAAATTCATTTGCATTTCACACATTAGAATAGGAATTATTCTCTTCCAATACCTGATATCCTATTGATGCATTTCCTTAGATGACAACCACCTACATGTAATAACGAAACACGTTTAAATAAAATGGTATAGATACAAATGATAATCAAATCATGGACTTCATTTCAACTAAATACTAACCATGACATTTGAAGTATAGCTTATGACTCACCTCATGTACTTTCTTAGTTTATAATTGATCTTCCATATTGTAACGATCCTCCTCGTTACGACGACAAACCTCTTAAAACAAGTGAAAAAAAAAAATTGTGTGTGCGTGTGTACAAGGGTAACAAGACATTATACTTTGCGTCGCCACATGATGACGAATCATGACACATACAACTGCGATATCAACATAAATATCCAAGATGCATATCAACATCTTCCAGCAATGAACAACAATCAACCGACAAATAATAAGACTGACTACCTGTCCGTCTGTTGACGGGCGAAACTGACCGTTCGTCAACTGGGAGAGTGGAACCGGTCCAGGGTTGTCTAAATAACCCAAGCCGTTTGGAATGGACCACCCTGATGAGTTTAACGGCTCTGTTGGCCGCTCTAAGGTCTTCTATGAAAACCAAAGAGAGAATTGATCTAAGTTAAGTAATCTAAAGGAAACTAGAAACTAATAAAACAAAGAAAAGAACTAAAACTAATAAAACAAACTAAACTGATAAAACAAACTAAAATAAATACACTAACCTAACTATAAACTACTAACTATTATATATACAAGATAGTAATTATCAACTATCTAATTACTAATTTAATTACGGTTTATTCACAAATATACATTGCATACGATCTACAGATTTGAATAAAACCTGTGAAACTGATGTGCTTGCTGTCCCAAAACAGCGAAGGATAATTCTTTTTGATTTTATGATTTATGAATAAGAAAGTAAACTAACTGAAATTAAACGATCTAATATATTAATTAACTTAAATACTAACTAATATACTAAGCAAACAAATGACAAACAAAACCTGGAAACGCTCCAAGTCTGCCCTGTGTATGATAACTTATGAGTTGTTCGGAGGAGGGAAACTCACACCGGTTAATCTGTATGCTTCTCGTAAACGATCAGCTATGCTGCCTCTTGAAGTATGTTACAGGACAAACAAGACATAAAAGAAATTCATAACAGTTTTCTGATGATAAATCTCTGCAATAAGGGAAACCTATTATGCAGCAAACTTATATAACAATTCAGTCTACGAAGAAGACAAAGCTATCATTCATAAAATGAATCAACAATTGTTATGTTCTTTATCTCTTTGGAAGCAACAAGATATGTATAACAGTAAAGAGATTATATCATTTGCATTTGATTTAGATAGCAAAGTAATACTAAACCATAAACAGAATGATATACAAAACTTGGAACAAAGTGTTGATATATTGAAAAGCAAAAGCTATGACAAAACA
>ML779944.1:411228-451746 GCA_009831015.1 Picea engelmannii
TTTATCTTTATAGAGATATTTTCTTAAGGATAGATAAAATTTTATCCCTAGAGAAGTTTTTGACTTGCAACTTAGATTCTGGACTGGGCGACACTTAATTAGGGGAGTTGTTTTTGTTTTGTTTTGTTTTGTTTTTTAATTTCTTAATGAGATAAATGTTGTAGGGCCATCTAGGTTCCTCCCTCTATCATCATCAATGCAACGTTCCCTTCAGGACGCACTAGGTGCTCCAAGGGTGCCACTCGCCTCATCTGTTCCTTTGTGCGACGTGCCCTTCAGGATGCACTACATGCTCCAAGGGTTCCACTCGCCTCTTGACTGATTGGTAGACATCAATAACCCCTGGAGTCAACACTCTGCCAGGTGAATTTGTGGAAGACTAAGGGCTTCTAAGGAATAAGGCCCCTGCCTTATTGCGCGCCCCTTAGAATCATCGTGAGTGACTGTCACAGTCTGCCCTCACGGCATCGTGGGTCCTCTCGAACTAGGTAATCATTAACCTACAGTTCGAGCCATGGCAGAAGTGCTAGTAGGCTATGGCAGGGCTGTTGTCCACACCTCTCCCTCAACCTCTCTTGTAGTCATGTGTGTCCCCTTTACTCCATATGTGAGTCTAGTCAGCAAGCTATCGTCAGCCTGCATCATCAACAAATCATGTCAGAACATGTCCACATCATATCATCATCTCAAATGTACTAATATCATAGTAAATCAATCAAACCCAAGTAGCACACTCCCTGACTCGATCTGGAGTCCAAGGGGTTCCATCGATGCCTCTGCATCCTCAAGGTCCAAAACCCTGCACACTCAGTAAAACCGATTCAATAACACCTATCTATGTCAATGTGGTAAAACAACATGTCATCTACCTATAACGCATCATAATCAAGTCAAGTGTTTTAATATCATAACAATTCGGATCACTTGCGAGCAAGTGTCCTCAAAGAATAAGTTCGCTCAGTGCGCCAGAGAGGGATGTTACACATATGTTGTTTTCAACATTGTCTAGGAGAATTAAAGGTAGAACACACTGAAACACATAATGATGAATCATATCTTCTTAACAAAAAAAACAACCAAATAAATAAAAAGAGAATTGTTTATTTAATTTAGACCATAACTATTATGAAGGATAGATCTTCATAAAGGTATGTTAATCATGCATTTTTCCCGGCCAAAATCACATATGTGTCTAGATATTTGTAATGTTTCAAGCAAACCCAGTAGAATATTTGATGTTCCTTACAACTTAGTTCACCCCATTGTTGTATTCCTCTATTAATAACCATGGAGGAATTGTTGATTTTCCACCACTAGAAGATTGACTCAAATTTCATATCACATTGGCTTCCTCGATGTCACTTAGACTAACTTAGGCAATTTGATCTTTGTTATTCCTTCCATTTAACATTATACATAATAATTCCTTTACATTATTACCAATATGCATTACGTCAAACAAACACATTGGAAGGTGCTCATAGTATGGGAATGGATTGAACTATACAAAAAACATGTTCACACCTCAAGGAAGGTCATTGCACTACCTTGTTGATAACATAAAATGAATCACTTTTGTTAGCACAAAATAGTTTCAAAAGTAACCATTGACAATTTGCACACATGAGCGTAATTGAAACCAACTAGCTACCATGGATACTTCTATCCTAAGCCTTCTTCCACAATTGAGGTGTGATTCTCTACAGTTTTGTTCTATTCTCTTCCTTACTATTGAAAAGATGTGTTTTAATTGTTTGGTAGCTATCATTTTCTAGGAGGAAATCCATATACTCATCATACACATCCTTTCCTAAACTACTTGAACATCAAGATAATTTTTGGACCAAATATTGGATAGCCATATATACCCTTTGTTTGAATCCTTGTAAGATATATAGTAGTGTTATTATTAAACTATAAATAATAATAAATGAGTCAATATTAGAGTGCACTTTATGTACCATTGAAATGTGGTAACCCAGGTGCATCATGAATCATCCATGTAAGTGTTCCATGGAATTGGAATTGGATTTTCCCTATTGGTTTGGATATGTCATACATAGTGATCCTAGCCCAAAACTTTTGAATTTTTTCAATAAGAGTCTCAGTATACACATATATATATATCTCCAACTTGATATTTCCTTGCTTATTTCAAAATAAATTTATGAAATACCTTGTACATAGTATACATCATAATATGTAACAAACAATAAAAATGTGGTGATATGTTGTAAATGGTTGGATCATAAATACTTGGAACTATCAATGACAGCAATGCATGATCCTTTATTAGCATCCGAGGAAGATTATTGTTTAAAAAAAGAAATGGCCACATGGAGTAAATGGATCACATATCTGCAAATGGCTTAAAACCATCAATTGCTAAGGAAAGATTAAAATTATGAGGTTCATCTCTTAAGATGGGCCATTTTTCTTTCATGTCCCTAAATGAAAAATTGTTTGCATCCATCTGCATAACACCATTATAACTTCTCATTCAATCATGATAATCAATAAACTGTGTTATGTTCTTGCACCTAAACAATATCTAAAGTCACAAAATGATAAGGATATGACAAAGAACCTTCTAGGGTGCATTCTTTGTCACCTAATCAATATAATATCTATTAATTTTACATTTGGGGAATTGCTTCAAATATACTTTCTCTTCTCCATAATATATCATACAATCATTAGGACATGCATCAATTATTTGATACCCCATTCCTATATCTTTCATAAGGGCATGCACTTCTTGGAATGTGCAATGCCATTTTTCCTATATCTTTCCATTTTTTCTTCATGTCCCTAAATGCAAAATTGTTTGCATCCATCTTCATAACGCCATTCTAACTTCTCATTCGAGCATGATAATCAATAAACCATGTTATGTTCTTGCACCTAAACAATATATAAAGTCACAAAATAATAAGGATATGACAAAGAACCTTCTAGGGTGCATTCTTTGTCACCTAATTAGTACAATATCTATTAATTTTACATTTGGGGCATTGCTTCAAATCTACTTTCTCTTCTCCATAATATATCATGCAATCTTTAATACATGCATCAATTAGTTGATATATATCCTATTCCTATATCTTTCATAAGGGCGTTCACTTCTTGGAATTTGCAAAGAAAATTATTTGACTTTGGTAGGAGAATATCAATTACAATCTACAACAAACAAACAAAAACAAATTAGTTTTTTTAGAATACTAGTAGTTGCAGCCTTATTACAGTCAATGAAAAAAATCATGAACTTATATTTTTTAAAGCATTTCATACCTTAGGATTTGTGTGAAAAACGTGTTTGAAACACCATTGAAAACCTTCAAGTTCACCAAAAACAAATTGGCAAAGAGAAGGCTTGTCTTCAACCCTTCATATAGGGGTTTATTTGCTAGATCAATAACCAAGTTATCACAAATCCTAGCATCATCATTCACTAGTATATCATTATCATTCTCTTCAATTACATTTTGGTCTTCCCCAAGGTTTTCATCGATGAGCATATTATCATGAACTTCATTTCCAATAGTTTGACCAATATTCTATTCAAGAGTTATGTCTAGCATCTTAACCTTTATGATTAAAAACATAGAAATGTGATTAATATTGTTAAGGATGTTGCGGAATTGAAATCCTTTTACAAAAATAATGGTCTTTTTTTATAGTTTTAATGGCCCTTTTCCAATATTAACTCATTTTCACAGATCGATATTGTGTGTCTGGAAACAAGACCTCAAAGTGGAATCATTTATATATCCATGTGTTAAAGGATTCTTCATTGTGGAGTTTGATCTAGTAGAGGGTCGAGACCAGATCTTTAATTCAGGTCCTTGGTTGCGGAAACTTTGGTCTTTCCATGAAGGCCTAAAATCCATCCTTCGACCCCTTAACAGATTCCCTCTCCATGGCTCTTGTTTAGGTTTGGCTTCCCAATATTCCTCTTCAGTTTTTGGGGTTATGATTCACTTAGTGATATTGGAAATGCTCTTGGAAAATTCCACTTCAATAGTGAGGAGATAGAACATTGCCACATCACCACATATGCATGTATTTGTGTTGAAATGGACTTCAACAAAGAGTTTCCAACATAAATCAACTTGGTCACCAAAGATTATACATGGACCCAAAATTTGGATTATGAACAAGTCTCCTTTCAATGTAGGCATACTATGAAACATGGCACATCACTACGTATTGTCCTAAACTTCATAAGAATGGTTGATGTTGAAATTCCTAATGAAATTCTACTTGGTGGGATGGTACAAAGGAAGAACACCAGATGATCTCCCCTTCTATTGGCCATGATCGATAACAAATAACTCCACCCTCAAAGGAGGCACCTACAAAAGAAGTTTTAACTAAAAAAGGTATAAGATACACAACCTATTTAGTCACTGCCAACCCCAAATGCAACATCTATTGCAGTAGATAGTCTTCCATGAAAATCCCTTCATTCCTCTTTGTCAATTGGGACTTTCCCTTCACTGGAAAGGAAGCCAAATCCCCCTCTTGATTAAGCATATCCCTCCTCTCAATGGCATGTGAACTAGGATGATCAAGTAAAGGAATTGGAGGTAGATCAAGAGATTCTAGATGGACCACTAGTTCAAAGAAAAACACAACCACAAGATCCATCAACACCTATCCATGACTCGAAGAAGGAATGAACAACAATAGTCAATAAGACTAAGAACACTTCAGTGCCACAACCAATAATGGCAAGAAATAGACACCAAAACTTGTTTTAAACATGTATTGTTTGTGCATTTTCTTATGTTCACACTTTCTCTATATTTACTCATGTATCTTAATATATGAAAGAAATTATGGACATGGAGAAATTTTAGGAATGGGTAGAATCCTCCAACCTTGTAGAGTTGAGAATGTATCCCTTATCTAAACTCAACCACCCCTTTTGTATTATACTATTGTTGAATTCAACCACAACCTTTTGTAAGGTAGCTAAAGAGGTAGTGGGGGGGAGGAGGGGGCAGAGGGCCCATAGTGATAATAGTGGAGGCCATTCAATGTAAGGTGGACTAGGTCCACTATATTATTAAATAAGGCCCACTATGGTAGTTGGATATAATAAATGGGTAATTAGATATAATAAATGTAAGAGGACTTCTTAGAAGTTTCTACTTCTAGAAGATTCTTCCTCTAGAATGTTCTTAGGTGATGGTAGTATTATATAAAGGGGTGCAAGCAATGTAATGGGATATGAAAATAAATATTTTGTTTTGATTTGAAGCTCATTAGGAGGAAGCCCCCTCGAAGAGGAAAGTGAACAAGAGAGGATCCCTTCCATAATAGGATCCATTGTATGGTGTTGCCCTACCTCAAGGGTTTGGTAATAATAAAGTGTGGTTTATTCTATATTTCTTTGTGGATATATTGTGTATTCATTATTTGGGGTGATTATATTTGTAGATCTATTCAGGTTCTTAACAATTGGTATCAGAGCACTTTCCTTGGCAGACATTGTGGGAAAATATTTTTTATTTTTGCAAATATTTTTTTTTCGGAGAAGAAAAAGGAGGGCGGCGACATTATAGAATTTTTCGGTATATTTCTGTGAAAAATTTGCAGAAAAAGGTTGTAGATATGATTTCTTCTCAGAAAAACACCCAAGTTGAAAAAAATTCGTCTGAAACGGAGTTCAGGAACTCAAGATATTGAAGTTTTAAAATCTGCAATTTTTCAGGGTTTTTTCCACGAACGACGGCGCAATTTTTTGTATTTTCGTAGCATATGGAGGCCAAATTTTCCCAAACAAATTACATATCTGAGTTCCTCTCACAATTTCACGCAATTTCAAAAAACAAATCAGCTGAAACAGAGTCCGGGAGGTGAAGTTATGAGCATTTTAAATTCAGCATTTTTTTAGGGTTTTTCCAGAAAAAGACGCAATTTTTCTGCCATAACTTATTGTTCTATTTTTTGGGTTTTTTCATGATGGTTGTGGGATCAAAGAGTTCATAGGGTGCTCAGATGACTATTTCCTCTCAAACCCTCAAAGAAATTCTACAAATTACTGAAGCATTCAAATATCAATTGTATGACACATTGGATGTCAAATTGGATGGTCTCACAAACTACCTCAATGATAGTTTTCGTAGTATTCAAGATTCATTGGATAGAATGCAGGAGAGATTTCTTATGGCGTACATCAGGGATGCATATAATCAAGAAATATATGCTTGGTATGATTTGGAGGCTGATTGCGATGATTGGTATATGGATAGTTTTCATTTCTGGGATGACAACCACTTTCATATTTTCTTTGATAACTCTCATCCACCTTATGTAGAGAGTATCAATGTGACAAATCGGGAGCCAATGATTATTACCAATGTCCATCCTGCATATTCTACAGTGATATTATTCCTTCCAGATTTTGCTACGACCATTTTCCATTATGTGGATGTATCTTCTTATTTGAATCCACATGACATGTGTCAGTCTTTGGAGCATCATTTTCAGTTGGTTATTGGGTGTCGATATCTTCCGTGTGGGGTTCATATGAGAAATTGGACATGGGACCCTGGTTTACAATGGCGGTTGGAATTCTTCAGCATGGTGGATTCCATTTCTCAATGGGACCATGGTTCTCTAGTCTACTTCAGCATTGTGGTCCACACTTATCCATGGGACCCTAGTATATGGTTGTACATAAAGCGTTGAGGACAACGCTTTCATAAGGGGGGTGGAATGTAAGGTAGCTAGAGAGGTAGTGGGGGGGGCAGATGGCCCATAGTAATAATAGTGGAGGTCATTCAATGTAAGGTGGACTAGGTCCACTATATTATTAAATAAGGCCCATTATGGTAGTTAGATATAATAAATGGGTAATTAGATATAATAAATGTAAGAGGACTTCTTAGAAGGTTCTACTTCTAGAAGATTCTTCCTCTAGAATGTTCTTAGGTGATGGTAGTACTATATAAAGGGGTTCAAGCAATGTAATGGGATATGAAGAGAAATATTGTGTTTGGGGCTAAATCTCATTAGAAGGAATCCCCCTTGAAGAAGTAAGTGAACAGGAGAGGATCCCTTCCATAATAGGATCCATTGTATGGCGTTGCCCTACCCTACGGGTTTGATAGTAATAAAAGAGATTTTTCATATTGTTCTTGTATATCTATTGTGGTGCTTTTTTATTCAGTCTTTGGTTCTTAAAACCTTTTGTAATATAAATTCTGACCATTATTAATCTTTACAAAATCAATGTTACCAACATCGCGATGTTATCATCGTTTTATGTGTTGGCGATATTATTGTACGATGGTAATATTGTGATATTATCGTAAATATCACGAGAAGGCCAAAAAAATAGCCAAGACACGAATAGGCTTGAAAATAAATCTGAAACTTAGTTTTTTTTTTCATTTTGCACACAAAAAGAGTCTAGTAATCTACTAATTAATGGTAATAAAAGTGGAATTCACCTATATATTTCATTTTCATCCTTTTACTTGAATTTTAACATTACCATTAATTTTTTTAGTATGTTTGAGAGTGGTTCCAACCTCATTGGACTTCACATGGAGAAAGTAGAATTTAAGGTCCCATTCAAAATTCAGCAGACTTAATGGTTTTCGGGATTTCAAGATTGGCAGTATTGCAACATTTCCACTAGACTCTATCATGTATGAGGGTATGGAACTAACATTTATCCAAGCCCTCTATGTACCTCTATGTTGGTGGAATTAATCATTGAACTCTTATGTCATGACCCTAGTAAAAATATACCCTTCACTCAAGTAAAATCACTTATTAGGTATGTTAAGCTTTTTCTATCTTATTTTAATGCTTAGAGGGTAACACTGATGATGAGGATGCTAATATAGGCAATGATTTTGATGATATGTAGTTATTTGTTTTAGCATGATTTTCTTTAGACTCTAGAGGCCATTTACAACCTCTTTGTTGATGTATTTTGGTTCAGAGATGGATTGCACTCAGTGCTATTTTGGTTATATGCACCCTTACTTGTTATTTACATGGGAAACTTTGCATATTTGTGCATAATGGTTTGGATTCATATGGATGCACATGCACATGAATATATCTTCATGAACTCTGACAGAGCAAGTTGTACTTGCAAATAACACTAGTAGAGGACACCAGAGTCTAGCTCGTGTTTTTTCTATAGGACATCAGAGTCTAATGCCAGCCCCAAGGCCTTCTTCCTCTAAAGGAAAATCCATTTCTACAACCATCACCTTTGCCCATAAAAGGGGTAGAGGGAATCATTAGTTTATTTATCTGATTTCATTGTAGATGACTCATGATGATGAGATACATTTATTATGTTTTTTTATGATATTTTGAGGCTTTAGAGTCATGACATGATTCCTTGTGATCTGTGATGTATTCGAGTTTACTAGACATCTTATACATCTTATATACAGTTCTCATTTCATATTTATGTGGAAATGCATTTATTTGGTGTTGTTGATGTTTTAGATATTTAAAAAAAAATGAAAAAAAATGAATAGTTTTGTCTTTTTTCATTTTACCAACATTCTCTGATATTTTCCCGGATGTTATCGATGTTTTCTTTTTCATACCCTCGACGATATTTTCACCGACACTATATTGGTAACATTGTAATAAAAATATTTTATAATATAATTTGAATATCACAACTTTCAGCTCGTGTATGTATAATGTATCTTAAATTTGAAGGTGTCATCGTCAATAACATTGTCATGATATGTATACCTTACATATACAATGGTGTCAACATTATTTTCTATGTGATTCGTGATTAACCACCCCTTGGTATGCTTTTTTTTTCCAAAAGAAATTTTTCACTTGTATTATATCTGGTTTTTTTATAACCAAAAAGATACATATCCAAGCCCTTACAAAGAGGATAATGATTGCTCCCATACATATCAGAACTGTTTCAAAATAGAGTTCCTTACAATAGATGTTGAACCCATATAAATTATAGATATATATAACCTATCAGATCCCATCATCTCTGATCTATCAAGACGACAAAAAGGTTCTAAACCTTCAAAATATAGGATGATACAAAATATATACATGTTCATGCGAAAATCAAAACTAAGAGGATGATACATTGAGGAGGACTCCCAAGTCCATCTGTTCAATGTTGATACGTCAAAGTGCCAATTTGTTTTGATAAAGCATTTTTTGACAGGATATCCACCTCGACATTTAATTCCTTGTATATATGTGAAAAACTTATCTGAGAGAAAGCTTTAGTAAGCTCAGTGATCCTATCTTTCCAACATTCTTGCGCAGTAACTTGAAGTTGTTCCTTTTTATTTAACTAGTCAATAATGATCTTTGAGTCCCCCCTCACATGAATATCCATAATATTATGACGGGAAGCCAAAAGAAGGGTGACCCAGACGCTGAGTAGTTCTTCCTTTGTATTAGATCCTACTCCATAGTTGAAGGTCCAAGTGATCTTAGTGCCATCATAATGATGAATCAACCTACCCGCCCCGCATTGTAGGCCAGAATTTTGAGAAGCTTTATCAAACCATGCAATATTTCCATTCATCTGAAGAATAGAATAAATAAATCGAGGGCCAGAGATCCTCTTTTTCTTTTCAATTTTCAGCTCGCCCAATATTCTGAAACAAACAGTATTAATGGAGATAGATATATTTTCAAATATCACATTGTTGTGAGTAATCCAAATAAACCAGCAGACTATAACCGGTAGATGTGGAAGAGTGAAGTACATCAATGCCCAATTTTCCAAGCAATCATGTAAGGTTGTGCCCATCCACATATTTTGGAGATTTAGGACTAGTGTAATCTTGTGGCAAACCATTTTTGTGAAAGGACAGTCCAAAAATATGTGGGAAATAGTTTCAAAATTGTTGCGACAGAGAATTCACATATTGGGTCCCTCCCAACCCCGATGAAGTAGAATTTCCCAGGTCAGGATCTTGTCATTTGCAGCTAGTGAAAAAATTGAATTTTAATGGAAGAGACCAGTGCCAAAAGTTTATCCTCGATAATGTGCATCTTTGTATCCAGATAGTAGATGAAATAGCATTGTAAACATTATTAACAGTCAATAGGCCAGAACAGTCCCCACCAATCCATTGAAGAGTATCTTCCACTTAATGAAGTCGAATCCCTGCTCCAAGTAGCTTTACACAATAAGACTGCCATTATAGAGAAAGTTCCCCTGTGAGTCCCAAATCAGTGTTGGATTTCCAATTTGTGCATGAAGACCCACAATCAAAGGTGTGTCAGCCAGAGGTGTGTCGGGCTTGGAAAAGGAAGAAAACTTTGATATTTCGAATAAAATTCAGTAAACCAGAAGAGAGAAAAGCATTGGACCCAAAGCCCAAAATAGCATCCCTACCTATATGAATAGCATGTCTCGAGATGGGTTTCCAGCAAAGCCAATGATGAATATAAGGAATATTTTTTAAAAGATATCTCCATATCGGAGAGGCGCTAGTAGGACAAATAACTAGAAGTCTGAGCCAACTAGCAAGAGATAAATGAGTAATATATTTCCCAAATATAATACGATGCCAAATACCATCCTATTTCAAGACTTGCCAAAGAGTTTTTGTCGCCAAGGCTTGTTTGAAAATATCAAGATTGTGAAGTCCCCGGCCACCTACCACTTTTGGCTTTGTGATAATATCCCATTGACAGAGATGAAGAGAATGATTTAAGTTGTTGTCAGTCCAAAGAAAATAAAACATCATTTATATGATATTATTCAAGATGGAGTGAGGAATGGTGGAAAGAGCCATCCAATAGACTTCCTAGCCTTCCAGCACCGATTTTAAAAGAATGAATCTTCCACCCAAAGTGAGCCAGCGATTGCACCAGTGAGCAATGCGTTTTTCAAATTTTATAAGAAGCCAGTTCCAATCATTTGCTTTGTAACAATCTGGCTTAAGTAAATAGCCAAGATATCTCAGACCCAGAGAGATCGCATGGTATCCAAACAGAAAGATTGATTTAAAAGTCTCAATGTCTATCGCCATTAGTCCAGAGTAGTGAAAAGTGGATTTTGACTCATTAATTTGTAATCCTGAAGCTCGACAGAAGAGTTTCAGGATCGATTTGATTTCTTTCCATTCTCTTGGGTCCACTTTTGTGGCTATGATGATATCATCCACAAAGAAAAAATGCAAGACTTTTACCAATCTTGATACTTTAATGCCAGTAATAATCCCATCATGCTGACGCGACTTGAGAAGAATACTCAAACCTTCTAAGGCCAAAATAAATAAGAGTGGGGAGAGTGGACATCCCTGTCGTGGGCCTCTTTCATTTTAAAATAAGGATGTAGCTTCTCCATTAACCAAAATGGAAATAGTCGCACTAGACATGCACCCCAAGATCCAATTTGTGAAAGGGAAGCCGAAACCAGATTGCAATAAAATCATCTGAGATAGTCCCAAGTGATACAGTCAAAAGCTTTTTTAAGATCAAGATTTAAAATTAGAGCTTGTAATTTATTTTGTTTTATGATGTGTAGTGCCTCTTGTGTCGATCCAATAGCATCCATTATCTGTCAACCTTTGATGAAGCCCAGTTGTTCCTCTAAGATAAGGTGAGTCATGAACGGTTTAATCCTATCGACCAGAAGTTTTGTAATAAGCTTATAACAGAGATTGCACAACGCTATAGGCCTAAAGTCACTAAAGGAGTTGAGATTGTTTGATTTGGAATCAGAGTCAGAAAAGTAGAGTTTAGAGCCGATAAATCGTTCCTCTAAGTCGATAATTTTCAACTAGTTCCCAAAGATCATCACTGATTAGATCAAAAAAATGGAGATAGAATTCGACTGTCCAGCCATCTGGGTCGAGACTTTTATCCTTATTAAAGGTGTTGATCTCATTCCAAATCTCTTCTTTTGTGCAAGGAGTAAAAATAATTTATGCCTCATGATCACTGATGATCTTTGTATATAGCCCTGTAATAGATGCTTGATCGTCAATGTTTGTAAGACCTTTATCTCGATAGGAATTTTTGAAATGTTTGAACTCCGCATCTAGTATATTTTCTTGTCCAGTGATAGGGACAGCTACATCCGATTGTAGTGCCAAAATATGCTTATGATTCCTTCTGTGACTCGAAAATTTGTGGAAAAACTTTGTATTGTTGTCTCCACAACTGATCCAGGTGGCTCTGCTTTTTTGGTGCCAATGCACTTCCTCAATTAATAGTAGATTATTTCATTCTGTCTCAAGGAGTTTTAAATGTTGTTGTAGACTTATAATATCAATTTCCTTTCTCTCGGTGATTTCTAAGATCATAACTTGTATGTTATGTTCAAGTTGTGATAGTCTTTCAAAAGTCTTTGATATCAGTTATCGGGCCCAACATTTTACTTTTGATT
Organism: Picea engelmannii; assembly: GCA_009831015.1. Classification (NCBI taxonomy): domain Eukaryota; kingdom Viridiplantae; phylum Streptophyta; class Pinopsida; order Pinales; family Pinaceae; genus Picea; species Picea engelmannii. Next base: position 423,608 of record ML779944.1, read on the forward strand.
TTAAAACTTTTAAGTTTCCAGCTAAACGTCTATGTACATCTGGCTCGTTTTTAAAGGATTGATCGGTCCATACATCGGAGACCAATCACTCAAAAACATGATTCCCCAACCAAATGGGATTAAACTTAAAAGGGTAAGAGGAGCAATGAGAGTAAGAATCCAACTGTAGAATAATGGGGGCATGATCCGAGATGAAAGGATATGCGACCCAAGTTCTATATATGTCAGCATGTTGAAGAAGTGAATTTGATAAGAAGAAGCGATCAAGGCATTTTGAAATACTCATTGAGATCAACCAAATTGTGTTGATGGAAAATATCACTAAACTATGAGGTTGTTGCATCAAAGGAAGCATTCATTCCCCAAATCTCAAAAGAAGATAAGGTGAATTTGAAATCCCCCGCAAGTATGAGATTAGGTTTTTCTAGAAGACCATATGTCGATACCTTTGACCAGAAAATAATTTTATCAAAATAAGGTCCATAAACGTTGAGAAGGTTGACCTGTCACTTGTTGGCGCAACAGATTCCTGTCAATAAGATGCCACCACAGCAAAATAATGGATTTAGATCAAAAAAGATAGGATCCCAAGCCACAAGCAACCCACCTGAAGTGCCCATTGAATTTACTGCACTAAAAAACTAGTGAGGCTTTAGTCCATTGATAAAAGCACGTGAACGTTGTTCGTCCACTAGGGTTTCCTGGAGAAATATAATACTTGGATGAATGGTATCAATCAGTCACCAAAGAGAGGCCTTTTTTAGGGTGCCTCCAACCCCATGAATGTTTAGGGACAAGAGTATCATGGACGTGACCTGACAAGGGATTTAATGCCTCTAAGATCCCCAAGGTCAGTCAATTCAGCAAGTGGAACAATAGATAGAGTAACAGAAGAGTCGGATTTCCTCCTAGCACTGTAGGTTTTTATAGGCGAGGTCTCTAGTCCTAAACCACGAGACTAGGAGAAATCCTTTTTAGTAGAGTCAATAGATATATCACGACAGGAATTAGTTGGTAAATATTGAAAGTTGTTGATGGTAGATTTACCTAAATAGGTAGGTAGAGGTACCGGAAGATGAAATTCCACAGTAGGAGGGACTGTGGAAGATAGATTAATATTGTCAACACCTTGTTCCGGAAGGGAGGGGAACAGAGATGTAGTCCCAACTATATTGTTGTTAATCATAGAATGAGGTGTAGTAGGAAGGCTAACCCGTTCGGAGGGTAGATTCGGAGAGGAATCTGAGAGGACCCCACCAGTGATATGTGGCGAGGGGGAAGACGGATTTTCAATGATCGGTGACAACAGTGGAGTAGGAGAACAAGATTTAATGGGCTCTACAATAAAAAATGGTGAAGAAGAGGGGGAGATACTCAGAGTGGGCATAACAGTTTGTTTGGGGTCTAGTATTGGGATAGAATAACTATCTAAGTGGTGTCTTTCCCAGGAAGAGATAGTAAAATAAAGAGTAGGACAAAAAAAATTTATCTTACCCATGAGCGTGGAAGGAGGAAACGGTTGTAGTTCAGTAGTATCCATCAGGTCCTCATTCCCCTCATCCATAATGCCTTCAAAACCGAGAGTATAGGAGTCCACCCCCGAAGAATCATCCCTAGGTAGCTTGTGAAGGTAGGATCCTTCATATTCCTCTTCTTCAGGTGCTCATGTGCAGTCACGCCAAAGATGTCCCGTTTGATGACATGAAGAGCAACGAAAATGAATACCAAGGTAGTCCAGTCGCTGTGTCACCGAGCGTCCATGCCATAAAATGTCTAAGACATCTGGTAGCCCAGCATGTATGTCCACCTCGACCATAATCCTTTCCATTCTTCTGTTAGAGATCTTTAAGAGTTTTTGGTCAATACAAATTAAGCACCCCAATTCATTGTCGATGGCCTCCAGTACCTTTTCGGTCCAGTATTGTAGGGAGAGTCTGAGTAGAAGAACCCATACATGTCGAAACCAAAAGGAGTCTGTTGATGGGTTAAAAGAAACCTACCACATTTTAAGCATGATACTACCACTACCAATGGTCCATAAAGTATCAAGTATTAGCTGTGAGTCCTATGGTGTGTTAAAAATAAAACCAAATCAACCAAAAGATAGGGAAATGAGCTCCAGCATGTATCCTAGAAATGTTAACTAGTTATCTAAAATCCATTCCAGTAAGGAACCAAAGCTAAGAGAGTGATAAGTAAACATTCCCACACGTCCACAGAGGGAGAGTCAGATGCTTTCCTCCAAGCCCACATCCGATCCCATGATCAGGCATTTTTTTCTCTTATTAGGTTTCCACAGTCTATTGGTGCTCGGAGGCATGGGTAACCACGATTGAGAAATACAAGCTCATTCTTGCACACCTTTTGTATGTCATTTATCCACGTGACGAAGGGAAGATACCAGTCCAGGTATAGGAGAGGAAGTTGGAAGTGTTACAGCAGTGGGCAAGAAAGGTGAAACAGTTAGTGAAGGAGGTGTGAGTTCTGCCACCTTTGGAAATGTGGTAAGGTGAGAAGACGTAGAAACAAATGGAGCATCTGAAGGTGTGAAGAGATCGGTACTCTTCCATAGGGATTCGTCAGCCGCACTCATTAGTGCGTTGACCTCGGCCTCCATTGAAAGGTGTTGGAAGGTCTCTATGTTAGATGCCACCTTGCGCAGATAGTAAAAGGGAGCATTTTTCAAGGCATAAAAACTTGTGAAGTAGTTAAGTAAATCCCAATACTTTCAAGTCTGTAGGAAAGTAGTTATGAAACCAGATAGATAGGGTAAAAAGAGTGGGAGAGTAGAAGTTAAGGAGGAGGAATGTTAGTTTAAGGCGCACCAAGTGGAGGGTTCTAGAGAGTGAGAGGTAATGACGAGGAGGGATCTGGTGGCCATAGTAGGTGCTCCAATGCTTAGGAAATAAATACTCCATAAGTGTCGAGCTCCAATTCCAGTTAGGAAAACACAACAGTCAAATCGCCCTTAATATTGAGCTCTGTGCTCATACCTCTATTTTCAATCAGGTTGGGACAGATGTAGGGTTGGTTTTGAAAGGTCTGAGTGGTAGCGATGCCTGATGATATTATGGCCATAGTTCTCACCAGAACTAAGATGAACAGGGGGTTCACCTCCCCTTGGTATGGTGTATCAAGACCATACCCTCTACTTAGTATTTATGTTTCTTAAACATATTAAAAAATGTCTTTATCTTTGTCGTTAAAATACTATTGATATTATACTTCACATTATTTGTAAGAGCTTCACTACCTTCAATTTCATGGTTTTATGATTCTATAATTAATCCATATTATCAAGTACTCTAAGTGTATGGATATTTTACAAAAATGAAATGATAGCCTTTTGTATTTAAATTTAAATATAAAGCTAAAATTACTTATTGGTAGGTCGAGGGATTTTATGAGTTGGTTGGGAGGTTATACTTGCACTCTTTTCGCCCATGTTAAAATTTATGATGAGACTATGGCTCCTTGTGATAAGGCTAGAAGAGTAAGCACCCCATTAAAGATATCTTGACTCTTGCTAAATCATAAATTATAAATATATACTCTTAGATTGATTATAGATAAAGATTTTGATTTTGTACATAGAATATGTAATGCTTAAATATCTCTCCATCAAAATATACTCTGTAACATAATTTTCAATAATATATTATAAATCAATACTATGTAACATAAATTTTGCGAATGTACTATAAAAGTCATGATCTATTATTGAATGTTTTAACACTTAATCACCCGTTTACCTATTTTTAATTTTTTATTCTTAATAAGCCACATATATAATGGGTTGAAGAAATTGATGTGTTTGACAACTTTTCTTAGAGCATTTGACTACTAAATTCAAGACACTCGATCAACTTTCTACTAGTTGTTTATGTTCGTCAAGGAATATTTTAGGGGCTAAATTTCATTCATGGGCTAATTTTCCATGGTTTTCCCAAAAAAAGATTCGCTATTCTAAAAATGATTCTACCAAATTCTAAAGGATAAAATTATTTTACCTTAAAATTGCCAAAATTTTATACAAACTATATAAAATCCTTAGAAATTTGAATATTTTTACAAAAATATTGCCAAACATTTTATAGTTGGCAAATGAAGGATTAGTAAGATTCGCCAAGGTTTCAACATTTTAAGATAAATTTCCATCCTTAAAATCATCCCTGATCTGTGTCTTATTTCTTCTCATTTTGAAGGTTAAAAACCAAGAATTAAAAAGTTTATTTCACTATAGATTACTTTATTAATATTTAAAAAATTATCTTAAAAAACTTTTATTTTCGGTGGGATGTGTCTTACTTTCTTGTTCTATTTCATGATGTTGATAAGGATTATCGTAAATTTCAAATATATTTTCTTGTTGAGATATAGGTTAGGTTTAATAAAAAAAAATTATGAAAATTCAAAAGTATATATAATTTTGAAATAAAGATTTAATTTTTTTTTAATTGGTTAAGGGTTTGTCTTTTTTAGATGTAAGGGAAATAGGTTAACTACCCAAGAATTAGAGGTATCTCAAATGAGTGGAATTCTACTTCCACTAGCAGATCATTTAGGTACCCTAGTTTTCTTTCGATAAAATTGATAATTCAACCTACATTTACAAGTAACTAGCGTTGGATTTGGGATTCAAATATCTGGGCTTTTATATCAAAGCTGGGGCTCAAGGATTGGAGGATTGGAGTTGGCTATTAAAAAAGTTTGAAAAGAGAATTAATAATTGGTGTTATCGTTGGTTTTCATTGGGAGGTTGTTTAACTCTTCTCAAAGCGGTTTTAACCAGTCAGTCGGTATATTGGCTCTCCATGGCAGTGGTATCTTTTTCGATTTTGAACTTGCTGAGAAGAATGATGTACAATTTCCTGTGGAAACGTGATAGTACTTCCCATCATTTTAATTTGTGTAACTCGAAGAAGATATCCGTTCCAAAAAAGATGGGGGACTGGGGCATTCTCAATATCGTCGACTTTAGCAAAGCATTAGCAGCTAATACCCTTTGGAGGGTACTCTTGGGAAAAGGTATTTGGCATAAGATATTAATGGATAAATATATTGGAAACAGAAATGTTTCTATGTGGCTAAGATATAATTCCTTTATACAAAATGGAGTTTCAAAAATTTGGAGTGGATTATTGAAAGTGACTTATCTCATTTTACACGGTATAAGCTGGAACCCGGGATCAGGAGAGCTAGTGGCTTTGGGAAAGGATCGTATTTTGGGGATGGGGGACAATTCATTTTTATCCACTCCATTACAGACATCTTTAAAAGAACGAAATATGGTGACACTGGCTCAAGCACGGAATCCGTCAACAACAGCAGATCTTTCAGATTATTGGGTGAAGAGTAATGTTTTGGGACTAGACGCAGAATTGGCATTAGAATGGGATTCATGTAGGAAAAACCTTATTGATGTCAGGGTGATCCTATAGGAAGGTGTAGACCAAATTATGTGGACAGGTGGGGCCAGTCCTAGTAATCCATCGGCAAGGAATTTCTATCTAAGTATTATTTCATCGAAATGCTTAACCAATGTGGAGAGATGGAGATTATCAATTTGGAAGTGGAACGTTCAGTTAAAAATAAAGTTGTTTATTTGGTTAGTAATTGAAAAAAAAATACTAACCTGGAAAATGTTGCAGACGAAAGGATGGGAGGTCCCGGGACATTGTCCACTGTGTAAATTGGATTTGGAAACTCCATTACATATTTTCAAACTTTTCCCTTTCACTCTAACTGTTTGGATTTTTTTAAAACAAATCTTATTCCTTGATGGCGATTGGACAGGAAATTCCCTCCTGGAATGTATGAAAAATGGGTATATGAATAAGAAGGTACCTATAGTGATTGCAGTATATGTTATCTAGTTTATTTGGCTTGAACGCAATTGGGCAATCTTTGAATAAGCTTCCCCCTCAGTGCACTTGATTATCTACAAGATCCTGGAACGTATTACTTATCCCAGCAGTAAGGTAAAGTCTCGAACTCCAAAGTCTATTTGGATACATCAAAGTCAGAATTTGGCCCTTGCCTGGTTCGATGGAGCAGTTGCAATAGATGGGGATAGGAGTGGGGTAGGAAGAATCATAAAAACCTGGGATTCAACGGTGTATAAATGGGCATTCTTTTGTGGTAAAGGTACAAATACGAGGGCGGAGCTCTTGGGATCTTGGGTTACCTTAATGTTAGCAAATCATTTGGAAATTCCATCTCTCCATGTTATGGGCGACTCAAAAGTTGTTATAGATTGGCTCAATGACAAGGGCAGACTGATGGTGATCTCCATAGAAGGATGGAAGAAAAGAACGAAAATACTTATTCAGAAATTCCAATCTATTGTCTTTCAGCATATTTTTAGAGTTTTTAATTATGATGCGGACTTTCTTTCTAAGCAGGCTATGATCGAACCTGAAGGACTGGTTACTTATTATAAATGGACAAATGGAGAAGAAGGCCCACGAAGACAGTTAAAGATTCATTGACGAATCTGCTTTAGAGAAGCAGATATGAAAAGATGAATCTGTTTCTCCAGGCTTTTTTGTTTATACAGGTTATTATATGTTGGTATTTCAGTTTCTATGGCAGTTGTATTGGAACTCATTTTGGCTATTACTTTTTTGTAAAGTTTTTGAACTGTACGAAATGCAGTATATATCTTTTTCTAGAAGTAATTGAGGATTTAGAGAATCCTGTAAATGTATTGAAAGATGAAAAAATTATAGGTCTAATATAATTTGAGCAAATATTTTCCCTGGAAAAAAAAAAGTAACAATTAATAATAGTTGTTTGCATTGTCCATTATGAGTTATGATAAGTTATGTCACTTTCCAAAAAAATGTATGAATTTGCACCATATAATAGAAATTCTATAAAAATATTATGCTTAAACATTTAAAAATAATAATGAAATCAATTATTTATTTTTTTAAATATTTAATTAGAAACAAAAGTATACAATAATTGTCTTACAATTACAATTATTAATATTTGTTTAATATATTAATATAGATATGTGGCAATAAAATTGAAAGGTGAATATATAAGATGAGTGTGTAGGTTTTCACAGTTAGTTGTAATGTTGCTTAACAAATTATATTTCTTAAACTTTTTTTTCTTTAACCTTTTTTTTAATTTCAATTTTAAAGTTCTAAGGACTCTTTCACTATTTTAATCATTTTTCATAACATTAACCTTAATTTTTAACCCTATAATATTCACCCAATCACCATTTTTTATTGTTATTTTAACTTTAATTTTCCCTAACGATGGGTGGTTTCAAAAGTTTATATATAGTTTATCTCCATAAAACTCAAGCAACAATATAGAAGATGAAAAAAAATGTAAATTTTACAATTTTAATAAAGAAAGAAAATATTTTATTTTAAAGACCCTTAAACATGACAAAAGGGTTGAAGATGAAACACAATTTTTCTAGCATGACCTTTTAAATGAACAAAACTATGATGATCTTGAAACACTTCTCCTAATGCTTTTTTAGCATGGACCTTTTAAATAAACAAAACTATGATGATCTTGGAACACTTCTCTTAATGCTTTTTTAGCATAAAAATAAAATTCTAAATAATTTCATGTAATCCCTTACCTTCCTAAGGTCCTATAGAGAAATCGAATCTCAATGAACATTAATCATCATCATATCTCTTTTTAAAAACATATATATTACTATTATTGATATTTATAATATATTAACTTTGAAAAATAAAAATAATTTATAATTTTATTTTATTTGCAAACTATGAAAATTTAAAAATAATATAGAAATCTAACAAAAAAAAAAAAAATCTTTATTAAAATCTGATAAATCAATATTGATGCAATAAACAATAAAATCATCATATTAAAATAATAAAATAAATTTGTTTGTTAGAAATGTGTTCCTAGAATTCTAGTCACAAACCCTGAACATGGTTGGATTTTTGAATGTATCCTCCCAACTAAACTTACACTAAAAATATTAAACTCCCATGACATAACAAAAAAAAAAATGATATCTTAATCAATGGAGCTAACAAAAATTTGCAATAAATAAATATTTAACAATATACCTATTTTCATGTTTTAAACTTCTCGTTATAATTACAAATTCTTAGTGGAAGTTAATCATCATCATCATCATCATCTTATAAATTCATAAATCTCCATACTCATTACAATTTTAATAATTAAAAAACATAAATATAATAAATCATTAAAAACTCCTACTAAATTATATAAAAATTTACCAAAAAACTATAAATTATAAAAATAGCTCACCAAAAATTGAAAACTCTTTACTATAGTCATGTAACTACCCACATCACTTCAACTCACTAAAAACACAACCCGCATATTAAACACTTGCGTGGGGTGGCATTTTCATATGTACACCCAGTAAGATTGTGTGTGCCCCACTTGTTCAACGTGAGGAAGGGTGAGCGGCACGTTTAACATTTAACTAATTAGTAATATTATTGGAAGGGAATTATTAAGGGTATAATATTATTCGTAACGAAATTTAAGAAATAATTACAAACACGCCGGACCGGTCAAAGGTTTTGTTTTATTTCACCTATTGACGACTATAACACCTGTTATTTAGCATAATGTGATTAGAGTGGGTGGAAACATCCAAGTGAGTAGAGTAGGTGGAAACGTCCAAGCGAAGTAATTTGATATCTATTAAAAATAAAAATAATAATATCATTAATTTTTTTAATATAGTTTTATGATGATTATTAATGTTGTTTATTAAAATTAATTTAGATTTATTTGAGAAATTAATTAATTTGTTTTAAAATTTTATTTTTGCTAGTTTGTCATTGATATGTGGGATTATGTGAGACTAGTCTGTGGCTGAGAAACCGTGAAACCACGACTCAAGGGTATCTAAGCCATCAAAATCACCCGAGGATCGTACCCAGCCTGAGCCACACCAATAGTTAACATGGCTGGATTTTTGTCCCCACAAGTTTCGAACCGGTGACTTAACATCATGGAGTACCTTAACAACACACCTTGTCACCCACTCTCCTACACCTCGAGAACAAATTTTATTTTTATATTAAAATGATTGAGAAAACTTATTTTAATTTTTTATAATTTTCATAAGTTAATAATTTATGAAGGTAAGTATTATTATGAATATTTTGAAATTGAAGTTTAATATGGATATATGTAAGACATTTTAAAAGAGAGTATTTTTCATCCTCCACCTTCGTAGTATCATAAATAAAGATGACTCTTCAATTATGTGGTCTTTTAGAAATTGTCCAATATTTGTTTTATTATGGAGCCCGTGAGAGTTTGTTCTTATTTAGCAAAATTGATTTTCCTCTATAAGCTAGCTAAAACATAAAGATATTTTTTATCTTTTAAATTGGGGTTAATAACTTCTTTATAGTATCTCAATTTTTCTCTTTTCTTCAATTTCTTTATAGCATCATAATTTCTCCTTAAATTTAACATTTTTATGAAATCCCCTCTTAAGTAGTAGGTGCATTTGAGTGGAGTTTGAAGCAATCTTAGAAAGTTTCTTGTCTTTCATGTCAATTGTCTTATGGTTGTACATTAGGCACCTAGTCGCAGCCATACTCTCAACGGGGAAAGACCAGCTTTTATGAAAAAGATAAAATAGGGCAAATTGTTTTTAATTTTAAGGTTATAAATTATAAAATGCTTTTGGATTTGTTCAATATTCCTCCATGATCATTATGTGAAAGATTCTTGAAAAGTTATACAAATACAACTTTCAAGTGTCAAATTTGTGCGAAGACAAGCTACTTGAAGTATGTTTGTTCAAAGGACAAAGTCTTGAACTGTGAAATTAGAAAAATAATAAACTAGCGATTAAAAATACTTAAGAGTCAAAATCCTAAAGCACTTCTCCACAAAAATAGGATGTAGAGATATCAACATTTCTTGCATCGACAAAGATCCTTGTCCCACCTTTTGATAGATGTGATTTGAATAAGGATTTAGCCTTGACAAAGGTGTTTCCCTCCCTTCATTATTTATTCTGTCAAAAAAATCTAGGAATGAAGAGGCCTACATAGATTGAATAATTCAAATTAAGAAAGGGAATTGCTTCCTTCTACCAAGTCACGTGAAGCAACGAAATTAGTAATGCTAATCCTACATCAATCTCAACTCAAATTATCACATAAACAAAAATTTGTCACGTAAACAAAAATTAGAAAAAAAAAATAAAGAAAAAGGAAATCCTATCAACATACTAGGACATTGAACATAAAAAGAACATTTATCTCTAGAAAATGTGAAATAGCCATGTCGATAGATGACTACTAGTGTGAAAAATATGTAATTACTATTTTTGAATTGGAAAAAGGATTCAAAGTTGAATATCCCTCTTGTCTACACAGAATCAAATGTTGAATATTTAACTTTTTTAATGAAGAATTGGATTGTAAATTTCTCCATTAACAAACAATGGAGATGTTTGTAAAATTAGTGATCCTCATACTAACATAATGGTTAACTATGAAACATAATGGTTAACTATGAATACATTCTCAACTTCTCATTCCTTCTAAATTCTTACTTTTTTTTCAAAAATTTCACATTATATTTATATTGAAATCTAATTTGTTCACATCTCGGTCATTTACATAAGAAGTTCCTTTGGATTTCATGGATTATTCCCATCAAAAACTACAATGAGAGTTCTATATCCCCTACAATAACTATGTCATCTCCTATGTGTACCAAAATTACATTGACATGTAGAAAGCAACATATTACCCGATCATACTACTACCCAAAAAGTCACCCCAAAAAAAACATTTTATAAACTCTCGGAGCATCCCCTGTAGACTTCTAATATAGATTTAAAAACATAGTTGGGCCCTCATGGACCCTTCCCATAGATAGTAAGCAATGATCCTAGGTTGTTTTTGAAGAGCATGTTTTGATCAATTGTCGGCCTCTTGATTTTCTTCTCTGAAAACATGTGCAAAGGATATAGTCTTGAAGAGCTTAATGAGATCAGATATCATATCCGTCCAACAGTCTAAAGTGACAACCTGTAATATGATTTTTCTCTTTAGCCAATCAATGACTATTTTTGAGTCTCCAAGGACAAGTATATATCTGATTGAAAGTCGAGATGCCAAGGTTAGTAAAGCCCATACCCCCATAAGCTCAACCCTTGTATTTGTTCCATGACCACAATTTAAGGTACATTTATAAGTTGAAAGTTCACTGATCTTTATCACCCCACCTGCCCCACTTTGATCACCATTTTTTTGTGTTGCCCCATCAAACCACCCAATAATTTTTTGTTCAGGTATAGCAACAACAAAATCTCTCGTGATTTGTTATTTTACCTTTTTTTTGGAACCGCCCACCGCTCCTAAAGATTTGTACACCACCTTCTGAATGGAAGGATTCCCTGACTCAAAGATGGTGTAGTTTCTTTCTATCCATATGTACCAATAAATAAAGGCTGGCAAGGTAGAATAAGATAGATTCTGAGCATTCCAGTTTTCAAAGCACTCAGAAATTGATGACCCATTCCACCCTAAAGAGAGAGATTGTGCATTTTTAATTCTATGCTAGACTATATTAGTGAATGGGAAATTTACAAACAAATGATTTGCAGTCTCCTAGTTGATTTTACAAAGGTGGAAAAAACATGGCCCTATATGTCCTTTGATTTGTAAGTTTTCCCATGTGAGAATTTTATTTTCTACAACCAACCAAACAAAGAGTTTAATTTTTTGTGGACAGTCCCATAACCACATTTTTTTCATTCAGCCTCCAATTGTTTTATTCCATAGTTTTGTAGTTATGGCATTATAAATGTTTTTAACTGTAAGCTAGCCAGAATTGTCACCACCCATCCACTTTAACTCATCTGGTCTATCTAAAATTTGTACCCCTGAACCAATCAAGGCTCTTATGAACTTCTCCCATTCTAAAGCTAAGTCACTAGCTAGGCCCAAATCGTCATTGTCTAACCAAATCGAGCAAATCATGCCAGGGCGAAGATCTCGACTAGCCTGATAAAGGTAATATACATTTTTTTGATTGAGTGATACTACTAGATCTTTAGACAAAGAAAAATCTTTTCCCATTCCCAGAATCAAATCCTTCACAGATCTCGGACTCTAGGATAACTAGTGTAAAACAAGATGTAAAGATTTAAGGAGATTTCTCCAAGTCTGGGATCCCTGTATCGTTGTATTCGTAGCCGATCTCAGCCACCTCGTCATTGTTCCATGTGGGAGGTACTAATCCTTTATGACCCAAGGCCAAATGCCATTCTTAACCAGGACCCTCCACAACATGTTTGTCGTCAAAACCCTGTAGAAGCTGAAGATGTTTCTCAGTCCCCATCCACCGAACTTTTTTGGCCTCGCTAAAGTCTCCCATCTACAAAAGTGATAGCTCTGCTTTTGCTTTCATCCTGGCCATAAGAAAGAGAAAACCAATTGGTGGATCTGATTAAGAACTAATGACGGAATATGAGCCATTTCCATCCAATAGAGTGGATGGTTCTCTAGAATTGTTTTTATAAGCACGTAGCAACCTCCGAGGGATAGCCAATGATTGCACCAGTGATTTATTCTCTTCTCAAATTTTGAAATGAGCCAATGCCAATCCTCCACCTTGTAGACGTTAGGTTTTAAGAAGTAACCCAAATATCTGAAACCTTCTGATAGATCATTAAAGTTGTAATGGAAAAATTATTTTAAGTATTCTAGTGTGTCTTGTTGAACTCCAAAGTGGAGAAATGTGGATTTTTGTACGTTAATCATTAGACCCAATGCACCAAAAAAAACATCTAGAATTCTATTAATATCCTGCCACTCTTCTATCGATGCTTTTGTCCTAATGAGAACATCATCCACGAATAGAAGGTGCAAGATCTTTATTAATCTTGAAACCTTTATCTCGGTCAGTTTTCCATCAGCCTCGCATTTTTTTAGAGAAAGGCTAAGGCCTTCCATCGCAAGAATGAACATAAGGGGAAATGGTGGGAAACCTTGTCTTAATCCTCTACCACTCTAGAAGAACTTTGTCGACTCTCCATTGATCAAGATGGCATAGGCTGCAGGGGAAACACAGCCCATGATCCAATTTGTAGTAGGAAGAACAAAACCACATTGGAGAAGTGTTAAATGGAGAAAATCCCAATTTATACAATCGTATGCCTTCTTTAAATCTAGCTTCAGAATGATGGCTTGCAGTTTTTTTACCTTAATACTGTGAAGACACTCCTGGGAAGTGCCAATTGCATCTAAAATTTGTCTCCCTTTTAGAAAGCCTAGTTGTTCCTTAGATAAGGAATGGGAAAGGATAGGTCTAATCCTTCTGGCTACAATCTTTGCAATGATTTTGTAACATAGATTACACAAAGAAATTGGGTGGAAATTGCCAAAGGAGTTGGGACAATTGACTTTTGGTATTAGTGTTATAAAAGTCGAATTTATCGATCTGATGACCTCACCACCAAGCTTTGTTTCCTCCACAGCATCTAGCAGGTCCTTCCCAACCAAATTGAAAAAGTGTAAAAAGAATTCAACAGTCCACCCGTCTGGCCCTGGACTTTTGTCCTTAGAAAAACCTTTTAGGACCTCTAGTACTTCATCATTGGAGCATGGACTTTCAAGAGTAATAACTTCTTCCTCCGTAACTATCCTTGGAAAAAGTCTTACAGTAGTTATATGCTCGTCTATAGTATTATGTCATGTATCCTGAAATAAAGAGCTGAAGAATCTAGTTGTTTATTCCTTTAAGGCCTCCTGGCCTGTGTGTACCAAACCGATTTTATCCTTTATCTCCCAGATATATTTTTTGTTTCTTTTGTGACTAGCAAAGCGATGGAAAAAAATTGTATTCTTATCACCTCTTTGAATACAAATAGCCCTACTTTTTTGTCATCATCGATCTTCTTCAGCTAGTAGATGTTTATTATGCTCAACCTCTAGAAATTTGAATCGGTGATCAATAACAGAACTAAACACTCCCTGTGACTTCTGCTTGTAGAGTAAAGCTAGTTCCTCTTCAAGCTTTTCCAATTCTAACTGTTCATGTATTCTTTTTCATTTTGACCAAGACTTTACTCGAATCTTGAGTTTTTTCAGCTTCCCAACTAATATCCTCTAGGCTCCCTCTTCCAATTGGAACTGGTGAGCATTCCACACTTCCTAAACCAAAGTTTCAAATGTATATTCTCGCAACCGGGCTGGGTTAAGTTTGAAGGGATGAGCAACACTCAAAAAACCAAGACCCAATTGTAGAATGACTGGAGCATGATCTGATATGTAAGGGTATTCCACCCAAGTCCTATATCTCACCGGCGACTGGATAAGGTCCTCTGAGACATAAATTATATCTAGTATCTTTAAGATTTCATCCTCTCCAATTTTGCCATTTCGCCACATAGGTATCACCTCCACAGGCGGGATATCTATAAGCTGATTTTTTTTTTAAATTCTTCAAAACATGTCACCAATAGATCTAAGAAGGTTGTCGCACCCTATACCTCCTCTGAGATTGTAGTGAAATTCATATCCCCAGCTACAATCAAATAACCATGTGCTAACAGGCCCCTACCATCCACCTTTTCCCATAATTTCTTGTGATCTGTACATGGGCCATATACATTTAAGAAAGAGATCTTTCTTTTATCAGATAAACAGGTACCTGGTAATAAAATACCACCACAACTTAGGAATGGAAATAAGTCAAAAAAAATTGGGTCCCAAGACACCAGAAGTCCACCTAACTTCCCTACAAAACTAACTGCACAAATCATTCAGTCAATTCGGATAGAGAACATGAAGTGTCTAGCCTTATTCTCGGCCACCGGAGTCTCTTGAAGAAAGATAATGTCCGGAGATGTTTTTGTAAGAAGTCTATGTAGGGAGGTCGCTTTAAGAGGTCCTCCTACCTCTCTTATATTCAGAGAAAGGAGGATCATGACTTGGCCCTTGCAAGGGATTTCATTCCTCTAAGCACCCCCTGTTCAATGTTTGTTGAAAACTGATGTGCAGAAAAGGTGAGATTTGTCCCCTCCTTCTTGCGGACACTCCAAGTTTTAATAGGAGAGACCTCAAACCCCAAGCCCCATGACCAAGCTAAGTCTTTCCCAAAATCCTGCCCTACACAGGTGGATGCCCCAATTGCTCCACTAGTCTCGGCTTTGTTTATTACTTCCTTCCCCAGAAAGGTCGATATGGGTATGGGGCTAGAAGCCTCCCTCTATGAAGGAACCAGTGAAGTAATCAAACTATCCAGTGTCTGGTCACTATAATATGGTTCTCTGTACCCCGAGGTAGTTCTAGAATCTTCCACAGTTGTAATAGAGGGTTGTTCAACTGTCACAGTCTCATGGGTAGTTACAGGCAAGGGTGTAGGGTCAGTCCTAACTTCTAAATTATCTGAACCCACTGGAACAATCTCAGAAGACATCCCCAAATTGGCCACATGCAAGGAAATCAAATCCGACAAGAAATTACTATCTAAATGGTCTCGTTACCATACAAATAAAGAAAAATAAAGTGAAGGGCAGTGAAGTTTAAGCTTACT
Organism: Picea engelmannii; assembly: GCA_009831015.1. Taxonomy (NCBI): domain Eukaryota; kingdom Viridiplantae; phylum Streptophyta; class Pinopsida; order Pinales; family Pinaceae; genus Picea; species Picea engelmannii. Next base: position 439,169 of record ML779944.1, read on the forward strand.
GACAAATGTGGCGTTTGGAAGTTCAGGACTTTCCTCTGCCCTCACCGTAGTAAAAACCCTCGTCTCCTAAGAGTCCACACAAGTAGACTAGAGGTCCTTTGTCAAATCCTCCATAGAGTCCTCCGAATCCGATACCCCATAAATTTGTTGGCAGTCCTTTCGCAAGTGTTTGGTTCGCCTAAAGAGAGTACACCGAAAGGGTGTTCTCAGGTAGTCTAATCTCTAGACGATAATGTGGCCACGCCAATCTATTTTGAGTGACTCAAACAGTCTCGCATGGATATCCACCTCAACCAAAACCTTTTCCATTCTTTTATCCTGTGACTGTAGAGTAGTTTCATCAACCTTTATGAATCGACCCAACTCATTTCCTATCGCCTCCAGCACTTTGACATTCCACAATTGGGGAGGAAGACCCGAAAGGAGTACCTAAAAGTGGCGGAAGCTGGAATATTCAGTTGTCGATTCGAAGCGGATGCGCCACCTCTTCAGCATCAAACTCCCACCCTCAAAGTCCCACAATCAACCTAAGATAAACCCTGTGTCCTCGGGATTTAAAAAAAAATAAAATGAACCAACCTCTCGGTAGGGTCAATAGCTCAGGCGAGTACCCTAAAAGTGGTTCCCAAGAGCGCTTCATCCAATTCATGAGTGGAATTTTACACTGTGACCGGTAAGAAAATCTCCCCACCAGTGCACAAAGAGAGAGGTTACAGGATTCTTCAAGACCCACGTCCACTCCCATTACCATCCGACGCTTTGACTTTTTAGGCTTCCACACTCGAGCAAAGCGTCTATGAAAACCTCGCTTACACTGAGTGCGACCCCCCTATAAAGCCTCTGTCTGCATGCCAACGAGAGTGGTTTTCACCTCATCCTTAATCCTACCTTCCTGTAGTCCAATTTCCTATCCACTACACTCAAAGGATAAACCGGTTGGAACCTCACTAGATAGACAAATTGTGTCTCGTCCTTGCAAATGATCTAAAACATGACTACGTCAAACGAAAAGCTTCGATCCAGAGTTTTTTGGAATAGGGATCTCCGTCGTGTTCACGGGTGGAGTAATAATGTGCTCATTAAGATGACACCCACTGTATTTACTCTTGCACAACTCATCGACCTAGGAGAACATGCCCTCCCTCTCCCAAAGCTCCTCGTCAATCGCACCCATGAGTGCTTTGAGCTCACAATCCATTCAAAAGCTTCCACTATCCTTTGTTCACCTACCACCTTAGAGAAAGTGTCGAATCAAGGCAATAAAACAAGGCTTCAGGTTTAATGGTAGAGTTAATGCGAGGTAGAATAATAAACGAATGATTTAAGGTGACACTAGTCAAATCAGGGCCATCCTTCCAGATAAACAGTGTCAAAAAACTGTTAAAATTAGTTGGAGGCTCCCAAGAAGACTCCAGAGACAACAGGAAATCGAGACTAAGCTGACACACTAAAAGGAAGGAATAGAATCATTTGTCTGTTAGCCAAGGTTCTGAAGTCCATTGTCCGCCAAAATGGGGAAACGACCATCATTTAAACCACAAAGAAGATAGAATACCAAATGGAAATGTCAAAACTCGAAAATCCTAAAAAGGTAATCATTAAAACCTCTACTAAACCTCCATTAAAACCTGCAACCCTCAAACCGTCGATTCCTCCACTATACCTCCATTAACACTGCAACCCACGTGTATCCTTAAAAGTTTTAACCTAGAATTCATTAAACCTCCACTAAACCTCTATTAAACTTGCAAACTCCACACACACGTCTCATTTATGTATTCAAATCTTTCACATCCATAAAACCTAAATGGCATAAAAAAAAATAATGAAATGTCCTAAAACCTAAATTCTAAATTGCATAAAAACAAATAATGAAATGGCCTAAAGGTAAGTTTTATAACATAAAACTTACAACATTGTTAAAAGACCTCTAAATTCTTACTTACACCTATGCAATACACACGCATACATGATGCCATTTTGAATGTGCCAAGTGCATTGAGACAAGGTACCATGTATAAGAGCCCTGACACCACATATTGAAAGACATGATGCCACGTACATATTCATGGCATACACCTCTTTGTAAGGGATTTCCTCATATGGTGATCTCTCACGCCATAGAAAAAACCTTTATGTATCACTTCCATTATCCAACATACAAGTCAATGTGATGTACCACTACATCTTGCTATATTTATCCTTTCCCTTGCAATAACATCATCCTTCACTTTGTACAAATTTTATAAAAGTATTATTATAACCTTGCAAACATTTTCATCCTTCACTTTACACAACAAATAGTATAAAAAGTATTATACCTTGCACACCTTCTCATCATACAAATATTATAAAAAGTATTATACCTTGCAAACCTTCTTACATGTATTTTTTTAAAATATTCACCTTCACTTGTCTTATGTATTAGGCATTTTAAGTGAGGTTCTTGTTTATGTATTAGTCGAGGTTGATAGTACTTTGGGAGTTTACGGATTCTCTCATTTGTAGTCTTGTAATGAAAAATAATAATAACTATCAACCAAGATACGAATCTATATTAAAAAAACTTAATGAAATTTGATTCCCAAACTTATATCAACTGAATCAAACTAACCTTTAAAACCCCTCTCACGAACCATATATCATAATTTATAAATACATATGAATTTATCATTACATATTTTTATAATGAGATTTCATCAAATATACATCAGAAAGCGGAATCTCTTTTCATGGAGTTTAATATTCAATATATTTACATTTTGTGCTTATTTTTATTATTATATTCGAAAAAATACTATAAAATGCATTCGTTCGTTACGTTGAGACTAATATTGTATTAAACCCCTTTAGAATTTAGTATAAAGTAATGGGACATTAAGACGATTGATGAAAAGTTTTAACGAAAGTATATAATTAATTTTCATCACAATTTATTAATTATTAAAATATTTATTAGTGTATTTATTACGTCGAAAGGCGTATACTTATTATGCTCTTCTTCTTCAGCTAGTAGATGTTTATTATGCTCAGCCTCTAGAAATTTCAATTGGTGATGAATAACAGAACTAAACACTCCTTGTGACTTTTGCTTGTAGAGTAAAGCTAGTTCCTCTTCAAGCTTTTCCAATGTTAACTGTTCATGTATTCTTTTTTATTTTGACCAAGACTTTACTCGAATCTTGAGTTGTTTCAGCTTCCCAACTAATCTCCTCTGAGCTCCCTCTTCCAATTGGAACTGGTGAGCATTCCACACTTCCTGAACCAAAGTTTCAAACATATCTTCTCGCAACCAGGATGGGTTAAGTTTGAAGGGATGAGCAACACTCGAAAAACCAAGACCCAATTGTAGAATGACTGGAGCATGATCTGATATATAAGGGTATTCCACCCAAGTCCTATATCTCACCAACAACTGGATAAGGTCCTCTGAGACATAAATTATATCTAGTATCTTTAAGATTTCATCCTCTCCAATTCTGCCATTTTGCCACATAGGTATCACCTCCACAGGCAGGGTATCTATAAGTTGATTTTTTTAAGAAAATTCTTCAAAACATGTCACCAATGGATCTAACAAGGTTGTCACACCCCATACCTCCTCTAAGATTGTAGTGAAATTCATATCCCCAGCTACAATCAAATCACCATGTGCTAACAGGCCCCTACCATCCACCTTTTCCCATAATTGCTTGTGATCTGTACATGGGCCATATACATTTAAGAAAGAGATCCTTCTTTTATCAGATAAACAGGTACCTGATAATAAAATACCACCACAGCTTAGGAATGTAAATAAGTCAAAAACAATTGGGTCCCAAGACACTAGAAGTCCACCTAACTTCCCTACAAAACTAACTGCACAAATCATTCAATCAGTTCGGATAGAGAACATGAAGTGTCTAGCCTTATTCTCGGCCACCAGAGTCTCTTGAAGAAAGATAATGTCCGGAGATGTTTTTGTAAGAAGTCTACGCAGGGAGGGCGCTTTAAGGGGTCCTCCTACCCCTCTTATATTCAGAGAAAGGAGGATCATGACTTAGCCCTTGCAAGGGCTTTCATTCCTCTAAGTGCCCCCTGTTCAATGTTTGTTGAAAACTGATGTGCAGAAAAGGTGAGATTTGCCCCCTCCTTCTTACGGGCACTCCTAGTTTTAATAGGACAGAACTCAAACCCCAAGCCCCACGACCAAGCTAAGTCTTTCCCAAAATCCTACCCTACACAAGTGTATGCCCCAATTTCTCCACTAGTCTTGGCTTTGTTTATTACTTCCTTCCCCAGAAAGGTCGGTATGGGTATGGGGCTAGAAGCCTCCCTGTATGAAGGAACCAGTGAAGTAATCAAACTATCTAGCATCTGGTCACTATAATATGGTTCTTTGTACCTCGGGGCAGTTCTAGAATCTTCCACAGTTGTAATAGAGGGTTGTTCAACTGTCACAGTCTCATGGGTAGTTACAGGCATGGGTGTAGGGTCAGTCCTAACTTCTACATGATCTGAACCCACTAGAACAGTCTCAGAAGACGTCCCCAAATTGGCCACATGCGAGGAAATCAAATCTGGCAAGAAAGTGCTATCTAAATGGTCTCGTTCCCATTCAGATAAAGAAAAATAAAGTGAAGGGCAGTGAAGTTTAAGCTTACTGACAAATGTGGCGTTTGGAAGTTCAGGACTTTCCTCTGCCCTCACCGTAGTAAAAACCCTTATCTTCTAAGAGTCCACACAATTAGAGTAGAGGTCCTTTGTCAAATCCTCCATAGAGTCCTTTGAATCCGATACCCCATAAATTTGTTGGCAGTCCTTTCACAAGTGTTTGGTTCACCTACAGAGAGTACATCGAAAGGGTGTTCTCAAGTAGTACAATCTCTAGACAATAATGTGGCCACACCAATCTATTTTAAGTGACTCAAACAATCTCGCATGGATATACACATCAATCAGAACCTTTGCCATTATTTTATCCTGTGACTGTAGAGAAGTTTCATCAACCTTGATGAACTGACCCAACTCATTTCTTATCGCCTCCAGCGCTTTGACATTCCACAATTGGGGAGGAAGACCTGGAAGGAGTACCCAAAGGTGGCGGAAGCTGGAATATTTAGTTGTCGATTCAAAGCGGACGTGCCACCTCTTCAGCATCAAACTCCCACCCTCAAAATCCCACAATCTACCTAAGATAAACCCTGTGTCCTCGGGATTTTTAAAAACAAAACTGAACCAACCTCTCGGCAGGGTCAATAGCTCAGGCGAGTACCCTAAAAGTGGTTCCCAAGAGTGCTTCATCCAATCTGTGAGTGGAATTTTACACTGTGATCTGTAAGCAAATCTCCCTGCCAGTGCACACAGAGAGAGGTTACAAGATTCTTCAAGACCCACGTCCACTCCCATTACCATCCGACGCTTTGACTTTTTAGGCTTCCACACTCGAGCAAAGCGTTTATGAAAACATCGCTTACATTGAGTGCGACCCCCCTATAAAGCCTCTGTCTGCATGCCAGCGAGAGTGGTTTTGACCTCATCCTTAATCCTACCTTCCTGTAGTCCAATTTCCTGTCCACTACACTCAAAGGATAAACTGGTTGGAACCTCACTAGATAGACAAATTATGTCCCGTCCCTGCATATGATCTAAAACACGACTATGTCGAAGGAAAAGCTTTGATCCAGAGTTTTTTAGAATAGGGATCTCTGTCGTGGTCACAGGTGGAGTAATAATGTGCTCATTAAGATATCACCCACTATATTTACTCTTGCACAACTCGTCCACCGAGGAAAACATGCCCTCCCTCTCCCAAAGCTCCTCGTCAGTCGCACCCATGAGTGCGTTGAGCTCACAATCCATGCAAAAGCTTCCACTATACTTTGTTCACCTGCCACCTTAGAGAAAGTGTCGAATCAAGGCAGTAAAACAAGGCTTCAGGTTTAATGGTAGAGTTAATGCGAGGTAGAATAATAAACGAAGGATTTAAGGTGACACTAGTCAAATCAAGGCCATCCTTCCAAATAAACAGTGTCAAAAAACTGTTAAAATTAGTTGGAGCCTCCCAAGAAGACTCTAGAGACAACAGGAAACCGAGACTACGCTGACACACTAAAAAGAAGGAATAGAATTGTTTGTGTGTTAGCCATGGTTCTGAAGTCCATTGTCCGCCAAAATGGGGAAACGGTCGCCATTTAAACTGCAAAGAAGATAGAATACCAAATGGAAATGTCAAAACTCAGAAATCCTCAAAAGGTAATCATTAAAACCTCTACTAAACCTCCATTAAAACCTGCAACCCTCAAACCGTTGATTCCTCCACTATACCTCCATTAAGACTGCAACCCGCGTGTATCCTTAAAAGTTTTAACCTAGAATTCATTAAACCTCCACTAAACATGCAAACTCCACACACGCATGTCTCATTTATGTATTCAAATCTTTCACATCCATAAAACCTAAATGGCATAAAAACAAATAATGAAATGTCCTCAAACCTAAATTCTAAATTGCATAAAAACAAATAATGAAATGGCCTAAAGGTAAGTTTTATAACATAAAACTTACAACATTGTTAAAATACCTCTAAATTCTTACTTACACCTATGCAATACACACGCATACATGATGCCATTTTGAATGTGCCAAGTGCATTGAGACAAGGTACCATGTATAAGAGACGTGACACCACACATTGAAAGACATGATGCCACGTACATATTCATGGCATACACCTCTTTGTAAGGGATTTCCTCATATGGTGATCTCTCACGCCATAGAGAAAACCTTTATGTATCACTTCCATTATCCAACATACAAGTCAATGTTATGTACCACTACATCTTGCTATATTTATCCTTTCCCTTGCAATAACATCATCCTTCACTTTATACAAATTTTATAAAAGTATTATTATACCTTGCAAACATTTTCATCCTTCACTTTACACAACAAATATTATAAAAGTATTATACCTTGCACACCTTCTCATCATACAAATATTATAAAAAGTATTATATCTTGCAAACCTTCTTACATGTATTTTTTTTAAATATTCACCTTAACTTGTCTTATGTATTAGGCATTTTAAGTGAGGTTCTTGTTTATGTAGTAGTCGAGGTTGATAGTACTTTGGGAGTTTACGGATTCTCTCATTTTTAGTCTTGTAATGAAAAATAATAATAACTCTCAACCAAGATACGAGTCTATATTAAAAAAACTTAATGAAATTTGATTCCCAAACTTATATCAACTGAATCAAATTAACCTTTAAAACCCTCTCTCACGAACCATATATCATAATTTATAAATACATATGAATTTATCATTACATATTTTTATAATGAGATTTCATCAAATATACATCAGAAAGCATAATCTCTTTTCATGGAGTTTAATATTCAACATATTTACATTTTGTGTTTATTTTTATTATTATATTCGAAAAAATACTATAAAATGAATTCGTTCATTACGTTGAGACTAATATTGTATTAAACCCCTTTATAATTTAGTATAAAGTAATGGGACATTAAGACGATTAAGACGATTGATGAAAAGTTTTAATGAAAGTATATAATTAATTTTCATCACATTTTATTAATTTTATTTTTGTTTGTTAATTTGTGTGGGACCTGTTGGCTATGCGATTAATCTGTGACTTGAGAAATCGCGAATCAGGGGCATCTAAGCCATCAAAATCACCCGGGGATCACACCCGGCCTGAGCCACACCAACCCTTAACATGGTTGGATTTTTTGTCCCCGCAGGTTTCGAACCAGTGACTTTAACAACACGGAGTGGCTTAACAACACACTCTGTCACTGAATGTCCTACACCTCGGGGAACATCACAATTTATTAATTATTACAATATTTATTAGTGTATTTATTACACCGAAATGAGTATACTTATTGGAGATGGGCACAATTAATCACCTTTTAATCTAAAATTCTAATCTGATGGCTAACAATTGAAGATGCTAGCATATTCTTAGTCGTCTTCCCAAATCAATGAATGTGATTTACTCTTCATAACTTCCTTGTATTTTTGAACGCATCAGTTAACGTGTTTACTTTTTAACATTTACCTAATCATATTAAGAAATTACTGTACCACCATATGATTGCCACGTTTAACTAATTAACCTTTGAAATTACCACATTTAAAATTAACTTTTGGATTTCCTCATCTCTATGTGCGTTTAAGTTGTCCATGCGTTTCAGTTGTCCGTGCGTTTCATATTGGATCGCCCAACCGTCTTATTTCAGCGTTCACCAACCACTTTGCGGCTATGCTAGTAACTATGTTGCACAAGTATCCAAATAAAAATGTATTCGTCGTTTTGATGTATTAAGTATTCGGGGGCTGGCTGGTGGAAAAGATTGAAAATAAAATTGGGCTTTGGTGTAATAAATGGTTATCAATTGGAGGTAGATTAATCCTGGTTAAAGCAGTTTTAGAGAGTCAATCCGTATTTTGGATGTCTATGGAGGTCATTCCAAGAGCTACTCTAACCAAAATTCGTCAATTGATGTTTACCTTTCTGTGGAGTGGACAAAGGACAAAGGTTCGTCTTCCTCTTTGCAGATGGGATCTCTTGACAAGGCCCAAACACAGTGGTGGTTGGGGGCTCAGAAACTTGTTTTATTTCAATTCTTCCTTAATCGCAAGCACCTATTGGAGGGCACTTAATGTCAATAGCATATGGAACAGAGTACTTCGGGGTAAGTATCTGGGGAATACATCCTTCATTGATTGGATCCGATTGCCTACACATTCGCAGAAAAATTCATCTAATTTCTGGAATGGGATGACAAAGAATATAGGTGTAATTCTGCCTTGGTTACAATGGGTTCCAGGTTCGGGCACTATGCTCCGCATAGGCAAGGATAAAATCTGAGGAATGAACAATTGCTCTCTATGGTCCGACGCATTATGTTTGAAACTACAACAAATTCATTCATCGTATTTAGCCCAGGTGAGCATAACTGCCAGGCGGTCACATTTTCATGAACTTTGGCGATCCAGTGAGTCATTAAATCTCTTCGACCAGCATGGAATTGAATGGAGGTCTTACATAGTGGCATTGAGAGAGGCTGGTATTACACTCAGGAATGCCAAGTACACCTTAATTTGGGCCGGAGGGGACGGGTCGGGTGACATCTCAGCTGCAAATCTATACCGGGCACTCATTACTCCATTAAAATTTATTAGTGACAAACCGTGGATTTCAAAGCTTTGGAGGTGGCCAATTCAACTTAAAATAAGAGTATTTGCATGGCTGGCAGTATATGACAAAATCCTCACCTGGGATGTGTTGCAGAGACGTGGATGGGTTGGTCCAGAAATCTGTAAGCTTTGCAAAGTCAACTCAGAATCGACAGACCATATATTTGTTCATTGTTCATTCACACAGGCAATCTGGCAAAAGTTATACAAAATTTATCGTTTAAATTTCCAGTGGGAGGGTAACTCGGTATCTGATTGTTTTTATAAGTGGAAAATAGACATTTCTGCTCCGACTAGTATGGCAGCTATTGCTTGATGGCATATTTGAATTGAGAGGAATAAAACTCTATTTGAAGACTTCAGCCCCTCAACTGACTCAGTAGTTCATAGGATCACAACTTCCTTTACTTGGCAGCCATCAATTAAGAAACTGAACATAAACAGAGTGTGTGAATTGACTCTACCTGAGGGGGTCAATATGGCATGTTTTGATGGTGCCACCCTCTCCAATGGAAGTTGTTGTGCTGCAGGTGGAATTTTCAGGTCTCATGATATGAGGATAACAAAATGGTACCTAAACTGTGGAGTGGGGACCAACACAAAGGCTGAGCTAATGGGGTTGTGGGCGACACTCACTTTGGCTACGCATTGGGCGATTGATAAAATACATATTTTGGGGGATTCGAAGGTGATCATTGACTGGATAAATCAAAAGGGTCAGCTCAATGCAGTTAACATTGAAGGCTGGAAGATTAAAACATTGGAACTGGCAAGAAATATGAAAAATTCCAGTTATAAGCATATTTACAGGGAGCACAATAAAGAGGTTGACTTACTGTCTAAAAGGGCACTTAAGGAACTAAAAGGTTGGTTGTCCGTATTTTCTGGGAAAATGGGGAAGAGAGCCCACATTCTCACCTAAATATCTTCGAAGCTTGAACTCTTAGATCAGTGAGTGATCGAGTTACTTTGAGGAGAAGTGGGGTGAAATATGGAGTTTTCTGAATCTAGTTGTTGTGTGTGTTACCTCATTTTAGTATGAAGGAGTGAGCCTTTGCATTATCAGTATTATTTCTTCTCTATATTTGATGTAGTCAATTCTCTATTGGTTGGTCCCTCTCATTTGTATCGATAGAAAAGATACTGCTTTGTAAAATAAATTATACTTTATATAATTTTGAGTCATTTTTCTACTGGAAAAAAAGTATTTGGAGAATCCTAGGAAACATCTCCAAATTGTTGGGGACTTTATTAGGGAATTGAGTAACTGTTCGCCATCTTCAAGATGTTTTGGGTAGATTTTAGGGACGTTCCGTATAGATTTCAAGGATGTTTTGAGCAAATTTCAGGGATATTTAGGGCATATTTCAGGGATATTTAGAGCAGATTTTGGGGATATTACTTTAGTTTTGACAATGGACATTGATGATTGGGAAGTATGATCATTTTTCATATCCATTTTTTTGTATTACACTAAATCTAAATCTTGTGTACAAGTTGCAGTTGGCTTTATATGATGGATTTTTATTTGGGTTTCTTGTGATTTAATTATTATATTTTCAACAATAACATTACAACGAGCAAAGCCTCCATGTTAAAAAAACAAAAATGCAATGTTTCAAAAGGTTGATCCTTGTGGTTATTGCTCTTGTTCTTCTCATTTTTGGGATCATCTGAAATTTTACATGTTGTTCATGGGTTTTCAGGAGTCATTCAAGTCCAGTGTTTCTACCATCCCAACATCAATCATCGTGAAAACAATCAAATAGTAGTGACTTAGATTGGATATTAAATGTTTGAATAAATTCATATTGAATCACCTTCTTAATTTGAAACATGAATATAATCTCTTTACAGAACCAAAGCGTTTTGCAATGGTTTTCAACACAGTTGTAAAAATATGCAGAACCTATTGAGAAGGGAACGCCTTTTAAGTTTTAGCATAATCATGATTAACAAGAAATACGAGGATGAAAAACTGTTATAGAGACATTTCTTTGTCTCATAGACCTTATTGCAAATAGTAAGTAGTTACATGTAAGTTTCATAAACCTAAACTGCATTTTACTCATGTCTAGGGGCCAATAATGGAATTGTAAAGGTTGTGCATAATACTATATAGTATGGACTGATTTGCTCACAATCAACTATATAGTATTATGCAAGCAAGTGATTCTTTTCAATCCAAAGACAATGGATGAGGCATGTGTATAAGCAAAGTATCTAGAAAACATAGGCCACTAAGGAGCATCATCTTAGACATGGATACAAAATTTCTCAATTCATTCTGGACTATATTGTGGGAGAGGATGGCACTAAGTTCAAGATTTCTACTACATTCCATCCACAAATAAATGGGCAGATAGAGGTAGTCAATATAACTTTGATGCAACTTTTGAGGGGTTACATTTAGAAGCAACCGAAGACCTGGGATGAAATTCAATATATATACAACACTCTTATAACAGAGCAATTCACACTTCTATTGGTAAGTCACCTTTTGAAACTTGCTTTGGATATTTTCTACCTTCACCCTTGGATGTTGTATATGGACAACAAGGAGGATTGAGGGAGGACCTCACAGGAGATGCATTGAGAGAAGAAAAGTTTGTTGAGAAGATTAGGAAAACCATTTGCAAGTACAAGAGATATCGAAGAAGTGACAGGAAAAGTATAAGACCAAACATGATCAACATAGAACCGAGAAGTCATTCAAAGTGAGAGATAGGGTTTGGTTACAAATGAACAAGGAAAGACTACAGAGTCCTGGTAAAAGGATCAAGGCTCTGTGGTATGGTGCTTATTAGATATTGGAGAAGGTGGGAGATAACGCCTACAGACTTAGTCTACCCCCATACATTCGCATTTACTCAGTAATGAATGCGGAGAATCTAAAACTCTATGAGCCTTCTATGTTGGATCAGGAGGAGGTGCAAGTCCTACCTACCATAGAGGACTTAGAACCATATTCTCAGACAAAGTTGGCAAAAGACACAGTTTTGTATAAGCAGTATTTAACTACAAGACTGTTGACGCTTGAATCTGTTAGGACCGAAACAAAAACCTCACAGGGATACAAATCCCTCTGCATTTTTATAGAGGTTGTACTCCTCTTTGTTTCAAGATTTTCTTGGAATTTTAGATTTTCAAAATATTATAGGACTCTGAGAAAGTCCGTTGTGATATTCAAATAAATATAAATATTGCAGCAAATTTTTTTTTTCTTTTTAAGAGAGTTCCTAAGAGATGACCAGGAACCTCACACATCACATATTTAAAAAAGATAAGTCATTGATTGGGAAAAAAATGACCTGGGAAACAACCATAATTGAATTGACCAGGAACCTCACACATCACATATTTTTTTC
>ML779945.1:0-28371 GCA_009831015.1 Picea engelmannii
ACATGCCCCAGGTGCCGTGGAATTCCATTACTGAGAAAGTGCATCCATGTAAGCGATGAGTAGGAATTGGGGAGGAAGGAGGTTACCTTGAAAAACTTTAAATATGTCACATATGATATTGATGGAGGACAAGAAACAAAAAATATACTATTGGTTACTTCCCAAGTATGAGTTTGCGACTTCATGAAGGACTTCATCGAAAAGAAACAACATTATGTTTAACATGTCCATGTGGATCGATGGCAGAATGAGCATTTTAGAATATGGAGAGATACATTTCCTATTGGTATTGTGTTATTGGTAGTTGATTTTGCTGAGAACTACACCCTTCAACCACAAAATGAGATTCAAAGCCAATATTATCACTCAAAATAGGTCAACATAATGGTCCATATCAGATACAAGCATGGAATGGATAGTAATGAACAAAACAAAGTTATATTGAAAGAGTATCACTTATACACAAGCGGTGATCGGTGCCATGAATTATCCTATGTACACCATTGTTTTCAGTTTTTCCACAATCATCTTAAGGAGACTAACATACAGATGGATCAACATTAGATTGGGTCAAATGGTTGCACAGGCTAGTTCAAAAATGCTCATGTATTTCAATGGTTGTGTATGTTGCACAAAAAACTAAAGGTACCACACATTTGGAACTATTTTGAGTATGGGCATGAGAAAGGGGAGCATGATGGAGCATGTTCATGCATAAAAAAAGTGTTATGTAGGAAAGAAATGAAGTTCACAAAAACTTCCCTCATTCAAGATGCAAAATCCATTGTTGAATGGTGTTCTTCAGTAATGGGAGAGGGAACATGAAGCCATGAAGACCAATCACACAGGAAATCACATGTACATAAACATTTTTGGGAGGTGGTCGATGTAGATTGATCACAATGGTATGAATGCAAAACAATCCAAGGCACTCGTGGATTCCATTCAGTTAAAAAATCATAAAATGAAATAGTTAAAACATGAATGAGAAACCTCTCTTACTTATGTGGTCCATGTAGTAGTAATGAATGGGATGACTGTGAATTGATAGACTGGGTTGATAGATGGGATCGTGTATCACTCTAGACTGGTCAATGTATAACTATGGAATTATCCTAGTTGGAGGCGGACCAATCAATTATTTCAACAGATTATGATCATGTCTTAGATCTCGTACTGCCAGGTTCGTTGAATCCTTATATTAAATTTTGAATAACTAGCGTCAATGTTTTATGCTTTGGTCATTTAGTGGACTCACATTTTAGCACTCCATTTTTTACATGACACATATATGCAATGGTTTCTCTAAGAGATAATGAATGAGGCAATGATTATTGGCTGACATGATTCTTAGAGGGAAAGCATACCCTCATGCAATTAGTAACAAACTATGAAGGCATTGAATTTTTGATTGGGTCAATGGTTATTAAAGGAGAATATCTAAAACATGATTAAAGAACATGAAAGAAAGGTGGTTAATGTATTTCAATATTATAAACTAGGTTAAATCAAATACCTCTTTACAAACTTGGTTATTGGTACAAACCTCCAACTACAAACAATGGCAAGTAAGAACTCATCAAAGGTACAATACTTCTTGCCTTACTCAGAGCACAAGAATTTAATGGAGACTGTCAATATTAGAAGTGATCCCGATGGTCTACTTGAATGACCATAGGTATGTAAGAGGAATAATTGTGGCTTCATTTTATGGTTTTTGTGGTATTATTGTATTTCCATGCCTTGCCTTTCCTTCACTTTCCTTGCTTTGCATTTCATTTCCATGCCTTTCCATGTCTTTACATGCCATGCCATTCCCTCACTTTCCTTTCCTTCTGATCCAAAAAGGATCCAGAGAAGGATAAGAACAACTCAAAACACACAGAAGAAACTTAGAATGCTCATAATGGATTCAATAGACAACAAAAGGGAAAAAAATTAAAGTTCCCAAAACATAGTGAAAATAGCATGATCACGAAGAGCACGCCACAAGCTTTCTAACAGTGCAAACGACTCATCAAACGGAGTTACGGATCAAAAGTCACAAGCGGTCAAAGTTCAATCAAAATTTGTCAAAATCAAAAAGTCAAGGTGACACGTGGCACCACTACAAGGGTGACACGTGGCACATCCATACAACTGATTTTTCATGGGATGACGTGAAAAAATGATGGCAGACACTTGGGAAAATCAAGTGATGACACATGTCATTTTTATGGAAAAATTATATGGTGCCACATGGCCCAGTCATAGGCTGCCACATGGAACCCCTCCAATGGTTGATGTGTGTAAAAGATTTTATGACTCCACAAGATTCAAACTCATGACCTCTCATTAGCCCAAAGGCCCCATAAATCCACACCAACCAATACACCACCATATGTATCTTGTTTATAATATGGTTCAAAATATATTTAAGTTTGAAACTTTATATGGGCGCTAAAGGAAAGGGGCTAGGCCTTCGAACCAACCCATGATTACATGTTTAGCCCATAATACCACTTATTTTGCCAGCCTAGGGGCTTATTCATCTGCCACCAAACATTGCATATTCCGCCATAATTTCCGCCTAAACCTCAAACATAGTTGTAACGATTTTCCAAAAAGGGTAGGCCCGTGGGATTCTACCCTGTGACTTCCATCAACTAAACGTTCTAAAAATATATCTTCCTACCAATGCGCTAAGCAACTTAGTTATGACATAACTGCCATAAATTTGTATAAGAAGGGGTTTCGAGCAATGCATTCAGGACAAACATAGCACAAGAGGTGACACTAAGTGTGCTTGTATGGATTTGTACAGACTTGGGTGCGATTTTTGAGATATTGGCATGTATTTCGATATTTCCAGTCATTTATTGTAGGACCAGTGGCACGCAAACCGATGCAAGGGTGCCTCTTGGGCCAAAAAGTGTCAGACTCAGATCGAGGCATGGAGACTTTCATTTTTAGGTAAAACGACACCACAAATGCAGTGGCGGTGTTATTTTTATGATCTGAGAAAATATTCTATATCTTAACTCTAGAATGAGGTATACTTATGTATTTTGCCCAATTCTTTTGTGGAGTTAATAAAAAGAGCTACCCATTTGAGAGCAGGACCCAGAGACGTAGTCCACTAGGGATGAACTCCGTTATCAAGTTCTTTGTGTTCATATTTTATGCTTATGTCTCTTTCCTTTTGAGATTTTCCTTATTTATGGTGTACTTTAGTTTATGCTCATTTAATACAATTCTTTAATAAGTCACCTGATGAAAAGATACCAGATCATGTTGGTATCGGAGAAGTCGTATTTGACTTGAATTTTTTAGTATGAATTCTTACTAGGGCCAAGCATAAGCAGGGTGAATGAAATATTAATACTTTCAATCCCGAATTTCACCGTGCATCCCAAAGGAATAAGATGGCAGAAGAGGACAAGCATGATGAATAAGAGAAAAAAATTCACATGGTCTTTTATCGCATGTCAGAAATGGTCCAACGAATGTATGGATATTACAAGAAGAGGATGAAGAAGAAAGGGAAGAAAAAGGAAGCACATGCAGATGATGATGCTTCGGTAAATCAAGAGGTTGGAGAAGATCCTCCTGAGCCTCCGTCGTCACCTTCAAGTTCTAGTTCTTCTTCCTCTGAGCATTCTCATCATTCTCATCATTATATCCATAAAGCCTCTTTTAAGAAACCATTATTAAAGCTTGATGTAAAGTTTGCTTTACATATGTTTAATGGAGATACTAATCTTGAAAAGTTAGACAATTGGATTCGACAGGTTGAAGTATATTTGCGTGTTCAACATATTGACAAAGAGGAAGTTAAAGTGCAACTGGATTCTCTTTGATTGAAAGGCACCGCTCTCGTATGGTGGGAGAGAAATCTATAGGACATAATTATGTGTGATAATCTTCTTTCCTCATGGCTAGAATTTAAATCAGAGATAAGGAAGTAGTTCTATCCATTAGGGTATTTACATAAAGCAATGATGGAATAGAAAACTTTGAGGCAGAGTAAAGGTCAGACTGTACAAAGTTTCACAGAAGAATTTAGGAAGAAATCTCTAGCATTGAATATTCCTTTGGATTCTTATGAAACTTTAATGAAGTATATTGGCGCACTTCATAGTTATGTTCATCACACTTTTCTCTTATTTAACCCCACTAGTCTTGACGAAGTTTGCGTGCAAGCCACTCACCTTGAAAATAGGGGGAAACATGTTCAAGAAGATCTCACAAAGAAACCTTCCAAGTTCCAATTTCCCACAAAAGACTTTCAAGAAGTTTAAAAGGAAGGACAAGAAGACCACTACAGTAACGAGAGAAGGAGGAAAACCATCTTGCACTCATTACAAGATGAGTGGTCACGATGAAGAAAACTATTGGAAACTACATTTGGAAAAGAAATTGAAACAGTTCGGTGGAAAGGGGAAGACGAAGACCATTGCTACAGTGAAACAATATCTTGGTTCCAAATTAGGAGATGAGGGAAATATGACATCAGCTGGAGTACAAGGTAAATATTCTCTTCATGCTAGTTCAAGTTCCAATGATGAATATCATATTGATGAATGAAAGAGGAATGAGTTATATCATATATGAGTTGTATCTAAACATACTAAGATAGATACATTATTTGATCTGGGTTCCCAAGTAAACTTAATATATGAATCACTTGTCAAGAAGATGGGTCTTGAAACAAAACCACATCCAAATCCTTATCCTCTTGGTTGGGTATGTGATCAAGCAAAACTTAATGTCACCAAACAATGTAGTCTCATATTTGCTACTGCTTCAAAGTTGATTGATGAAGTGGATTTGGATGTTGTACCACTTGATATATGTGGCATAGTGTTGGGGATTCATTATCTTTATGATAGAAAAGCAGTCTTCTTTCGTTATGAGAACAAATACCACCTAACTAAGGGGGGAGTGGAATAGATTGTTAGAACTCACAACATGAGGGTAAATGCAACACTTGTTAGTGTAGGAAAAATGAAAAGGCCCATAACCACTAATAGAGATATGTACTCATGGTAGTCAAAGAGAAAGATGTCGGGACATCCGACGCTTTCCAATGGTGTGATCCATATCATAAAAATAAATCAATTGATATTGTTTCTGAGTATGATGATATTTTTTAGGAATTAGGTGGATTACCTCCTAAGAGGGAAATCCAACATGAGATACATCCTTAGCATGATTCTCCTCTTCCTAATGTGGGCATGTACAAGATGTCAGTTGTGGAGATGACAGAGATCAAGAAGAAGGTACAAGGCTTATTGGATCAAGGGGTCATTAGGCCCAGTTCATCTCCTTATGGTTCTCCGATCGTGATGGTTCCATAGAAATATGGCACATGGAGAATATGTGTCGATTACCGAGCTTTGAATAAAATCACAATGAAAAATTGATACCCTCTTCCTCGTATAGATTATTTACTTGATCAATTGAAGAATGTTGTTTATTTCACTAAGTTGGATTTGCGCAGTGGATATCATCAAATGAGGGTTCCAGAAAAGGATGCATGGAAGACTGCCTTTAAAACCAAACAAGGATTGTTTGAGTGGTTAGTTATGTTGTTTGGGCTTTGCAATGCTCCAACAACTTTCATGCGTGTGATGAATGATGTATTCAGGCCTTTCCTGGATGAATTTGTGATTTTATATTTAGATGACATTCTTGTTTTTAGCGAGACTTGGGATGACCATGTAAGGCATGTAAATAAGGTATTGGATACTTTTCAAAGGGAAAAGATGTATGTGAAAATGTCGAAATGTGAATTTGGCAAGACTGCATTTGTGTATTAGGTCATATTGTAGGAGGAGGAAAATTGAATATTCATCCTTCCAAAATTGAAGTAATTGTAAAATAGCCTGAGCCAAAAAGTGTAACCAAAGTTTGAAGCTTCTTGGGTGCAGTCAAGTATTGGAGGATATTTATTCACAACTTCTCGTTTATAACAACTCCTTTGCATGCCTTAACCAGTGTGAAGAAAAAATTTCAGTGGGAAGGTAAGCAACAAAAAATATTTCAACATTTTGAAGGAGAATATTAGTATCGCACCAGTATTAGCATTTCTAAATCTTCAACAACAGTTAGAGATCGAGACAGATGCCAGCGGATACGCCATGGGTGTAGTATTGATGCAATATCGTAAGCCTATTTGTTACCACTCTGAGAATTTTAACCAAGTTGTTGTTAAATATCCTACATATGATAAAGAAACCATCATACACTACTTGTTAGGGAAGGAAATCGTCATACATACAGATCACCAACCCTTACAATATCTTCAAGCACATACCAAACTGCAACAATCTCTACACTACAGGTGGATGGGTTTTCTACAACAATTTCATTTGGTAATCAAGTACAAGAAGGGTACAAGTAACAAGGTAGGAAATATGATTTCTAGACCTCCTATTGCTGCTTCTATTATTTTGAAGAATACTTATTTATCTCATGATAGCTATGTAGAGAAATATGCCATCGATGAAGATTTTAAAGAAGTATATGAGAACATAACCCATGGTGCACATGCAGAGAACTATTGTCTGCACAGAAAGTTACTCTATCATCTTGGGAAGCTATGTATTCCTACAAGTGAACAAGTCCATGTAATATGAGAAGCTCATACTTCTCTTGTGTCTGGGAATTTTGGGTTAGGAAAAACTATGGCTTATTTTCATAGGTTTTGTTGTTGGCCCCAAATGAAAGTAATTGTAACTAAATATGTAAATGGGTGTGTGATGTGTTATACTTGTAAGCCCACTAATAGAAAATTGGGGATATACTCACCACTTCCTATTCCATCCCATCTATGGGAAAGAATTTCAATGGATTTTGTAGGGGGTTTACCAATGACCAAAGGGAGTCATGATTATTTGTATGTTGTAGTGGATAGGTTCAACAAGATGTGTATCTTGATGCCATATAAAAAGTAGATCACTGCTGAGCATACTGCTAATCTCTTCTTTCAGTATGTTTAGGTTCACTTTGGGTTACCCACGTCCATTTTCTCAGATCGAGATACTCGATTACTTGGGAATTTTTGGACTAGCTTGTGGAGAATGATGGACACCAAATTGAAGAGGATCACTTCTTTTCATCCATATACCAATAGACAGACAAAGGTGGTAAACAAAACAATGGTACTTTTTCTTCGAGGCTACTGCAACAAGCATCCTAAGTTATGTGATGAATAGATACCTTATGTACAACATGCTTATAATCAATATTTACATTCATCCACTTAGAGTTCACCTTTTGAGACATTTTTTGGGTACCTACCAAAGTTTCCTTTGGACTTGATGTATGGGAGAGATTCCGATGTGAATGAAGAACGAACAGAGGATAGAACCCACAAGTTCATCCAAAGGATTCAACAGATACACCAGGAAGTCATGGAATAGTTGGAGAAGAGTCAAGCATAGTATAAAGCTCAACATGAAAAGCACAGGGTTGATCATCAGTTCCAGGTTGGAGACTGGGTATGGCTTCATATCAACAAGGAATGATTGAAGGACGAAGGAAAGAAACTCAAGCCCATCCAATATGGACCCTTCACTATTTTGGAGAAAAGTGACACTAATTCTTTTTGTTTAGATATTCCGCCGTATATGCATATTTATTTAGTTGTGAGTGTAGAGAACTTGAAACTTTTTGATCCTCCCATGATCATGGATCAGGATGAGGAAGCTTCAATTCCTTCAGTTGATGAGTTTGCACCTGAGTACTTGGATGAGTTACAAGAAGATATCATCCTGGACAAAAGGACGAGGACTTCACGCAGGGGTGATGTTGATTATATTTGAGTAGGCTTAAAGGGCACACATCCAAGCAAGGAAAATTGGATTGAGAAGGACAAAGTGAGGGGAATTTTGCTTCACTTACAAGTTGATTAATGAAAACTTTTGGTGTTCCAAAAAGCTCTCAATGGGAAGGCATGATCCAAAAAGGATCCAGAGAAGGCTAAGAACAACTCAGAACGCACAGAAGCAACTTAGAATTCTCAGAATGGCTTCAGTAGATAGTAAAGGGGCAAAAATTCAAAGTTCCCAAAACTCAGTGAAAATGACATTATCACGAAGAGCGCGTCGCAAACGAATCGTCAAACGAAGTTACAGATCGAAAGTTAAAAGTGGTCAAAGTTAATTCAAACTTGGTCAAAAGTCAAAAAGTCAAGGTGACACATGGCACCACTGTAAGGGTGACACATGGCACATCCGTACAGATGATTTGGCATGGGATGATGTGGAAAAATGATATCAAACACATGGGCAAATCAAGTGATGACACGTGTCAGTTTTATGGACAAATTATATGGTGCCATGTGGCCCAGTCATGGGATGCCACATGGCACCCCTCCAATGGTTGATGCGTGTAAAAGTTTTTATGACTCCACAAGAGTCGAACACATGACCTCTCATTATCCCAAAGGCCCCACAAATCTATGCCAACCAATACACCACCATATGTCTCTTGTTTATAATATGGTTCAAATTATATTTAAGTTTGAAAATTTATATTGGCGCCAAAGGAAGGGGCTAGGCCTTTGACCCAGCCCATGATTACATGTTTAGCCCATATGACCACTGATTTCGCCAGCCTAGGGGCTTATTCATCCACCACCAAACATATCATATTCTACCATATTTTCCACCAGAAGTTTTTCCTAAACCTCCAACATAGTTGTAATGATGTTCCAAAAAGGGGAGGCCTATGGGATTTGACCCCTGGACCTCTACCAACTAAACGTTCTAAAAATAGCTCCACTTACCAGCACACCAAGCGCCTGAGTTATGACATAACTTCCACAAATTTGTATAAGAAGGGGTTTCGAGCAATGCATTCGAGATAGATAGAGCACAAGAGGTGAGACCAAGAACGCTCATACAGATCTGTATGGACTTTGGAGATATTTTCAAGATATTGGCACGTATTTCTAGATTTCTAGTCATTTATTGTAGTAGTGGCACACAAACTGAGGCAAGGGTGCCTCTTGGGACAAAAAGTGTCTGACTTGGATCGAGGCATGGAGACAATCATTTTTAGGTAAAACGATGCCATAAACCCAATGGTGGTGTTATTTTTTTGATCTAAACAAAGCTTCTATAGCTTAACTCCAGAATGAGGTATAATTATATATTTTGCCCAATTCTTTTTTGGAGTTAATAAAAAGACCTACCCATTTGAGAGCAGGACTCGGAGACGTAGTCCATGAGGGACGAACTATGTTGTCAAGTTCTTTTTGTTCATATTGTATGCTAATGTCTCTTTCCTTTTGAGCTTTTCCTTCTTTATGGTGTACTTTAATTTATGCTCATTTAATACAATTCTTTAATAATTCACCTGACGAAAAGATCCCGGATCACTTTCGCTTGCTTTGCCTTCACTTTCTTTGCCTTCACCTTCCATGCCTTCACTTTCCTTTCCTTCACTTTCCATGCATTCACTTTCCTTACCTTCACTATCCATGCCTTCACTTGCCTTGTCTTACCTTCATTTTCCATGCCTTCAATTTCCTTACCTTTCCTTGCCTTGCCTTTCCTTTCCATGCCATGCCATTCCTTTACTTTCCTTTCCTTTCCTTCAATTTCCTTCACTTGCCATGCCTTGCCTTCAATTTCCTTCACTTTCCTTGCCTTCACTTTCCATGCCTTCACTTGCCTTCACTTGGCTTGCCTTCACTTTCCATGCCTTCACTTTCCTTACCTTCACTTTCCATGCCTTCACTTGCATTGCCTTTCCATGCCTTTCCTTGACTTGACATGCCATGCCAAGTCTTCACTTGCCTTCACTTTCCTTACCTTGCCTTAAATTTCCTTCACTTTCCATGTCATGCCTTCACTTGCCTTGCCTTAACTTACCATGCCTTCACTTTCCTTCACTTGAGATGCCTTCACTTGCCTTCAATTTCCTTCACTTGAGATGCCTTCACTTGCCTTCAATTTCCTTCACTTGCCTTGCCTTCACTTGCCATGCCTTCACTTTCCTTGCCTTCAATTTCCATGCCTTCACTTGCTTTATATTTACTTTCCATGCCTTCACTTGCATTGCCTTTCCATGCCTTGGATTTCCTTGCCTTCAATTTACATGACTTCACTTTCCTTCACTTGCCTTGCCTTGCCTTCTCTTTCCATGCCTTCAATTTCCATGCATTCCCTTGCCTTGCCTTACCTTCACTTTCCATTCCTTCACTTGCCTTGCATTTCCATGCCTTTCCTTGCCTTGCCATGCCATTCCATGCCTTCACTTGCCTTGCCTTTCCTTCAATTTTCTTCACTTTCCATGCCTTCACTTTTCTTCACTTTCCATGCCTACACTTGACTTCAATTTCCTTTCCTTGCATTTCATTTCCATGCCTTTCCTTCTCTTTCCATTCCATGCCATGCCTTCACTTGCCTTGCCTTGGCTTCACTTTCCTTCACTTTCCATGCCTTCACTTTCCTTCACTTGTCATGCCTTCACTTGCATTTGCTTTCCATGCCTTGCCTTTCCTTGCCATGCCATGCCATGCCATGCCTTCACTTGCCTTCACTTACCATGCCTTCACTTGCATTGCCTTTCCATGCCTTGCCTTGCATTGCCATGCCTTGCATTGCCATGCCTTGCATTGCCATGCCTTGCCTTGCCTTCACTTTCCTTTCCATGCCTTTACTTGTCTTGTCATGCCATGCCATGCCTTCACTTGCCATGCCTTTCCTTCACTTGCCATACCTTCACTTTCTATGCCTTCACTTTCCATGCCTTACCATGCCATGTCTAACCTAACAAGGTGTTAAATTGTCAAACATATGTAATAATCACCGAGAAAAACTATTTGGCCAAGGCCCACGTGACTACACTACCCACAAGACACCCCACACAATGTTCTTGAAAATTGACCTACTCTTAAGAAATTATGCTATGCCTCATTGAGAAAAACCCTAGTGGCACTGGAGATACTCCAACAAATGATTTTCGGGCCAACAAAATGACAATGGAGGGGCCCCACTAGCTAAAATCGATGCTCTCGATCCAATGCAATTGATGATTCATCCATCCGAGTCCCGATTTGAGATTTATCATGAGTTGCAACTCACCTAATCAAGCCATTCAGGGACATGTGGCCAATTTGGTTGGAGGGAATAAAATCCAAATTGAGCAGCATAACAAAGTTTCCTAAGCTCCCACAAGTCTGTTTGGCCAAGGTTCACATGACTACACTATCCAAAAACACCCCACACAATGTTCTTGAAAATAAACCTTCTCTTCAAAAATTACACTATGCCTCATTGAGAAAAACCCTAGTGCCGGAGATACTCCAACAAACAGTTTTTCAGTCGACAGAATGACAGCAGAGGGGCCCCACTAGCTAAAACCCGATGCTTTGGATCCAATGCAATTGATGGTTTTTCCGTATGAGCCCCAGTTTGAGTTTTATCGTGAGTTGCAACTCGCCTCCTCAAGCAATTTAGGAACATGTGGCCAATTTGGTCCGGGGGCATAAAATCCAAATAGAGTAGGATAATGAAGTTTCGAAAGCTCCTGTAAGTCTGTTTGTCTAAGGTCCACATGAATATACTACCAACAAACACTCCACACAATGTTCTTTAAAATCGACCCCCTCTTCAGAAATTGCACTATGCCTCATTGAACAAAACCCTAGTGCCAAAGATACTCCGACAAATGATTTTTCGATTGAAAAAATGATAGTGGAGGGGCCCCAATAGATGAAACCCAGTGGTCTGGATCCAATGAAATTGATGGTTCGTCCATCTGAGTCCTGGTTTTATTTTTATAGTGAGTTGCAACTCGCTTCCTCAAGCCATTTAGGGACATATGACCAATTTGGTACTGGGGCATAAAACACAAATGAAGCAGCATAATGAAATTATGTAAGCTCTCGCGAGTCTATTTTTCCAAGGCCCATGTGACTACACTACCCACAAATTCCCCACACAATTTTCTTTAAAATTAACCTCCTCTTTAGAAATTGCACTATGCCTCATTGAGAAAAACCCTAGTGACGAAGATATTCCAACAAATGGTTTTCTGGTTGACGAAATGATAATGAATGGGACCCACTAGCTGATATCCAGTGCTCTGGATCCAATGAAATTGACGATTCATCCTTCAGAGTCTCGATTTGATTTTTATTGCGAGTTTCAACTTGCCTCCCCAAGCCATTTAAGGACATGTGGCCAATTTGGTCTGGGGGCATACAATCCAAAAAGAGTAGCATAAAGGAGTTCTATAAGCTCTTGCAATCCTGTTTGGCCAAGGCCCACATGAATACACTACCCACAAATTCCCCACACATTTTTCTTTAAAATTGACCTCCTCTTCAAAAATTGCACTATGCCTCATTGAGTAAAACCCTAGTGCCAAAAATACTCCAAAAAATGGTTTTCCGGTAGACGAAATGACATCGGAGGGGCCCCACTAGATGAAAATTGGTGCTCTAGATTCAATGAAACTGATGATTCATCCACCCGAGTCTCGGTTTTATTTTAATCGTGAGTTACAACTTGCCTCCTCAATCCATTTAGGGACATGTGGCCAATTTGGTCCGGGGGCATAAAATCCAAATAGAGAAGCATAACAAAGTTCCATAAGCTCCTGCAATCCTATTTGGCCAAGGCACACATTAATACACTACCCACAAATTCCCCACACAATGTTCTTTAAAATCAGCCTCCTCTTCATAAATTTCACTATGCCTCATTGAGCAAAACCCTAGTGCCGAAGATACTCCAAAAAATGGTTTTTCGGTCGACGAAATGACAACGGAGGGGCCCCACTAGCTAAAACTCGGTGCTTCAGATCCAATGCAACTGACAATTCTTTCATCCGAGTCTTAGTTTGAGTTTTATTGCTAGTGGAAACTCGCCTACTCAATCCATTTAGGGACATGTGGGCAATTTGGTTCGGGGACATAAAATACAAACAAAACAACATAACAGATTTTTGTCAGCTCCCCCAAGTCTGTTTGGCTAAGGATCATGAGACTACACTACCCATAAATTTCCCACACAATGTTCTTTAAATTCGAGCTCCTGTTAAAAAATTGCACTATGCCTCATTGAGAAAAAATTTAGTGCTAGAGATACTCCAACAAACAGTTTTATTATCAACATAATGGCAATGAAGGGGCCCCACTAGCTGAAACCTGGTGGCCTGAATCCATTGCAACTGACGACTCATTCATTTGATTCCTATTTTGAGTTTTATCGCGAGTTGAAACTCACCTCTTGAATCCATTTAGGGACATGCTGGTATGGAAATGCAAGGAAAGGAAAAACAAGGCAAGTAAAGGCAAGGAAATCAAAGGGAAGACATGAAAAGGCTAAGCATGGCATGCCATTGCAAGGAAATGAAAGGTATAACTCTAGATCTATATGTACATGTAGGTCTAGGTCTAGGTAAATCCTATTAATTATGATAATCCATGTTTGAAAACTATGAAGATACCTTAGATATATGAATAAAGAGAGCTTATGTTATGGCATTGAAATTATCATGAAAGTATTTTTATCTAAGATATATGGGATAACAAGTTGTAGAATTACATGCTTAATGAACCCTTTGATTGTAATTTTTATGTATTAAACTTGTCATTTAGTACAAGAATTATTTATGTATTAAATTTTTTCATTTAGTAAAGGAATGGAAAGTGAAGGCAAGGGAAGGCATGTCATGGAATGGCATGGAAAGGTATGGTATGGCAAGGCATGAAATTGCAAGGAAAGGCATGGAAAGTAAAGGAAAGGAAAGTCATGTCATGGCAAGGCAAGGCATGACATGGAATGGCAAGGCATGGCATGACAAGTGAAGGAAATGAAATGCATGGCATACCATACCATACCATACCATACCATGACAAGGAAAGACATACCATACCATACCATGGATTGCAAGGCAATGTAAGACATACCATACCATACCATACCATGGAAAGACAAGGAAAGGCATACCATACCATACCATACCATGGATTGGTAAGGAAAGGCAAGGAATTCCATGCCTTCACCATACCATACCATACCAAGGAAAGACAAGGCAAGGAATACTATACCATACCTTCACTTTCCTTTCTTTCACTTTCATTTCCTTGCCTTGCATACCTTTCATACTTTTCCTTCACTTGTCTTGCCTTCACTTGCCTTGCAAGGCATATGGCATACCATACCATACCATGGCAAGAAAAGTCAAGAAAAGGCAAGGCAAGGCATACCATACCATACCATACCATGGCAAGGCAAGGCATACCATACTAGACCATACCATACCATACCATGGAATGACCAGGGAAGGCAAGGCAAGGCATACCATACCATACCATGGCATGGCAAGGCAAAGCATACCATACCATACCAAGGCAAGGCACACCATACCATACCATACCAAGGCAAGGCACACCATACCATACCATACCATACCATGGAAAGGCAAGGCAGGGAAAGTCATACCATACCCTACCATACCATGGCAAGGAAAGGCAAGGTATACCATACCATACCATGGCTTGGCAAGGCAAGGAAAGGCATACCATACTATATCATACCATACCATGGAAAGGAAAGGCAAGGAAAGACAAGGAAATGCACGACATACCATACTATACCATACCGTACCATGGAAAGGAAATTCAAGGTATACCATACCATGGCTTGTAAATGCAAGGAAAGGCATACCATGCCTTCACGATACCATACCCTGGCAAGAGAAGGCATGGCATACCATACCATACCATACCATGGAAAGGAAAGGCAAGGGATGACAAGGCAAGGCATGAAAAGGAAAGGAATGACATGAAATGGCATGGCTTGGAAAGGCATAGCATTGGCATAGCAATGGAATGACATGGAAAGGCATGGAATGGAAAGGCATCACATGGAAAGGAAAGGCATGGCATGGCATGGCAAGGAAATGCATCACATGGAAAGGAAATGCATGGCATGGCAAGGCAAGGCATGACATGGAATGACAAGGCATGTCATGGAATATGAAGGCAATCCAAGGAATGACATGGCATGGCATGGAAAGACAAGGCATGGGAAGGCATGGCATGACAAGTGAAGGCAATGAAATATATGGCATGTCATTCTATGGCAAGGCATCGAAAGTGAAGGCAAGGAAAGTAAAGGCATGGCATGCGAAGGCAAGG
Organism: Picea engelmannii; assembly: GCA_009831015.1. NCBI lineage: Eukaryota > Viridiplantae > Streptophyta > Pinopsida > Pinales > Pinaceae > Picea > Picea engelmannii. The sequence goes on from ML779945.1 coordinate 15,146, forward strand.
CATGGCATGGCATGGAAAGGCAAGGCATGGAATATCTTGCCTTCTCTTACCTTTCGTTCACTTGCCTTTCCTTGACTTGCATACCTTTCCTTGACTTGCCTTGCCTTGCAAGGCATACCATACCATACCATACCATACCATGGCAAGGCAAGGCAAGGCATACCATACCATACCATACCATACCATGGCAAGGGAAGAAAATACATACCATACCATACCATACCATACCATGGCATGAAAAGGCAAGGCATATCATATCATACCATACCATGGCATGGAAAGGGAAGGCATACCATACCATACTATGGCATGACAAGGAAATGAATACCATACCATACCATACCATGGAAAGGAAGGAAAGGCATACCATACCATACCATACCATGGCAAGGAAAGGAAAGGAAAGACATACCATACCATACCATATCATATCATACCATGGCATGGAAAGAAAATACATACCATACCATACCATGCCAAGGATACCATACCATACCATAACAAGTCAAGGTAGACCATATCATACCATACCATACCATACCATGGAAAGGCAAGGAAAATCATACCATACCATACCATATCAAGGCAAGGCAAGGCAAGGCAAGGAAAGACATACCATACCATACCATGGCTTGGCAAGGCAAGGCAAGGCAAGGAATACCATACCATACCATGGCAAGGCAAGGCAAGGAATACCATACCATACCATGGAAAGGAAGGGAAAGGCAAGGCATGGAAAGGAAAGGCAAGGCAAGGCATGTCATGGAATTGTATGGTATGCATGACAAGGCAAGGCAAGACATGGAATGACAATGACATGACATCAAAATGGCATGGATTGAAATGGCATAGAATTGGTATGGAAAGGAATGGAAATGGCATGGCTTGGCATGACATGGAAATGTAAGGCAAGGAACGACATGGCATGGAAAGGCAAGGAATGACATGGAAAGTCATGACATGACAAGGTAAGGCATAGCATGGCATGGCATGGGAATTCAAGGAAATGAAAGGTATGGCATGGAAAGACAAGGAAAGGAAAGACATGACATGGCATATGATGGCATGGAAAGGCAAGGCAAGGCAAGGCAAGGCATGTCATGGAACGAAAGACATGACATGGTATGGAAAGGCAAGGAATGTCATGGAAATGCATGTAAAGGAAAGGAATGGCATGAAAAGGAATGACATGGAAAGAAAATGCAAGGCATGTCATGATAAGGCATGGAAAGGAAAGGCATGATATGGAAATACAAGGCAAGACAAGGCATGGAAATTGCATGGCATATCAAGGCATAGAAATGGCATGGAAATGGAATGGCATGACATATCAAGGCATAGAAATGGCATGGAAATGGAATGGAATGGAAATGTCAATGTCATGGAAATGGCATGCCATGGAATGGATTGGAAATACATGACAATGGAATCAAAATGGAATGACATGGAATCAACATGTTTGTGGGATTGAGTTTGGGAGGGTCTTTTGTCTCCATGTGTGCTCTAACCCAAAAATTGGGTAGGAATTTGCAATAAAATATCATAGATGGTGAAGGGAAAATAATATTGGTTTCAAGTCTCCCTAGAGGAATTTTGGTAGCATAGTATTACTTTCTATGGTGTGTCATGAAATATAACCTCATAAACTTTATTTTTAGGTGGAAAATGATACCCATTCTAAGATTTAGTTTCCATGTAAACTCTCTCATTCTATTGATCAAAATAAATAAGTTTAATGGACATCATGGATGACTGAATAATAGTTATTAATAATTGACGGGTTTAAAAAAATTTACATATACCCACTACACAATCTAAACAAACATGAGTGCATTAATGAGTCACTGACTATTATTTTTAGAATTTATGAAGGGTTACACATAAATCAAATGATTTTATAAATGTCATGCGCAAAAAGAGGGGAATAATGTGTGTGCCCTATAAAATGGTCAAATTATGGATTGAATCAACTAAGCAACTAACAACTAGGCTTCTCAAAGGAATGTCAAAGGAAGACTAGGGTTAATGTTTTGTCCTAAGGAGATTAGGAATATTAGGACTTATACCTAGAGGAGAAAATAAATATTTTTATCATGTAGCTCTAGTAAGAGAATAAGTTAGGGTTTTGTGGCATTTGAAAACCATAGTGCTACCTAAAGTGATTGTTATCGAGAAGATATAGGGAGTTGATCTTGTACAAGTGTGGGATACAATTGTAGGTTCCAAAAAGGATCTACCATTCTGTATACTACCTTTTTGATAATCTCTAATGGAGTGATCTATTGGCTAATGTTATCTTATTGTTTCCATCACTATGGTTTGAAGAGCCCAACTTCTAACAACCCCTGATAAGATATTGGTAGGTGCATGTACTTCATATTCTAAATATATATGAAGTGTTTGGGTTGTCCAAATGTTGTGTACTTGCATAATTAAGTTTTATCTTATGTCATCTTCATAATTGAGTAATTCTAGTACTAGATATGGAGGTTAATTTGACATAACATTGAACTAAGATTTTTAAGTGATTTACAATTATGTAGAAGATAAATGAGGAAATTTATTTCTATAATAAATTATTGTAATATGCCATTTTTTAGGTCACAATATTTTCAAGTGACCACTATTTGAGTGTGTATTGTCACCGGATTTAGATGGAGATAATTCAAGAGGTAGTGCATATTGTTGGTTGTGAGTTAGAATATGGATATCCACAACATTCATGCAAATAATTCAGAAGGAATGATCTATCGATGATGTAGAGATACATAGTTGATTAGAAAGCAATGCTACTTGAGAACCATTTATTGCTTATGGATTTAGCACTTAAAAAATCTTTCCACCACAATTTATTCCTTAATGAGTAATGCAAGTATTTACAATCACTTTAGAAAAAAATCAAGGGATTAATATACATAAAATTCATACACTTTGGAATTCAAACACTTTGAAATTCTTATATTCATCAACATAAAATGCAGAAACAATGAAATTCACAAAAATCGTGCCATGAAATGTGTGTGTGTGTGTGTGTGTGTGTATTCAACGCCATCAAAATTGTATTTTTTTTACAAAATGGAAACTCATGCCCAATATACAAAGCGACAACACCTGCCCTAACATAAAAAACATCCATATGGTGGCCTAGATACAAAATGACAATAGTTGGTCAATCATTGACCACTTCCACCCTCAAGAGCATCTTGGAAGTCTATATTTATTCTCTTGCTCGAGGAAGAACCAAGAAAGGTTCTAGGCCTAGGCATGCTTCAACGCTCTAGAGACTGCACACAAAATAAACATTGTTATAAGTTTTTTTCCTCAATGAATTAATAGACATACAAAATGATACTTTGTAATTTAACCTAAGAAACCTCACCGCATATGTTGTTGTCATTCGTGAGGGTGTTACCCTCCTCTATGACGCTAATCTCTCTGCACTGCCACCCTACATCAGTTACAAGGATCACGTCAATAAAATTAAACAAATATGCGTAAAATCAAATTCATGAAACATAAAAAATTATCATCAATGCATTGTCTCACCGTGAATATCTGAGGCCTCGATAGAGTTTCAGTGGAATATGGAGAACTAGGTTGTACAACTTGCTCTGAGACAAAATCTAGTGTGGAAATCTCAATCTATGGGGCCAATGGAAATGGTGGTGGGGGTGGGTGGCATATAGGTGGTGTAGATGGGTTCCCTGCATGTGAATCCACTGAGGATGGATGAATTAAGACTAATGGTGAGGGTGGGCTGCAATAAACTCACGCATGCTGTACAAGTGATTGAAAATCCCTAGGCATTGAGAAAGGTAACTTAGAAGAAACTCCTAGGTTCCTAGGGAGTGCAATAGTACTATAACTAGAAAATATATATGTAGCCTACATACATATTAATAAAATTGAACTATTAGTACCAAATAGTAAAATTCAAAAACATAAACACAAAAAATTGAGAATTATACGATATTTAACTCTACAATGATACCTGTGACACATGTGACTTTTCCATCCCAGGTGGACATTCCTCGACATCGCCTAGTCGCAACTCCTGTAGAAACACGAAAACATTAAAAATTTGAGGATGCCATAAAAGAAAGAAATGAATATGGTGAATTTATCAAATGTGATACATACCTATGTGTGGGGTGCACCCAATGAACATGCTGCCTCTACTGTTGCATCAATGGTGGGGCTAGGCATTGATGCATCCATTGCTGTAGAGGGTTTACTGCTTGGACATAACAACTGCAAAAAAACATACATTAAAAATCGATATAAATACACAAAATAAAAAATAAAGATATAACGATGAAAAACATAGAGAGGGTTAATATACTAACCTCAACCCATTGGGATCTATAGGCTTGTTATAACCCTAAATTGCACTAGAAATGCATACCTGGCATCAAGCCATCTTACTTGCTATCTTTTCCAAGCCATCACTGAACAACTCTTCTAAAAAACTATTTTCTTGAAGATGTACATGCCCTTCACCACTATTGCCCACATACACACGCTTGTTGCACCATTACAACCCGCGTACACTCACAAAAAGCGTGAAAAATAAAAATTGCAAAGGGATACGGGGTTTTGGGCTGTTACTAATAATTTGACTGCCTATAGCCGGTCACCCAACCAAATACCTAGATTTTTGGCCTATAAAAGAAGGTGTTGGGGTGCCATTCCAAAAGGAAGAACGAGATCATAGAAACTCTGCCCATTTCAGTATTCCCCCTTTTCCCCAATATTGTACAACCACATTGTGAGTTTGATCCATAATTCCTTCTTCCTCCATTGAAAATCCCTGCCATTTTCCTAGAGAGAACTGAAGAGGAGAAGAATACATGGAAGAAGTTGGTGCATGGTGAAGAGGATCCCAGGACTGAGTTCGAGGAGCAGTTTCTGATCTCATATTGTAAACGAATTTTATGAGATTAATATAAAGAAATACTTTTTCCGTCCCGCCAAATGGTGTCTTAAATCTTTATGATTTGTTTACATTTTTGTGATGATGTCTAACCCACTAATCCATACATAGAATGCATGCTTGTAGTTTCTTGTTTGTATTTTGGTGAATGCAGGTTGGCCTTGGGAGGAGATCTACAGTCGAGAAAAAACTGAGCACAAAGGGATTGACACTGGACACAGAGTTTAAGGTATGCCTACCAGATCCCTATACTTTTTCTTTTATGTATGATGGTGGGGTAATGTTAGGATAGTTGTTAAAAGTAGGAGACTTTAGACGATTAACTCTTCCTGCACTTTAGAACCCTGATGTAGTTCGTAGGGGGGTTTTCTCGTTACATCAATGTCTTCACACTCCCTCTCTCTCCAATGGACATACATCCTGCAAAATGACAAGTTCAAGGGGAGTTAAATCTTTCCTTTTATTTTTTATTTTTTTTCCACATATTGGAGGGTGTACACGGGCTGTATTGGACACAGTCACATATGCACGCGTGTAGATTGTTTTCTGCATGTGGGCATACGTGGGATGTCCTGAGACAACCCGTGTACACGTAGGGCCAACCTTTTTAAAGGTTAGCACCCCCCAAAAAAACAAAAGGAAATGAAAAAAAGGAAGAATACAAATGTAGGAGGGGCTAGTTTGTACTTACTTGGTCCAAGCGGAAGTTCGTTTCATCCACTAAAGCTCCCAAAATCAACTCTTTTGGCATATGGGTGTTTTTTACTTTTTTGTCAATTCTCAATTTACAATGGTGATAATGAGCTGCCAACTTCTATTTATAGACTTTTTGGCCCATTTTTGTCATTTTTTGGGCCCTTTTGTCATTTTTTTCTAGCCTGAAAAATCGTTTAGTATGTTTCTTGAGTTTATTTTGGGATGTTACGATACATTTTACTTTTGGTTCGATGAACTGTTTCTGAGAGTTAGGGCACTTTTAAGGTCCTTTGGTGAAAATTCTTTTTTCCAACTTTGTGCTTTAAGATAGGATTCCACCTCCACTTGTTGCACCTCATTGTCTTTTTTGCTTTTCCATAGGATCGATCCCACTGAATTGTGACACAGAACCCTCACTCCTTCTCTAGAAGTGTCGTAATTTAGTGGTAGAGCCTACCTTCACATGGATGCCCTAGGTAGATCCTGGTTGCATTTTGGTGTCCATCCATCGCTAGTGACTTTAGGCTCGGTTTTTCCTTTTAGTCCTATCTTGATTACGAGTTCGGGCCTTCACATGTCTAATATGTTATCACTCTTTGTTTTACCCACAGGACTCCCAAAACGACGGGTCTTCTTTTAAGCCCTTTTCAGACCCTCTAAACATGAAAATATTGTCGAGAAATCTTGTTGCCCTTCATGCTCACCAAACTAAAATTCGAAGGCATGTCTGTCCGGTGGTAGTTTACCCCTTTTTCGGTCCAGATGGTCAAATGTACGAACAAAGGTATACTCTAGGGGCCTCAACTCTCTAGAAGAGTATTCTCAGGTATAAATTTAACCCTTTTTCGGGCCCGAGGGACTAAATTTACGAAAAAATAACCCCCACAAAGTCCATAGTTAAGCTCTTTTCAGACTCCCTAAAATTGAAAAGATTGTCGAGTGACCTTGTTTCTTCACACTCGTTAAATTGGTCAAGAAGAACATCCTTTACAAAGACCATAGTTAAGCTCTTTTCAGACTCCTTAAATATGAAAAGACTGTCGAGTGATCTTGTCTTTGTCACACTCGTTAAAATGGTTTTGAATAGACATTTGTTTGGTTCTAGTTTACCCCTTTTTCAAACTGACTAGACTACCTTCGAAAAAGGTATCCCAGTGGAGTCTCCTTTTACGATTTTTCAGACTCTCTAAAAATGAAAAAACGCCGAGATTACCTTCTCTGGGCTTGTTAAAATTACATCGAAGGACGTTATCGTTGTGTCTTGTTAATCACATTTTCATTCCTGCATCTTTGGCCTAATGCGGACTCCATGTTTCTCTCAACTGAACCATCTGAAGCATGCCTTATACGCAAGCCTTGTAGCACTTTTCCTCTGCATCTTGACACCTTGACCCATGGAGGATTTTTCCTAAGTGTCCTTTTCTTGCATATGTCTCCTTGCTCTGAGCATCAGTGTGTTCCTTGCGCTTGGAACTAGTATTTCTGCAACACTCGTTCCTCCTTTGTAACGTAGCATTATTTTATTCTTTTTCAAGCTTTCCAAAATTAATGAAAAAGACAAAAAAACAAATATACCCCAAAAAGAGGAAGGGAAAAGTATTTTCTTTTTATTGACAACGCAATGAGTCACCCTTGGATGAAAAACATCCTTCTATTTATTCATCAAGCTCTAGGATTCAATATGACCTTAGGAATCTATTCTCGCTACATAGAGCTGTGTCCTCCTTCGTTTGGTTATCTTTCCAAACATATGGAGAGTTCGTGTTGCCTCCTGCATCATGACCTTATGTCAATGCCATGCTTCCTGCGTCTTATCATTTGTCATTCTTTTGTCTAAGGAAAGTTTTACTAAACTTGAGTCGGCGCTTTTGTAGTTTGTCTCTTGTCCTCATGCTCGACCACCCCGAAAGTCCAATCAAGTCCTTGCTCAAAATCAATGAAGTTCTCTTCCTGATCACCGAGATCCTCTTGTTTGTTCCCGACAAACCATCGAAGACCTATGGGTAGTGAAGGAGTACACTGATATTATACTCCTACCCAAGTTTTGAAGATTTTGAAGTTGTTGTTCAAGCTCTGAAGACCTCATCTCCAACCATCAAACATCATTGGCTTCTTGAAGATGGATACTATACATGTATATCTTTTGATTTTGAGATATATATCCGTTGTGTACTACTCGTGGCTACACTTTATATAGTTATATGACATGGATCTGCAGTGTATTTGATTGGAAACCATGATTTTATTTCATCCCAAGCATGGGTATGCCCACAAATTATTATGTTGTAGATGGCACCTCCCGAACTCTGGTCTCTGGGCTCACTCGCTTCGTACGTTGGTGAATATTTGTAATGTATTTCGGCCATCAGATGCTCTTCTGACCTCACACATTAGGGAACATTTGTTATAACCTTAAATTGCACCAGACATGCATACCTGGTAGTTGGTGCATGGTGAAGAGGATCCCAGGACCGAGTTCGAGGAACAGTTGCCCGTCTCATATTGTAAACGAATTTTGTGAGATTAGTATAAAGAAATATTATTTCCGTCCCGTGAAATGATGTCTTAAATTGTTAAGATTTGTTTACATTTTTCTTATGATGTCTAACCCACTAATCCATATATAGAATGAATGCTTGTAGTTTTTTGTTTGTCTTTTAGTGAATGCAGGTTGGCCTTGGGAGGAGATATGCCATTGAGAAACAACTGAGCACAAATGTATCAACACCGGACATCGAGTTTAAGGTATGCCTACCAGATCCCTATAATTTGTCTTTTATGTATGATGGTGGGGTAATTTGTCTTTTATGTAGTTGTTAAAATTAGGAGACTTTAAACAGTTAGCTCTGCCTACACTTCAGAACCCTGGTGTAGTCCGTAAGGGGGTTTCCCATTACATCAAGGCCCATAGCAGGTATTCTTGCAACTCGAGCATATGTGAGGTTCACATGGGTGGCTGCTATTTCCATGTGCCCTCTCCTCACTGTACTCTCCTGTGCATGCTGAAGCTCCAACCCCTCTATCAATCTCAATGGCATACATCTCCCGCTAAGATAGTGAAAAAAATCTACTGTGTTGCACTAAGCGACAAGTCAATGATGAAATGACTATTTGTACTTGTTTCAAGATCTCTGCAATATGAGTATGTTGGGTAGGGGGCTTAGGCCTTTCCTAGGGGGACGAGGACCTAACAAAGGGTCACACCTGGCATGCTCTCGGTCATGTGTGACCCTCGAACCACCCCTTGAAATTCACCAGTGTCAAAGTAGTTGACATGCTTACCCAAAATAAACTCGTCCCATAATTTTCTCATAAAATATAAGGGCATCTCCCTATTATTGCAGGGAGGTTTATAAAAAACCATATACCACCTATCCATCCAATTTTGACTAACCTGGGGATGGATGCACAAGTCAATGGAGATGCATTTCTTGGTTAATTATAGTTCTTGTCAATTTCTAGGATCCCTAAAAATAGACAATATTTGTTGTTTTGAAATTCCAAGTTCTTTGACTTGGTTTTTGTTCAAACCAATGCTATAGTTCTCATGCATTCTTTCCCTATAATTAGAAATAGAGGTCAATTTCCATTGGGCAATTACAATGGAATTCACAATGATGTCCAAAGAAGTGGCCAAGGAGACTTTACTAGGCTCTCTAGTGCCCCTTCATTGTTCCTCAAGGGTTCTTAATATAACCAACCCTTCATCAATTTGAGTGTTTACATTGGGTGGTTTTGTTGGGTTGGGGTTTTGATCTTCCTTGTTTTCTTCTGAGAAGTTTAAATTGTCTTGGGGTTCCATTATATTATATATGTTGCAATTTAAAATCCATGACATGTAAATTAGGTCGGGTTTTTAATTAAAATACACAATTGATTTTTTTTTTAAATTTAGATTCTTGGGAGCAAAAGACTAAATTGGGTTAAAACTAAGATAAATCAAACATACCTGGACACGGTGGAAATATCCTCCCTTAGTTTCTCCTCTCTAGCTCCTCTCTCTTTGCTCAATGATAGTCAAAACGCGAGCACGATTTGTGCACAATGAGCACAAATCACACTCACGACCCTTTAAAAAAATTTTAACAGAAGGAATGAACACACATTCCTAGGAACACACACACGTTCTTAGGAATGTGCATGTGTTCTTAGGAATGTGCACATGTTCTTAGGAACACACGCATGTTCCTGCCACTAAATCTACATGGAAAGCCTCGTGGAGGTTCGATCACTTCCAAACCTATATGTTTAGGAATGTGTGCATGTTCCTAAGAACACACATGTGTTTGTGCGAGTGCATGTTCCTGTTGACCCGCTTGCCACTTTTTCAGCCACAAACTTCTTGCACTCACCCTCCACTATTTGACCATGGCCCTAATAACCATTCTTGGTGTGATATCAAGACATATTCCTTTGTAGGACATGTGTTGCGGTTTAAATCATGGTGCCCATATCGCTCTAGTAGGCCAAATATATCCTATAGGGTTCCCATGTGGTGGTTCAAGGATGAAATCATGGCATTATATAGCATAAGAAGCTTCATGGGTTGCAGGTGTTGTTTATGGTGCTTGAGCTTGAGAATCCCGTTGTCCTCTCTTAACCTTGGTTAGACATTGAGACCCATTCTTGGTCACAAATAACATATTCATGGTATCCATATCCCACTTGGAGGTGAATGATACCCTACATAGGTCATATGTGTTGGTTCAAGGATTTGTCTATGGTGCTTGATCTCAAGAAGCAAGTCGTAGCATTGGAGGATCTTGTTTCCCTCCCTTGACTATGGTCAATGACTTGAGACCCATCCATAATGCCCAAGAGCTCATAATCCCCCCCATATTCAACTCATATGCTAAATACTTCTTGGAGAGAGATTGTGTTATGGTTTCTAGGCGTTGTTCATGGTTCTTTATCTCAAGAAAGTTCAATTAGAGCTTAAGGTCATTGTTTTCCTTTTGTCATGTTTATTCCTTGACCCAGATGTCCAATGCACAAAAACTAGTCATGGTGCCTATAAACCACTTGGAGGCCTATAAAGAACCCCCATAGAAGAATCATGTGTTGGTTTTAGGACTTGTTCAAGGTTCTTGAGCCCAAAATAATTCTACAATATCTTGATGCAATTGTTTTTCTTCTTTGACCAAGGTTAAGGCCATTCATATCATCCTTAGTGTGTAAAGTCTCATAATGACATCCATATTCCAACTTTGATGCCAAATGTGCCAAAAAGAGGTCTTGTATTTTGGATTGTAAGTGTTGTTCATGGTGATTAAGCCCAAGAAGTTATGTTTAGGATCTAAGACCCAAGTGTTTTCCTCCCCTAACCATAACATTTGAACTCAAATATGTTCATTTAAAACTTAAACCCCTTGTTTCCCCAAAACCAAAACCATGTTTAGGCTTCAAAAACCAAGAACCATTTATGTTTTTACACAAAGAAACATACATGCACTTTTAGAAACAAGTGCTTTTGAAAACACATGTAGTTTTTCAATGAGTGTGCATTCTTCTAAAAATTTCAATGAACATGCATTCATATTCTAAAGATTTTAGAAAGAAACTTCATACACCCAACCTTATATTATTATATTATGTTAATTTTGTAATATATTTTAATATAAAAATGATTTATGTCATATTATATTATTTTGTTTATTATATAACCAAATTTAATATAGAAGATATTTAATATTATATATATTATTAGTTATGACTTTTTAAATTTTTTTCAATGATGTATATATTATTTTATAAATTAGTATAAAATTATTTTCTATTATGTTATTTTATTTATTATGTAATTAATTTTCACATTAAAATAAATAAATTTGTAAAATTTGAAAAATAAAGAATTAGATAATAAAATTGACATAAAATTAAAAAAATAAATATAAAATAAAAACAATATAAAATTAAGAATAAGAAGTGTAAATGAAAGTTTGAAAGCCTAAGTTGTAATGAAAATATATTATATAAAAAAAACTTGCACATTAAACACATGGATGAGTTTTGGAGAGGGTCATAGTCACAATCTTGCAAGGGTCATTATTGATGAAAGTAAATACAAATGCCTGTGTTGTGACATGGACAACACAACAATCAAAGAGATAGTAAGTAAGATCTTGCCCTTCAAGTGTCCTAAACTAATACAAACAATGCTATGGAAAATTTAATAAAATTTCATTATTATATCACAAACTTGATCAATCATAGAAGTTTTCAAGCTTGTGATAATAGTTTTATTGGAATCATTGTAGTGATATGTCGTTAAATATTTGGTTAGATTTGAAAATAAATTCTTAATCTTAACAATAATAAACCAAATTATTCACTAAAATATTTAACATAATAAATAGATAAAAACCCTTAAAATAAGGTAAAATTATATATTAATCTTTCACGATAACACTCCTCAAGTAATAATTATTTGTTATAATAATAATATTCTTCATTGTGCTCATTACATTGTTCATCCCCTAGTATATAATACTATTTTCAAACATTTTAGAGAAATAACTTTTTAGAAAGTCTTTTCACATTTATTATATTCAAAGTAATATATGTAAGAACCATAATATGTCTTATTATACCTGCTGCCCCGGCATGGTATATAGCATTCAATAATGTGCTGCCTTCCTATTACTTATTACTTAAGGTTGACCAAAACAATTTTGAATTTTTTCAAATGTTTAACTTTAAGTTGATTTTTTTATTTTTTTAAATTATTTAAAAGTTTTTTTAGAAATGGTATTGGTTATTAAAACCAATAAGTGTTTGTATTCTCTGTACTTTGGATTATTGTCCCTTGTCCTTTCTCAATGATCGTCAAATTTAAAAATTTGGATAAATATTTACAATTTTATTATTATTAATTTATTAAAATAAAGTTAGTCCAACCAATAATGAAATGATTAAAATATAGATATTTATAAAAGTTAGGATAAATATTTACAATTTTATTATTATTAATTTATTAATTGTCTATTTATTTGGATGAGTAAAAAGATATACAACTAATAATCAAATGATTTTAACATTTTATTTTATTTAATGATTTTTTTGCAACAGCTGAAGGTTTTTGCTGCCCAACAGCCTTGTTTAATAATATAATGGCAGCCTTCTTTAATAATATAATGGACTTAGTGGAACTTCACTATTATCACTATAAACACTTAACCCATTACCTCACTAACACACCTGTTTTTCCTTAAAGTTCATCCGATGATGCCACTGAGACGTGATTTATCTAGTGTTTTCATTTTCCAGCATATTTGAGATTTGCAGTTGAGGAGCCTCTTCTTACACAAATATTTGAGATTTGCAGTTGAGGAGCCTCTTCTTACACAAACAACAGGTATTGTACGTCAATTTAACATCTAAGTGTTTTCATTTTTCAGCATATTGGAGATTTGAAGTTGAGGAGCCTCTTCTTACACAAAGCAGGTATTGTAGGTCAATTTAACATCTAACTTGGTTGTAACTTCATATAAGATAATAATAATTATTAATATCAATATCCAAATACCGGGGGCGTTGGAAAATGTTGACGAATATGGCTGACAATTTAGGGATGACCTGCTTGACAGAGCTCTCACAG
>ML779945.1:32426-47863 GCA_009831015.1 Picea engelmannii
TATATATATATATATATATATATATATATAATTAATGTTATTACAACTCAAATGCTATACATTCTTAATGTAAAGTTTATTATTTATTAAATTGAAGTCAAATTTCAATAGTGGTTTATGGGCATATTCTAACCTTGCTATAATTAACATTACATAGTAATATACCTTAATCTAAGTAACACTATATTTACTCTTTCTTGAACTCATGATCTCCTAAAAAACAAAAAAAAACTAAATACATATAATATTAGCATTTTTATATCTTCACATAAATCACTTATTTCAATACATTTATTAATCAAATAAAATATAACCAAAAAAAATATTATTATATTTTATTTTTTCTTCATATTATTTCATAAATTCTCAAAAAATATCAAAATTTTTAAATAAAATTTAAATATATCTTAATTTTTTATAATTTTTTTTTTCATAATTTTATTATAAATTAAAAAATTCAATCTAAATTAAAAAAGTAATTTAATTAAGTTTAATTAATTTTATGAGATAATTCAAAAAATTAACTTATAATTAAAATATTAAATGTTACTTTCCCTGTGCTATGTATTCATTTGGAAAAAGGAATAAAGGGAAAAAATAACCATTCCCAAATTATTGTATGGAAATAAATAAAGTACATTATACATTATAGTATTGAAAATATTGGTACATCTACCTATCCTATGTAAATTAGACCAAATATAATGTGTTGTACTAAAGATATTGTGAATAAAACAATATTACAAGAGGAGGAATACAAGGCAATTATGTTTGGCACCATTCCTAAATGTTTTCTAGGAAGCACATCACTTAGATCTTATCATCTTATATGAATATCTTTTAGTTATGGACATATTTTCATCTTAATTATTTTCTTGGATACCTCTTCACGTTTAATACACGAGTTTTGGAGTGTGAAAAATGTCAATCTATAAATAATAAGTTTTCGGCACTTTGTCTTCTATTTATATAATTTGAATCATTTTCTTGGATATAGAGGATATTTGAAGATGTGCTCTATATTTAGTGTAAGAAGGTATAGTGAATTATAGTCTAAGCTAAGTGTTCTAACATATAAGTGTTTTGTAATTGCAATTTTATTTAAATAAATAAAAATAAGATATTGTTTTATTATCAATATGTATTTTATTTTAATGATGAAATCAATCAAATTAATACTATCTATCTTTTTTATTTCCTTCCAAAATAATTATTATGCAAAGCCTAAATTTATATTTCTCATTCTAAATAAACCACATTATAGAAAATTAAAAACATTAAATATTGTTACTAGTTGATGAGTTTATCCAATAATGTCGCTTGGCATTCATACATTGTTAAAGAATATATAATTTTTTTTTTGTAATATTAATATATAAATTGTAACAAACATTAGAGGTGCATTATACATATTTGTAGACCTTGAAATGAAATAATGTTAAAAATGATGATGTATTGCAAAAATACAAACTAATACATGCATAATAGAAAATGTGATAGCAAATTTGTAGATTTTAACCTTGTACAATATTTACTGCAAACATATTTTCAGTAAAAGAACATAAAATATACAATGGAAAATACAAACATTACATAGATATTTCTCCCCTGGAAACTCAAACCGGGAAAACCAACATATTTTATATTCATTCATGGTGATACATTATTTACAATACAATATACATATAGGAGCCAACGACATCCAAAACCCTAACCCAATGACCTGGATTAGTCAACAACTCTAATTCCTTAAACGAAAATATAAAACCATAAAAAAAAACCATGTGCCGAAAAACCACTCAAGAATGGACACAAAAATCGAGGCAACACAAAAAACAAGGCAAAAATGTGACATGTTTCCCGAGGCAATTTTTTTTTCTCAGGGGTGTTGCCCCCGAACCCCCACCCTGGGGGATTTCTCCCCTAAAACTCCCTGTGCGCCTTGAACAATGTAGACACTACTACTCATGCAAAGAATATAACACATACCCAACATTCTCCCACTTGTTGTTTTCTTTGCATACATGGGGTTACATGGTTACATAGTCAACAATCCAGGGCAACAATGCCCATGGATCCCTTACACCAAGATAAAATCTCAGTGCTCACAGATTTTGTTAATGAATCTACAACATTCTTCAAAGTGTCTACCTTCATCAACAACACTTTCTTTTCTTCAACCATGTCTCTCACAAAGTGATATTGAATATCAATATGCTTTGTCTTTGAATGATAATATGGGTTCTTTTCCAGAAAAATTGCACTCTGACTGTCACAATCTATCCTTACAACTTGTTGTACCAACCCAATACCTGAACACAATCCTTTTAACCATACTACTTCTTTACTTGCATGAGTGGATGCCATGTATTCAACTTTTGTAGTTGAAAGGGCCACTACAACTTGTCTTTTGCTCATCCAACTTATTTCTCCTCCAAACATGTTAAACACATACTCACTAGTATATCTCCTATGTCTATATCTCCATCCCAGTCTACATCCACAAATCCATGTATATCCAACACTCTTTCCAATATCGGTCTTCCTTGGTAGCACAATCCATAACTACCATTCTCAAAAAAATACCTGAAAACCCTTTTTACTGTTGTCCAATGCTCCTTCCTTGGTTTTGACATATACCTGCTCAAAACTCCCATTGCATGTTCAATGTCATGTCTAGTACAAATCATTGCATACATCAAACTGCCAACAACACTGACATATGGAACACAAGACATGTCCTCCTCCTCTTCTTGTGTCTTGGGACACTGATCCACATATAAATTTACACCAATAGGAATAGGAACCTTAACCGGTTTACATTCCTTCATATTAAACCTCTACAATATTGTCTCGACATATTTTCTCTGATTTAACCAGAGTTTCCTCTTTTTCCGATCTCTTTTAATTTCCATTCCCAAATTGAAATTTGAAGCACCGAGATCCTTCATGTCAAATTTAGAGGACAACTGAGTTTTCACATCCTCGATAATCTCCTTGTTGTTTCCTATAAGCAACATGTCATCCATATACAAGACCAAATAAATCAAATGATCACCAATTAATTTAAAATACACACAATGATTCTCTTTGCTTCTTGTGAAACCAAGTCTCAACATATAAGTATCAAATTTTTGATACCACATCCTTGGTGATTGTTTTAAACCATAGAGGGACTTTTTCAGCTTGCATACCAACTCCTTCTTTCCCTTCACAACAAATCCTTTTGGATGCTTCATATAGGTTTCTTCTTTCAGATCCCCATGTATGAATGATATCTTCACATCCATCTGTTCTACTTCAAAATCAAATGCAACAACAACATATAACATAAATCTTATAGAGGTTAACTTGGCAATAAAAGAAAAAATCTCACCAAAATCAATTCCCTCAATCTGGGAATAACCTTCTGCTACTAACTGAGCTTTGTATTTCTCTACTTTTCCTTCTGCACTCAACTTCTTTTTAAATACCCATTTGCTGCCAATGGGATTTCTTCCAATCAAAAAATCCACTAGATCGCAAACCTCATTCTTATCAAAGGCTGTCATTTCTTTGTCCATGGCCTTTTTCCAAAGATTTCCATCCTTTAAATCCACTGCCTACCTGACATTTCTAGGATCATCATTAGTAATAGACAAAGAAATTTTTTAATGGAAATCAGATGGAGTATACCTTTCCAGTATCCTTCTTTCTCGAACCGATCTCCTCAATACTGGAGTATGATGATCTTCTTCTTCTAATTCATGTTCTTTTGTAGAGTCTGATTCTTTATCCTTTAAATCAAATTCTATTTTCTCTCATTCTTCCTTACTTGGTAGGACTTTGTGTTTAACAACATCCTTCATTTCTCTAAATACCACATCTCGACTATACACTACCTTCTTAGTTTCTAGGTTCCAAAGATTATAACCTTTGAGACCATATTTATATCCAATAAAGATACACTTTTCAGCCTTCTTATCTAGCTTACTCTTGTTTTCCTTTGGAACATGAACATATGAATCATAGCCAAATACCTTGAAATGTGTGAGAGAAGGTTTCTTACTAGTCCATACCTCTTGTGGAATATTTTTATCCAACGATGATGAAGGTAATCCGTTGACCAGGTAACATGCAGTACCCACTACCTCTACCCAAAATTCTTTCCCTAACCCAACACCACTGAGCATACACCTTGCTTTTTCCATCAACGTCCTGTTCATCCTTTCTACAAATCCATTCGAGGTGTATATGGTTATTCTTCTTCCTTGCTATACCACACTTCTTATAGAATTATTTAAATTCATTCCCGCAAAAATCTCCACCATTATTTGTCCTCAACACCTTAATTTTTTTCTCTGTTTGATTCTCAACAAGAGCCTTAAACTCTTTAAACTAGTCAAAGACTTCAGATTTATTCCTGAGGAAATATATCCAAGAATTCATATAGAATTCATCTATAAATGAGACATAGTGCACATATTTTCCCAGTGATGGGACCAACACAGGTCCAAAAACATCACTGTGAACTAGCTATAAAATTCCTTCTGCCCTCGTTGCACTAGAGGGGAATCTTACCCGATTCTGCTTCCCATATACACAATGTTCATAGAAATCAAAATCCAGATAGTAGTTAGACATACCTTCAACCATACCTTTACCATGTAGTAGTCGAAGACCCTTTTCTCCGATATGCCCCAGTCTTTGATGCCACATCATAACCTTTTCTCTAGAGACTGTATGAGTTCTTTCTTCTTCAAATCCAATATCATGAAAAATGGAACTATTACACCCATCACTAATAGTTCTTCCTTGCATCTTATACAAAGTTCCAAAGAGAACTCCCTTTAACAACATCATTTATCATCGAACCATCCTGTAGGTTTCCTTTTCAAATATTATTTTTACCCTTGCATCGCCCATTTTTCTTATAGAAATCAAATTTATAGCCAATCCTAGGATGTGTAGAACACTAGGTAGTGTTCTAATCCTTCCATTTATGAGCCTCAAATTGAATTTTCCTCGACCTATGATTCTGGTTGTCGAGTCATCACCTAGGAAAACATTACATCCATCATACCTTTCATATTCACAGAACCACTCCCTATGGGGAGTCATATGAAATGATGAACCTGAGTCAACCAACCATGACTCATCCATCCCCTCCTTCTTCTTTGGAGGTCTTTTCTTCTGTAGAAGGAGATTTTCCAAATCCCTTTTTTTTCTCAACTTTGGATCTACATTGCTTCTTGTAGTGCGCTTCTTTTCCACATCTTCATAATACCTTTACAAAATTTCCGAGAGATTTAGATCTACCCTTAGACTTAGATCTCCCACTTGAGAACTTATATCTATTTCTTTCCTGGGAGCGTCCTCTTGCTATGTCCTTCCATATTCTTTCATCTCATCTCCTCCAACAACAAGGATGACCACTTCATCAAACTTCAAGGTAGTTGTATTACTACCTATGGCCACAACTAGAATATCCCACGAGTATGGTAAAGAACACAGTAAACTGATACATTTATCTTCATATGAAATTTTAATCTCAACAGATACAAACTAACTTACCATAGTATTGAAGGCGTTCAAATGCTTTGCCATCAAATCTCCATCTCTCATCCTCAGGTTATACAAATTCTTTCTCAGGAAAAATTTATTTACTAGGGACTTAGACTGATCCAACTTCCCCAAATTATCCCATAAATCCTTGGTTGTAGCTTCCTCTAATAGATTCAGTAATACTGAATCTGAGAGACACAATGAGATTGTGCTCTTCGCCTTCTGATCCAAATTTTTCCAGTGATCCGTTGAAGTTCCTGTAGGTGCAGTACCTGGATCTCAATCTCCATTTTCAAATTGCTTGCCATTTCTTCTCACCTGAAAAATCAATACCACAAATCTCCCACTGTAACAAGGCTTATCACAGTCCCGAGCCAAACCATTGACCATAAAGGCGCCCCCCTGAAGGCACAAAGATCTGATACCAAATGTAGATTTTAACCTTGTACAAAATTTGCTACAAACAATTTTTCAGTAAAAGAACATAAAATATACAATGGAAAATACAAACATTACACAGAGATTTCTCCCCTAGAAACCCAAACTGGGAAAACCAACATATTCTATATTCATTCATGGTGATACATTGTTTACAATACAATATACATATAGGATCCAACAGAATCCAAAACCCTCACCCAATGACCTCGATTAGTCAACAACCCTAATTCCTTAACCGGAAATAGAAAAACATTGGAAAAAACTATGTGTTGAAAAACCGTTTAACAATGGACATGAAAATCGAGGAAAAAATGTGACACATTTCCTGAGGAATTTTTTTTCTCGGGGGTGATACCCTTGAACCCCCTCATGGGGGGCTTTCGCACCTCTGCACCCCCCAAGGGGCCATAGTAGCCCCCCCTCAAACCCCCCTACGCGCCTAATGCAACGTAGACAGTACTACTCATGCAAAGAATATAACACATACTCAACAAAATCTCCATGTATTTCATGGATTCAATGAAAAAGATATTCACAAATATAATGTAATTATCTCTATTTAAGCCAAAAATCATATGATGTACACATATTCTCCTATATTAAACTTAATGCTTTCTTGCTCTTGTATCAACCAATCACTAATGCCCAATAAAATGATTATTAACTATTGAACAATCAAGTAACTCAAATTTTTTTAACATGAAAAAATTGATGATTCCAATAGTGATGTGAAAGCTAAGTATATATTAAAAAAAAAATCAACACTCTCTATATTCCAACCATAATACATATAAAAATTTCCAATGTCTTAAAAAATTAAGTTTATGTAAAAGTCATTTTTGCGGGGAAGTCACAAGCGAGTAATGTCTTCTATTAACATTATAATTAATTGATTGTGGGATGATTATTATTTCTTAATTGACTTTCCTCTTTGAACTCAAATTGTGATAATGTAAAAGAATTATGAGTTGAAGATGTAAAGGGATTATGAGTTGAAAGTTTTGATTACTAGATATGGATAAATAGAAAATGAATGAGATTTTAGGTTCATAACCATATAAATAATGTTATTTTTGAAATAATGTTATTTTTACATTAGGGATTGTGCATATTTATGAACTCAAATTGTGATAATGTAAAAGAATTATGAGTTGAAAGTTTTTTATGATGATGCAAAGGGAATAGAGTTTTGAATACTAAATATGGATAAAGAGAAAAGGAATGAGATTTTAGGGTTATAATAATAGAAATAATATTGTTTTTATATTACAAATAGAATGTGTGACATTGTCAATAATAATTAATTAAATATAATTGTTGTTAGATTATGTGATAGATTACAAGTGTTGAAAAAAAATATATGAATTTTTAAGGTTATAACAATATAAATAATATTATTTTTATATTACAAATTGAATGTGTGACATTGTCAACAATAATTAATTAAAGATAGTTGTTGTTAGATTATGTGAGAGATTAAGTGTTGAAAAAATAGAAGCAAATTACTTTGTATATAAACAAACTATGTAAAAATATGAATTTTTAAGGTTATAACAATACAAATAATATTATTTTTATATTACAAATTGAATGTGTGACATTGTCAACAATAATTAATTAAAGATAGTTGTTGTTAGATTATGTGATAGATTAAGTGTTGGAAAAATAGAAGCAAATTACTTTGTATATAAACAAACTATGTAGAAGCATGTCAAATTTATTGGAGAAGTTATTTAAAGTAAAAGGTACTCCATTATTAAAGTGAAGATATAAGATAAATATTTATTTATTTTTATACATGGTATATTATGAGTTATGACATATACACTTATTTTACAATAGTGTAGGGTTTTATGAGTTATGACATATACATTTATTTTACAATAGTGTAGAGTTTTGCATTTTTATTTGAACTATTTGTGTTAATATATTTTTAATAATAAAGATGAAATGTTTTTAATAAATGAATTAAAGTAGATTTGTAAATTTGAATGAATATAATGTATAATATCACAAACTTTAAAAAAGATTTTGATGATGAGTACGATAAAATAAGTGAATTAAAATAGATTTGTAAATTTGAATGAATATAATATATATTACCATAAACTTTAAAAAAGATTTTGATGATGAGTATGGTAAATGTGTATTAATATTTAATATTTATTTATGTTAAAGAAATAATAATCATTTAATGTTATGAAAGTAAGTCATAAAAGTAGAAAAACAATAATTTTTTTCAAAAATAAATAATATATATAATTATATATAATTTTTTTTTAAGATAAATATTATATATATATATATATATATATAATTGGTATGCCATGGTAATAATTATGAATGAAAATAAATATTTAAGACAAAGATATTGTTATTCATTGCATTGAATTACATATGTTTTTTTAAGATTATTATTAGTGAAAAACATACTCATTGTACTTCTTAAACTTGTCATTCATATTTGAAGGTTACATTTAAGATTGTATAATATTTATTAGAATTAATTTTATTTTGCTATATCTTAATAAAAACATTACATATTTTATTTAAAGAGAAGACACATCATTGATAAGATTTGAACTTTTAATTTCCAAGTAGGGAGGTGTGGAAGGGGTTATTTATATCCCCACAAAGATAATAATCAACACATTCAAATAGAACCTTGGAATTATGCTCAACAATATAACTAAAGCATACACACTTCTATAAGAACTTCAATTAGCTATTAATATATGGATTAGAAAAATAATAGTGCTAAGTGACTCGAGCGTACTCATAAAGCATATGGTCTCTAACAATTCTTCTCCTATAGACATAACTTTAGCCTCCATCATCACACAATTGCAACAAGTTTGAAGCCCTAGAATGGTATACCATTATCCGTGAACACAATTCAATGGTCGATTCCAAAGCAAATAAGGTATATCACATTCTTTGTGAACCCAATTCAATGGTCAATTCCAAAGAAAACAAGGGGAGATGAAAAGTAGCAAGCCCCTACCTTTAAGTAAGAAACGGTTTAATGCAAACATGTTAGGATTAGAACAATCTCTTACAACTTGAATGGTCATATGTGCAAGTTATAAAAAATGCCTGAAATCATGGAAATAATTTGATAGTTAATAAGGTATAGACTTGGTGAAAAAATTGAATACCCTTGTAAATGAGAAATCATGGAAATAATATGATGGTTAGTAATGCACAAAATTGGGAAAAAAAATGAATACCCTTGTAAATGAGAGATATAACTACACAAAAGAATGGTTTAGTCCACAAATAGAGACTTGGGATTTCATGCCCAGCGGGTCGAACTAGGAACTCACAAGGGAAGATCAATTAGAATATGCCGAGCTATAAGAAATTAGTAACAACTTAGATGAACTAGACCTCATGGAAAAACAAATCTCTTACCCTTGAGCTAGGTCTACTTATTTAAAAACAACCCCCATTTGACCCATTTGACATTGCATTTACAACCTACCAATAACCTGGAATCACAGAGATAATAAAGAAAGAGTGGAACAAACTACCTATTTATCATGGAAACATTGCTCTTTACTTTATTTTTTATACTATTTCCCTTTACTTAATGTGCATCCCAAAGGGGTTGGATCCAATGGTGGAAAGCGAGGATTTTTTCACCGTTGGGCAAGGTTCAATTCCCGTGAGGGCCTAACCTGAAGCCATGGGGGCACCTTGAGGTAGTGGTTGAATACGTGGTTTCACCTAAATATATTATATTAAATTATATCATGACCTGTGCACACATAAGTGGATCAAATCCCACCCCCATGTCCTTCAATTTACCCCCATATGGGGTGTTAGTGGGAAACACACGTCCAACGGAGCAACCAGGAGAGAGACACCATGGTGTCAACTACGTGATGGATGCGTGCCTCCCCCTCCCGACACCTTAATGTCTTTAAGATGAACTTACAAGAGACATGGCACCATTACTCTCAATGCGCCCTGCTCTACCTTGCCGTCCCTTCGATGGACCAATGCCATTGTTTTGATTTTATTCTGCGTGTGTGCTGGTTTAATGAAACACACCAGCTCCTTGGGTTTTATGAACTGCACCAGGTGTTTTAGATGCATCATTCTCTCTTGGTTAATTTCTCTAGAGCTCAGTCTCCTGCCCATCAACTGTTTGGCCTATTGTCTCTCACTCCCGCTCATTTTCTCCCTCCCTGTGTTTCAAATATGCCCAGGTAGAGAGGGAAGTCCAAAAGAGGTTTGGCATGGTAGCCCAGCTGACCACGTTTGGCCCTCCACCCCCCACCTTAACCCTCCCACATTTCCTCCTCCTCCTCGCCCACCTCGTCCTCCTCCCTGGCGCAGTCGACTGAATCTCCAACCAACCTCCCACCCCTTTCATTGTCATTCTCCTACAGGATGGAATGGCTTAATTTCTCAAGGAAATCGCTGGGATTCAACCCAGGACCCATGGAAAACTCGACCTCTTCTTCACCCCCAGTTCCATTAGCTCCTCCCAACTCACCGACCTTCTCGACCTCCCAGTCACTTCAACCCCCACCTCTTGGTGCTCATTCTCAGGTTCACGGCCTGGAAGAAAGCCATAATTCACATCTGCAGCCTCTCTCATGAACTGACTCTAGCGCTGACCCAAAATTTGAATTGCAAACAAGCCTCACATTGATGCAAGGTTTGGTCTTTGACTTGCACCATAACTTGGATGATCTTTAGTTTCGTCTGGAGATTTTGGACGGCAAGGCATCACAATTCCTACATTTACTTTCAGCATTGTAGGGTGCCCACCACCCTCCAATAGAATAATCTCAGGCAACAGGAGCTACGACAACAATATTGGCACCAGATCCTCCACTGGGGACTTTGGAGAATGATGCACCAGGCTAGGAGGAGAACATGCCACCAACTTAGCTGAAGGATGCCATGCAGCTGGACGGGACACCAGTCGTGGAGGAGTCGGTTCCTCTCGGGGACTCGACACTCGACGCCTTCTTCCTGGATGCGTGGCTGCAATACAACCCCACCACATGATATGTACATGTGTCTTAGTTATTTTTCTATGTGTGTTAATGTGTTTTTGCCTCGTGGATGCCACCTTTATCAACTATTGTCTATGGCTATTATTTTTAAGCTGGTCACCTTTAGGGACCTGAATTTTGGGTTTTCTAAATGTCAGTAGAAACCTAGTTATGTTTGATAGTTTAAGACTTAACCTCTAGAATTGTTCGGCTGGCTGAGCTGGTTTCCCCTTGGGGAAACTCAATGTTTACAACCTGGAACAACGAAATTATTATGTAATATTTTATTTTGAAAAACTTTTATACAATCTTACTTACACAAAAAAAATGTGCATCTATCCAACTGTGTTGTTTTATTCAACCACCCTTTAATTGACTTTATCACTAACAAAACTTAGTTATATTACGTGCTTGGGTCATATCATTGGATCAAATATTTACTATGGACAATTCATGAATTACTCCTAGATATAATATTAGATTGGGGTCTTAGACCAAGATTATTACCTTTGAATTAGAAGGAAAACTGGGCACTAAAATAGTCTTGGATCATTTCATCATTGGAACTACATCACTGCCTGCCTGAACTTTATAGAGATCTCTTATGGGCATGGGTAGATTTATGATATCCTTGTATTAATGATTTAGATAGATCTCTTAGATATAATTGTATTAATGATTTAGCTGGATGAAAAATTATTGTCGTGATAGGTGGAAATGATTGTTCAATGTCTTTTCATAGATAACCTGCTATGTTAGTGGGAAAATGAAATATGTTACAAAAATAGTCACTGTTCTAAATTTACTATACCGTTGTAAATCTTATTGCATCTGCATAAGAAACCTATCCACAAATAGTGAGTTTTATGTTGTTTGAGAAGTGTTTTTTTAAAAGTTTTTAAAAAATGAGTGGACCATTTTAATATTCAATAATTGTCTACATGATTGTCTACATGGTTATATGTTTAGATTAAACTATTTTTATCCTTCTATGTTTATAAATATAAATAAAATTTATGACAGATCACAAAGAACCAATTATTCATTCCAATTAAGAAAAACTCTCTAAACCTTAAAAAAATCCATTTGAACACTTGTTTGGATAAAAGTAACTTTCCTTGTTATGTAATACACAATGCATGTAAATCACAACCTTAGTACACAATGCATGCAAACTCACAACCTTAGTACACATACCATCTTTCTTTTAAGCAATATATATTCACGTATGGTTTCCATGCACCACCCAGGTGCTCTTCATGCTAAATTGTTAGGACACATAGCATCAAGAAGTGAGAACATGGATTTGAGTTTGATAATAACACGATGGAATAAGAGGTGTAGGGATTCCTTTTGCTGTCCTTGAGAAAACAAAGTCTCCATCGCTCTTGCGGAAGAACCCTCAACAAGCTATGCAAAGGTTGTTGTTGCGTCCATCACCCTTAACGTTTTGTTTGATGGATCTTAGGTGAAATATAGTACTTTGGAAGATTATCTTAATGTTTTTAAGCTTGCATTCAAGTTTGAAAACTCCATCAAACATATGAGGCATGTCCATGAAGATTACAAAATCCCATATCAAATGATTCAATTACAAAGCTCCCGAGAAAGCATTTCCATTTGAGAAATACAATCAACTACAAGACTCAAATAGTTGGGGTGGACCAAGCACTACAGAGTTCTTTAGAGAGTGCATTATTTTGAAGACCGGGAGGATGCAGTTTTAAGATACAAAGTAGGATGGTGACCATGACTTTTCTTATTTTACACATCCTCTCCATGTTGTACAAAGGCACCAAATATTTTTTTGCACAAAAATCCTTTGTTCAGTTAACTTTCCAAAATAAAAATTTACATAAACTTTTAAACTAAAATTTATTAGTAAAACAATTAGAATTTATTTGATATTACTGATTAGTAAAAATCCTTTGTTTAGTAAACTTTTCAAAACAAAAAAATATATAAACATTTAAACTTTCCAAAACAAAAAATTATATAAACATTTAAACTACTAAAAATTGTTTGATATTAGTGATTACTATTGTATTGTGATGAATTCTTTAAACACAATAGGATTTTCTTAACTTTTGAGACTAATTAAGTTCTTAAAAAATCAGTTGAAAAATATGTCAAATTCCTTAAGTTTCTCTTCATAAAAAAAACTAATATGCATGGCTTGTAAGAGCAGCGTAAAACCAATTAACAATTCTTGAAATTGAGTGTGATTTAATAATTTTATACAACAAACAAATATTTGTCATGTTTGACCTTACTCTCAATTTTAAAAACATTGAAATTCAGTGATGCAAATGGAGTAAGTTTTTTGAATGTTTTCTATTCAAAAAATTTTGGTATCAATCTCCTCGTAGGTCAGAGTTACATCTTTGTCCTGCATACCATCCATATACATGCGTAGGCATAAACCTGATAGCACTGCTTCAGGGTACTCCTCAGCCTTTTGAGCAACTATCAACGGAACTCGATCCAACGGGTCACCCACATCGTCA
Organism: Picea engelmannii; assembly: GCA_009831015.1. NCBI lineage: Eukaryota > Viridiplantae > Streptophyta > Pinopsida > Pinales > Pinaceae > Picea > Picea engelmannii. Next base: position 45,931 of record ML779945.1, read on the forward strand.
TTCATATCGTAAACCACTAGTCTTTATGGTGGTTGTACCATCGATCGAAAGGGTCAAAATGCCTGCCTATTTGTTTAAAGGGTTGAAACAACAAATTATTTGTGTGGAAGCATTTTCAACATTATTCTGTGGAATTTTCTACCTTGTGTTGGTAGATCATATAAACCACTTAGCCTCTACACAAATAATAAAGAAAAACAACATAAAGTATTCTATGTACTAGACAAATATTAATTTAAAATAGTAAGCTAAATAGGAAAACAAAAAAGAAAGTAAACTAGGCTTAAAATAAAATGTATGACTATCTTTTCCATATTTTTACATATACTTCTAGATTCATATTCCATAAGCTTATTTTTCACCATAACCAAGATAGTCATTTTAATTTGTTTTTGTTGAATGATTTATGTTCCACGGTCTTATCTCTTATCTTTAACTGTAGCCACGACAATGGTCTTAGTTTATTTTTTGGTGAATGAGGCATGCACAGGGAAAGTCTTATCTAAGTCTTATATCTTATCTTTAGCAATAGCCACGACATTGGTCTTAGTCTATTTTTTGGTGAATGAGGCATGCATAGGAAAATCAAATAACAATGTTGAGAGCTTGAATTAAGACATAATAACAATTTTGGTGAATGAAGTAGGGGAATCAAATAACAATATTGACAACTTGAATTAAGACATAATAACAATATTGTTCCCATAATATTCAATGCTTATGTACCTTCATAATTTCTACTTTTTGTTGTTCCTCTTGCTCCTATTGCTTATTGCTGGATTTTTACTGTATTGTGTACAGCATGAAAAGGAGCTTAGTTGAAAAAGGAGAAGTGTTACCAAGTCAAGTTGAAGTGTTATAAGGCTATGTAATACATGTACAACATATCAACAACCAAACAATAACAACATGTAAGCATGTCCAACATGTTAACAACCAAACAATAACAACTTGTAAGAGCTTTTTAAAAGCATGGATTATGATATCCTTAACATTTAATGTTTTGAACTATTACTAAGTTGAAGCTTAACATTAATTCAACTTACAAAATATATATGTTGTAAATCATGGTGTTTCCTAAGTTTTCTCATCCCTTGCCTCTATAAGAGGTCAAATAAAACCTCAAAGATTTTTATTGGTTTGAAGAGAGTGACATAAACACTTGATATGAGGTGAAAAAGTTTTCAACTAAATATGAGTTCAAAACTTTGGACTAAACTCTTAGGTTTATGTGTGTAGAAGATGAAATAGACAAAACCGATTACGATATTAATATTAAGGCAGCAGGGACTAATAAGGCATCAAAGAAAAAATGGGGAACCTTAGTCATCAATGATCAAAGGAAAAATGAGGAACCTTAGTCATCAATGATCAAGATATGAGTAATCAATTCCTTAATTACAAACTCAAATTGTACATTCCAGAATTGACTCGGCATATGGCCTAGCACATCCCACAATCCTCCCATGTCACAAGAACAAGATGGTTTAGATCAATCCACCCCCACAACACGCTTCAATTATCACCCCTTCTCCTCGATGAATGTTCCGTGATGGCTCCCGTGCTTCATGGTGGGATAATGCTTATCTCGCATTTGGTCCCTGGCTTCGTCATCCTCTGACTTTTGATTGGAACTCCGAGTTACAATTTAGGATAATTCTGGCAACTCAGCTCTGGTCACCACGGCCTGTAAGCGCCCCTCTCACCAGAATTGGTGTCATTGTTGTTTCAGAGTTATTTTTCTTTTCAGTTTTTACTAAAGGCTTGAACTGTTCAAATTCGGAAAAAAGACTTTAGGCTCCATATGGAATTTGACTACTATGAGAGTGAGGTCGAAATAGGACCCTCTGTTCAGGCCTCTTTGTCAGCAATTCCTTCTCTCCAACATTCAGAATATTCCTCCAGAGGCTCTGTAACTATGGATTATCGTGAG
>ML779945.1:48167-72889 GCA_009831015.1 Picea engelmannii
TAGGACCCTCTGTTCAGGCCTCTTTGTCAGCAATTCCTTCTCTCCAACATTCAGAATATTCCTCCAGAGGCTCTGTAACTATGGATTATCGTGAGCTCCATGAGACAAGACTCTCCCTCCAACGACATGAAGCTGCTCTCAGTGAACTTGAATCCTCTCTCCAATCCCATCTAGATGCTTCCAACAAACAAGACCATAGTGTCAATTTCAAAATTGTGATTATCATGGGGATACTTTTACAACAAAAGAAGCGTCTGGACATTCTGGCGTCTGCGGTTTGGAAGCTGAGCAAATACCCACGCACACCAACAACAGGACGAGTCTCCTTTAGTCACAACCTTAGCAGGGAAGCCTTGGACCCAGCTGCAATTAGCTCTTTCCATGCAGGTTGGAGATCAACAACAGAGTGCTCCTGGACCTTCTGGTGTCGAGATGAACATTAATGGATGCACTACATATATGGAAGAAACTGACCCTCCCTTATATAAATTTAGATATGACATGTCTAGTCTAGCTTCTAAATTTGGTTTCAATCTCTTCTGCAAGCCTTGGCTCCATCCTTTTTAATTATTATTAAGAAATTCAACGGATCTTATGACTCATCAAACCAAGGCAGACAACCCTTTTTTTTTATCTCTCAAGTGCACGCCTGGGCTTCATCCTTTTTAATTAATACAAATTTCCTAGTGTTTATTAAAAAAGAAAAAGTTTTGAACCTTCAAGTTGAAAAAAAAGAAAAAAAAATATTAAAGTCTATCATTATTATTATGAAAGCCATTCATAAGAAACACCTTGCTTGCAAAATAAGTAGGGCATAGAACCAACATAAAATTTGTTGTTGCTGATTTAAAGAAAAGATATAACCACAAGAAAACCCAAAAATTAAAGTAGATTAGAATAGCTTGCTCACTTTATCAATGAGGCAAATTCCCTTATTATAGGCTTATAAATCTCTCTCCAAAACCCTAGTTTAATGATGCATACCACTCAAAGATTGGAAAATAATATTATATGCACATGCACATAGATCAAGGATGGAAAATGATTCTCTAACTAACTAACACACAAAACAATTGATTAACTAATTACAGATGCTATGGAAGGATGTGCCATCAAGTGGCTAGCATCCTCCTTCTCTTGGTTAGATCACTCTCAAGGGAGGAATGCCCCTCAGTCTATGAGATGGATATGATAATTGAGCTCTCCTTAGGTGTTGTGCTAGAGGAAGACAACCATGTTCCCTATTAATTCCTCCTAGTTTAAATTCAAATCACACCTGCTTTCCTTCAAACATAAAAACATGAATAGGAGTAGAAGAAGGACGAGAAGAGAGAGCTAGCTAGGCTATATATGGCTTCATATGGTGGTGTAGTGGTCCAAAATTGAAGGTGATGTATATGCACGATACACATTTTTATTTGAACCAATATGCTATCCAAGTACAAAGAATAAGGATCAAAGAGATGAGAACATATTAGGAAGCATTTTGGAAAGTGTCCTAAGTGTCTACAGGTGAGACCCATGTTATGAGGGATCCCTAATGTATAACAAAAAGACTTGGTAGGTGTTGTGGTGAGGTAGTGATGGGTTGTAGAGAGATAAATGGGAACATTAAACACTGTAGGGGTAATGAAGACAATGAATTTGAATATGTAGAGCCCATGTCTGTTTGTTTATGAAAGTGCCTAAGGGGAGGCAAAAAACTATAAGGAATGTGTTGTTGTTGTATGAATGCATATTCCCATGGTTTTCTTCTTGGATATGTTGATTCTATATAAATGTGAATCCCTAGATAAAAAATGCTACTATGGCAAAGAATGTGGTGGCTCCAAGTGATCATGCTCAACCTAGCACTAGAATGAGAAGATGATGTGTGCCATATGTGTGTGAAAGAAGATAGGAGGTCCTAGGTTGATTTTCTTGTTGTGTGATAGTTGTTGCTACTAAATTTTAGATGTGTATTAGGTATCCTTTAAGTGTGCATGGTCCATATCAGAGTGTGTGCTATATCCTAGAGTTGTTATGTTGAGGCTTCAAAATCTTCGATTTAGATGTATACATGTTTGTTTGGTATAGGTAGGTCGAGAATAGTGCCAAAAGTAAAAGAGAGTGAAGTTTACGTATGATAAATATAGAGAATAAGCCAGAGAATGGTAGTATCTCATGAATAGATCTATCTAACAATGTAGTTGCAATAGACCCTGTAACATTAGAGGAGGTATTGTGAAATGTCTTGTAACACCCCCTCCATTATGAAAACAATAGTGATTCACAATAGGTGAATACTTTATTTATTTATTTTTGCGTTGGGAATTTAAAATCGTCAGAACATAAATCAATAGCATTACAAGTGACACGTCATCGTAATCAATAACAACACATGAGAAACACATAAACATAAATAGCGGCGCAGGTCAACACATCACAATCAACTGAAGTAAATATAATAAATGATCAACCATGTCACTAAATAATAAAATAACTACCCACCCAACCTATCCTACATGGTTAGGACCTCCAAGACACATAAGAAATGCTCAAGCCAAGGATTGATCCAATTGACTTTGACCACTTAAGGTCTCAGGGCTAGCGATTGTTCTGAGGAACAAGGAGGTGTCTAATTCCCTTAATCAATCACAATTCATAACACCAGACTTGGATTTATTAGTCATATATGAACATTATTTTAATGGCGCAACATGATATTCTACCAAACTTTATCTTTTTTCAAGCAACAGGGTGTGTAAAGGAGTAAAATGATACTTCATAAAGATAAATATATCAAGAGCACAATACACTCTTAATATCATGTAGCATAACTATACATATCATTTTAATGGGCATCTTCTAGGAGCATGTACAAAAGAGCTAACCTTACATAATCATCAAGGGAAACCATAAGAAGGTCAATATTCTTAAATAATCCAATAATTTAACACCACTTTTACATTAGGTATCCACTTATAGACTCAAGAAAGATTTCCTAGTCAAGGGGGGTTTCCCTATGGGTTAACTAGGTTCACTTATTGTATTAGGAGAGGTGGTAAAGAGACCATAGGGGAAAGACTGTTGAAATCATGAAAAATTTGATGAGTTTAGGGTGATCAGTAAAAGGAGACTAGTTCCTACCTTGTTTGGGCTATGAGATTACACTTGACCTTTATTGAGCCTTAGTCCTTTTGTTAGGCCTTGGGATTCTATATAACCATGAGTGTACCCAGCGAATTCCCTAAAAAAAACACTTGTATGCTTCAAGATATTGGTGGAAAAAAGAGTATTTTACTAGCTCCTCAAGTAACACGAAATAGGCCCTATTCTATCCTAAGGTAAGAGCTAGAAATCAAGTCAAATTTTTCTAGACTCAATACCCTAGATCTAGGAATAAATGACTAAAGACTATAAGGAAATAAATTCAACTCATAAGGCATTCCAACTTTAATAATATGCTCCTCTTGTGGCTCCTTATTAGCTCCTTCATCCACTGTATCTTGTTACATATGAGCATTCTTTCTATCCCTTTATAACGAAACCCTACAAAAATTACTAAGATAGACAAATAACACAAGTATGATTGAGACAAATGACTTTCCCTTATTCCCCAACTATTCCAAACCATCTTGCAAATGGAGAGAGAAAGTCCTTATATAGACTTCAGGTCTAAATCCTCATGAAATAAAATACAAATTGTTTCCTTAGATCCATTATTCCTCCTAGTTCTAATGATAAAATAATCTTTCCTAACTTTCTCTACATACTTATTGCTAAATATTGACAAGATTTTGTTTAGATCCACAATTTCCTCTAGGAAGTTACAATATAATGATCTAGGAAACAAATTTCAATGGATATTTATCCAAACCAACTCCAACAAACCAAGTAAACAATGAATAAGTAAATGGATTTAGTTGTAACTATTTCTAAATATAGAACCTAGCAGCCAGGTACCTTCTTGGCTGACCATTTCTAGCCCAATTAACATGTAGATGCATGCACTCTCCAACATGATGACCCGTGAGTCACGTGTGTCAGTAGTGTGAAAAGACCAACCACAAAATAAGGTGGGCACCTCCATAAGTGTGCAAATATCCCTAAAACCATGTGCCAAAAACCATGTCTTAAAAACTATTGGCCCATTACATGGGCTGACTAACCTCATCAAGTACATGAAACAATGGTATTAAGGGTAAAATATGTCGCAAAATGATGTCTTGATTTCCAACTCGATAGGGTGAATAAATAGATGACCTCCTCAAGTCTTAACCTTACTTTTCACACCATATTCCTATCCACATTAATCTAAGCATCTCTAGACATTCCCCTGCTAAAGTTGTTTTGAATCTCAAACATGGCGTAGTACAACAAATCCTTCAACAGTTTATGAATCAGATTTGAAACATTCCTTTATTTATTTTTGAGAAGTATTAAATATTGATTTCATTAATCTTCTAACTATTGACTTTTTCGACCCCTTCTCCTTCATGTATCCTCTCCCATTATGTTCCATCAAAATAAGGTAGGTTTGCATACTCAATATATGTACTCCCTTAGCTATATATCCCTTTCATAATTTGATTAGATCTAAACTCTTTGTTGTTTGGATCTAAAGTGCACATGATTTTTCTATAAACCTAGGTGGTTTAATTGTCAATAACTAGGGTAAATTTATCCTCTAGTGATCACCAATCATCCATACTTAAATGTTATGTCGGTTGTTCTTTTGATGTAGCCAAAGCCTGAGATTCATTCACAAGATCAAATAAACCATGCAAACACATGAGAATGGAAAAATAACTCTCTTTTATTCCTTCTCCATTCTAACTATTGCAATCGTAGTTCAACCCCTTATAACTACTATATGAGATTTTTGAAAACAACTAATTTTAGAAAAACAACTAGTTTTAGAAAAACAATTAAATTTAGAAAATTCTCGAATGACTCTAAAAATGACCACTAACTAAGAGCTAACTAGAGTGACACTATTTTTCAACTCTATTTTGAGATTAAGTTCATAAACTAAGAGATAAACGATAATTGAAAAATTAAAAATTCTCGTAAAAACACTAAAACCCCAATTTGAAGCCTTATATGAAGGAATTTGGCCTTGGAAAAGTGTTAAAACGATGTCCAAACTTATATATTAGATTGGAACACCGGTGAAATATTCAATACGCAAATCCCCGTAAAATTTCATGCCAAACGGACAACCGAGTCAAAAGTTATGACCCTCGTAAAATCCCCGAAAAATTCTTGTATCATCTTCTTTAGCCAAGAATATAACTTTCCCCTAGAAGGTTCCCTATGGTCAAGGATTTAATGCTTTTTAGGTCTTGAAAATAGGATGTTTCTATGTGTTACTTCAACAAACTGAGCATTGCTCTAATTCATTTTTACAATTCCTCTACAAAATACCCCAACAAAGACCATGGGAAGAGATTCTTCACTGGTGTCCACAACTACTATCGGTGAGCCTTCAATGTTGCTGAAATTGATACCATTATTTTTAGCGTTCCCCACTACTAAACCCAACAATTTTTCTAATACCATTAACTCAAGTGCAGTACATCATGTTGAAAATGCTCGTACATTTAACAACAATAATTGAAACCCATGAATGTAGTAAAAGTAACATTCACACACTCAGATATAACTACTTAAACTCAGAATAAACATAGAACAAATAAATCCCACAATAAAAATGCAATGCAATGAGTATTTAACATGCATTTAACAACATTATAATTTTCATCCAAATACACATATGCACATCATTATATAATTCAATCAATCACATATTTTATACACAACAATCAAATCCCATAAATAAGATCATAAGAACAGAGATAAAACACTTATTGTTTATCAACAGATGTGAAACTAGCCACAGAGGACAAATGTTCCTCAAAATTGTAGATATGTTGCTACCAATATCAGTAGCAAATCACACTCGATTTGGGGCTATGAATACACAAGAAAGGGGCGTCTCTCTACTGTTCACTTGCAACCCAACACAACCCGCAACAAACTAATTCTCCTACAATTATCCCAATCCAAAAACTCTCTTCACCTCAACCTGCACAACCCAAGAAATTTGACCCCCCTTCATTGCACATAATGTCTCAGGCCTTCCCACTTCCCTCCAAGGCTCCAACACAACTTGGATATAAATATCTCTTGTTGGGGAATACAAGGATGTTAGTTGCAACAGGAAAAGATCATAACAACAAACTCACTAGTATATGGTAATATCTGACAAAAAATATCACTCTATCGGGCTAACAACATACTTCTTCATGAATTTACAACTCCAACAACTTGCCATACTTGCCCACTATGGCTACCTTCAAGCTCCAATACTCTTTTCTCCCTTGTTGTCCCAAAAATTTCATGTAAAAATTTCTCTCCCTCTCCATACGAATTTACTTTCCCCCCATGGAAGTTAATTCTCACACTCCCCAATGTTTTTTGTACTTATCCCCCATGTTTTCATAACTATGGTATGTGCCTTTTCACACCAAACTTCTTACATGTGTTTAATGATTGTCTTTGGGAACACTCAATCATAAATTATAAGGTTTATACACAATGATAATTTTAGAAAGTGGGTTGAGATTAGTAGACATGGGAATTTTGCCTTGGAACCCTCTCTCATACATTCTCTTAGATCCTCCCCTCTCTTGTGGAAACTTAACCCCAATTACTGCATATGTGTCCATCTATAGCTGACAATACATTTATTTTATTATTTTAGATATACAATGTTTACATATTACATAATCGATCCTACAACCATACATCGTATTCACAATACATATCGCTAATCCAGGTATTAAAAACGAGGATGTTACATTCCCCTCCCCATACAAATTGCACTGTCCTCAGTGCACAACACCATACCAACAAACATATACAAAATTTCCATCATAGTACTTGGTACTTTAGCAAGTTCACAACTCCTGTAACAATTCCAACCAACAATCTTCATTCCGCTCCACCTGCACAACCCAAGGGAGTTTACCCCCTTCTCTGCACCTTAGTCCCTTAGGCTATACCACTTCCTTTTCAAGGCTCTAGCACATTATCGGATAGGAATATCTGAGATGTGGCTCTAGGAATTCTAGTTGCCAAAAAAAATCCTTGCACACTTATATACAAATATACATTCAATTTTCTTATAAATTTTCAAAACATTGTGGGTACTCCTCCGACATGGTCTCTTCATGCTCCCACGTAACATATTTAGGATGATATTAGGTCCATTGAACCTTTACTAGGCATATGTATTTTTTCCTAAGAACTTCGAATTTCCGATCTAGGATGCACACTCATTCCACCCAAAATCCCCTTCGTGCTCCACTGGATCACAATCTAATCAATTACATGGTTAGTATCAGACACATATTTTTTCAATAAAGATACATGAAACACGTTATGAATTCTCATGGATGCGGAAAATGCAAGAATGTATGCAACTGAGTCTATCTTCTCTAAAACTTCAAACAACCCACAATATCTCACTCCCAACTTTGTGGAACTTCTCAATATTATTGAGCTCCTCTTAGCTTTTAATTTTAGAAGCATATGATCACCCACTTTGAATTCCCTGTTTGTATTAATTTCATTAGAATAACTCTTTTGCATGTCCTACATAATTTTCAAATTATGCTTGATCTTTACCATCTACTCTTCCATTTCCTTTAGTAATTCTATCAAAATAACTGCTCTGTGTGTTGGGTTGTCCCACTTTACCAGTGTGTTTCATTTTCTACCATACAAGGGCTCAAACAAGATCATCGTCAATGATGCTTGATGCCCATTACTATAAGCAAACTCAACTAAATGAAGGTAATCTTCCCACTTGGAAGCCTTTTCCATTACATGTACATTCTAAACATATCTTCAATTATCCAATTAGTCCTCTCTATTTTCCTATCTGATTCTAGATGATATGTTGTAATCAAACTAAAGTTAGGCCCAAACCTCTTATACAATCTCTTCCAAAAGTTAGAAGTGAACTTGGGATCTCTATCTGACAATATTGCCTTAGGCACACCATTTAGCCTATGAATTTCCTTCATATAAATATCTACAATATTTCTTCATTCTTGGGGACCATCAAAAGTCATTCCAACTTGATCTCTACCTACTTAGTTCCCACCCCAGTCCCAAATTGTAAATGTTAAAAATTGAAACCTTATAAAGAAAACTAATAAATTAAAAATAAATGAAATCAAGGATTGGAAAGATGGCTAAAAGAGGGTCTGGGAAAAATAACACCTAAATAGTTGGTAACTGAAGAACAAGTGCACCCTCTACAAAGGCACCCATAAATGAGATAATATGAACCCTTGTATGTCAAGAAACCCCATGCCCAGAAGTTACACGCCCATCCATTTCATACTATTTACATGACTTAGAAAGGGTCCTCTTGGGAAACACTCCTTGACTTGGGGAATGATCTACCTAATAGGTCACCATGAGAACCCTCCCATACTTAAATTTGGAAACCCTCTTTGTAGGTCCTTTCCAGGTGAAGATTTCTCATGGAGGCACAAGGATTCTTAGAACTTCATAGGGGAATGAAGCGCACATGTTGGATGATGCACTCCCTCTCATTGGACACATGGTAGGAAAAAAGTTTCCTTGGGAGGCACTTGGAGACCTTGAGATGATCATATTCCAACCCTTTGCATCCCAATGTTGTCCTTTAGAGGCCTGGAACATCACACTTTATGACTTAAATGTCACTTTAGGGCTGGGGTTTTGATGGGGTTCTCATGGTTGATGGTGATGTGGCATGGTTTGATGGAGAGAGAGAGACTTGGCATGCATTAAAGCTCTTGGAAATAGGGATTATGGCCTTTGGAGGCCCAAATATCTTCACCAAAGAGCTCAACACCGTCTCTCTTGGAGGCTTAATGTCACCCTTTAGGGCACAACACCACCTCTAAAAAGGGGAAATTACTTTATGTATTTGTAATTTTAAGTTGTAAAGAACAAATATGAAGGTCAACCTCTCTAATTTGATGTTGACTTTTGAAAAAGTGGACAAAAAGGTTTTTAGTGATCTTGTATAAATAAAGGTCACTTTCATTTCATTTGGACATAACTCTCACTTGAGAATTACATACTTTTGACTGAAATTTTCGCCCTACTTGGGCAAGGTGCACTATCTCTTTTTGATGCTTTGTGTATGTTATTACTTGTATATTGGAGAAAGAAGATAGACACTATCTCTTTTTTATTGTCTCTTTGCTATTGTGGTGGAATATTCTTGGTAAATAAGGGTTTTGCATGTTATTTCTTAAAATTGGGAATACATTTTCTGCATATTGTTGTTGTTTCTATTTGTTTTAAGGCTAATTTTGTCTAAACCCATGGAGGAATATAAGGGCATACACCCTCGACCAATATCTATCATTATTGTCATTGAATAAGTTATTTGAAAATGTTGCTACAATGAGTAACATGGCTTACACCCTTGTAGATTTACCTTGCTAGTTTCTTTTTGTTATAGGGAGTAAAAGGGCTTACACCTCTATAGAAGTAATAAACCTTAGCTCTTACACAAGAGACTCTATTAACCCAATTGATAAGACATTAACCCAATTAATAAGACACTAGTCTACTTGCATTGGACATTGTATAACCATGCACTGTTATATGTGAATTTATGAGATATTGCAATTGTTTAATGTGGATCTGTTTCTACTTTTTATAGGATTTCTAGTTCCCTGGTGTGACTTGATTTGCCAAGTAATTATTTAGACAACCGTGGAATTAAATTTCTTATGATAGATTAAAAAATTTAATGTTAATACGTTTGAATGATAAGACGTCTGAATGATATAACCATGTGAATGATAAGACGCCTATCTATTTCTTTTGTTGTCGACTGATTCATTCAAAAAGGAGTAGGCTAACTCGGGAGAAATATTCCCTCTCGAGTTTCCTTACCCCAACAGGTTCTCCGACACAGAGTAATAAATAAGATGTAGGCTATTTCTTCTTTCCATGTTTTGGCATTCCCAACGGTTGAAGCTGTCTTATCTCCGAAAATATCGACATTCGCACCTCTGATGTCTTGACATTTTCACCTTGCTCCGACACATACCTCCTCTCCCGCAATGTTTTCCATTTACTTTGTCCTATGTTTCCACTGCTAGGAAATTCCATGCACCCATGGATATCCATCCATGCATATGACATGCAATTTTGAATTTAGGCATGCTTGAAACTTGAACTGAGAGGCGAGCTTGAAATTTGAAAATGAATTTAGTGATTACATATGTTTAATGGTTATTTTTATTCGGAGAAAACACACTTGGTGATCCAACCCTCTCCCTGGTGATTCTCATTGTAGAGGAACACAAGGGTTATTTTAAAGTTGAGCAATTTGCTCTTGGCCATCCAACCCTCTCCCTGGAAATTCTCAATGCAGAGAAGGAGCATGGGGTTATTTTAAAGATGGGCAGTTTCCCTTCGAGGAATACAATGAGGGTTGTGCAAAAATGCATCCATCAAGGATGGTCTACACTCCCTACCGACAACCTTCAGATGCTTGTCCCTGCCAAGTTTTCATTTGTCCCTCCCAGTTCTATTGTTAAAGGAGAATAATGACATTAAAGAAGTTCATGGAATCTTCCTAAATGAGTTTCCCTCACTTAGGGTCTGCATAACGTCTTTGCTAGATTGTATAAAAAATCTGAAACATCTTGCCTCCCTCCAACTATATGGTTGTAGGGGCATCTGTGAATTGCTGAAAACCATTTGAAATCTGAAGGAGCTTCGATTCTTGAATTCTAGTAACTGTGATCAATTATGATGCCTTCCATAGAGGATAAATGAACTCAAATTTTTGAGGGCCCTTGACATAAAAGGATGCATCTTCCATGTTAGATATCAAAGTTGGTTTCATTGAAAATATTGACATTGTGGAAGACCATCCATTAGATTTCGAGGAGGACACAAGGGCGGAAATAAAACATTCTTGTTTAAAGGACCTGCAAAGTTGGAGTCTTCATAGGGTTTTCAAGGTAGATATAAAATCACAACTGAAGGAGGGGAATGACCTAGAATAAGATATCCCTTTCTGAATTTTGACGAAGCAAATCAAGATTACCTTATGTGGGATATGGAGGCGATAAAAGATATGGAAAGTTCCTCTCTTTGGAATTGCTATGTGGACCGATTGCCTAGTTGGGTTAGTGAATTCCCCAAGCTTTCACGCCTTATTCTCATTGGTTGCTCAAGTCTGTCGAGGTATTTTCTTGTGACAAATTGAAGATGATGAGATAAGTTAAAGTTTCTCCCGTAAATAAGAGGTCCATGTTATTGGTGGTGTTGACACTCAGAACTGAAATGGGTTGCAGCAAATCAATCCTGAGGCAACCTCGAACCACTTTGGATTGGAAGCTTCCCTCCTCCAACCCGACAAGGATCTCTCAAACAATGTCACAAAATGAATTTAAGTAAGCGTGAAATGGTGGGCAGATTTATGGGTAAATGATGGTCTTGGATTCTTAGAGTTTGGGGGTTAAACCAGGGAAATGGTTCGTTGGGCATGGATTCAAATGAAAACCGAATAAAGTAGATAATAGCAGTGATCAAATAACTTACAGAAAGTGAGGCAAAGTAAGTCTATCTTTCAGCGCTTTGATAATCGTGGTGTGGTAGCATAAAAAGGAAAGGAGAGGCCGATGTAGCAGAGAATATATGCAGAATTCCAGAAGTGTAGACTGGTTTTACACTCGCTGCTAGTTGGTGCAGAGGAAAGACAAAAAACAATTACATAAAACCATAATCCATTCATTATAGTAGTGGTCGTACTAAAGTATAACGAAGCACATCAGTTAGAAGAAAACGAAATTGTAATATAGTCGTGACGGATTAAGGAAGAAATAAACAATATGGTAAAGACAATATCAACTGTGAGTAAGGAACATACATAATGAAATCCAAATAGATTTAACACAGATGAAAAGAAGAAGAACATGCTGAAAGAAATCGACCGTGATGAATCTCACAGTCACAAGGAAAAAAACATCTTTATTACTCCATTAATGGCTTACAAAATAACTCGGCTTGCAAGAAGAGCCCCTCTTCGAAAGAGGTTTTCCCCAGCTTGCCCCCTTTTCTCTATTACATACATCTATCTTTTAAAAGAAAGATCTAAAACTCTTTGTGTTCCAGGAATCTGAAATGGTTTGTCTTCTGGACTCTGCGACTGCCAGATGTTCTGCCGTTACAAACATTGGTGTGCACTGGCCAAAACTCGTTCAGGTATAGAGGAAATGAATTAATAGAAAGCTCTAATGGATGTAAATCGATAAACATTTCCTCTTCGTCTGCACTTATCTCTATCTCTTTAATATCAATGCCTTTGCCTAAACCAGGCTTTGCAAAGTCTACCAAATAGAACTGCTCAATAAAATCTGCACTAGCAAATTCCCTCGAGGATAGAAACAAAACAAGTAAATGTGAATGCAACACAAGACCATATAAAATAGGTGCCTCTGAGAAAGGAGGTTCATCTCTCACAGGAAAACCATTGTGTTTACAGTGGTTCAGGACCTGAATAATGTTACCGACCTTTTCTATTCCAGAAAAGGTCATCAATGGACCTTTAACAACATCAACTGCAGTCAAATTTCGCAAATAAGGTTCGGCATGTGGGCCAAGGAATGACAGGCCCTTTAGGTGAAGAATTTTCTCATAAACACCAGTGTTAAATGCATCAGCCACAGTCTTTGATATTAAGAATACCAACATAACCAGAGGTAGCATCAACAAATTATTCGTCAATCCCAATAGAATTACACATAGTGAAACTATCGTCCTCATCGAACCCCCAAGGAAAGAAGCTGTCCCAAGCACAACAAAAATTCTTTGATTCGGGTCCGTGAATGATCCAAGCCACATGCCAACTAATCGACCATAAGAGACACCAGCTAAAATAACATGTACAACTAGACCTGATGGTACTGCAATCCCATATGAAAAGATATACTGCTGAAAAGAATATAAGTATTGATGAGACATGAAACTCAGTTTTTGTGCCAGAACTGAAGAGATTCCAAATTGCATCATCACTCGTATTGAAAAACAAACTTGCCAGATCATTGTAATGACCAGGTGGACATTGGAATTTTTGAAATTCCCTGAACGGCCAATTGTAGGACATGTTTCATTCAATCTTTCAAGACAAGGGATACATTTTGCAAGCCATGGTAGTCCTCCCAAGCTGAATCGTGAAGAAAACGCATCATTTCCATGGGAGTTTTCATTTCATTATGTAGAAATGCTTTTTCCCTTACAAATCTATCCCTTAGTTTGCATGTCAATCTGTCCTGGGAAACGCTAGTGTCAGATCTGCTATCTATCCCTTTGCAACATAGTCTGATCGATTCTCTTTGTTGTCTGTCTATCTTCTGCATACATGACCGTCTGGGCATTAGGGTTTAATATATTCCACAAACCATTGTCTAATACTTCACAATTATCATTCTGACTGCACTCATCTCCAGTTCCATCTGAAATATTATCATCCATGAGAGATATTTCTTCGCTTTCTTCCTCAACTTCCATGCATCTAGAATGGAGTCTAGCTGGTGACCTCGTCATATCATATGCGCTCCTCACACCCAAATATTTCATAGTACTATTGGCTACCGATTTGGAGCAATGCATGCAATATTTTTGAATGGTCTCTTTTGACACAACAGAGCCTTCATACTCATGACAAGCAATATCACATAATTGGGTTCCTATTGACGATTTATTCATGTCATTTTGTTGTCTCCCTGCATCGTTATGGTCCTCTTCATGGGCATTTTTCTCCCTCTGCTGAGCTGCAGCTCTCATTACCCTTCTTTGTCATTCAACGATAAGAACAGTACTACTGCTATTGCTGTCAGCACAATTCCGACAGAGCAACCTATTATAATCGCCGCCATGTGTCGAGGTCGAGTACCATTGGTGGGGCATTTATCTGGATGAGATCTGCCATCGCGACAATAGCAAAGAAACATTGTAGGTTTTGATATATCATAACCACAATTCCCATTACTATTCAAACAAGCTCCATGTCTTTGATCTCTATTCCGGTCGACCTGCCATGTTACCTCAAAGCCCGTCGATACATTTACGAGATACACGATTCATGCTGAAACTCTCACGGAGATGGACGGGTTAAACAGTCTAATAGAGCCTGCTTCCATTCTAGAGCATTTAGAAGAAACAGTCGACGGAATGAAGGGGCAGAAGGAGGCTTATCTTCATGCACCACGTCTCGATGGAATGACATAGAAGTGTTTGAACTCGATCTACTATATGTGCCCGAACTCCTCGCTGTCAAAGACAGGTCTCGCATGTAGGGGGTTTCGAATCTGTCATCTGGCTTATCTGCCGTGGCCTGTTGCAGTTGCACCAAAATAGCGTATGCTCTGTTAGAGGTGTAGGTGGATAAAGAGTGCCACCTGGTGGCGATGGAGACAATCCGTTGAGCTCTGTGGGTAACCCTTGCAGCTCCCACCAAGAGATTCTTGCAATGAAAATGTTAAGCGGAAATCACGATATGGAATATATCTTTGCTTTCCTATTTGTGAAACTTCTGCCAGAATTTTAATCAAATTCCCAAGCTGTGATAATGAATGGTTAATGTTGCCAGCTTCCTTTAACTGCTCTCCAGCTGCACCTGTCATAAAAGAAGCTCCTTCGCCTCCCAATCAAAATGCTTATTCCACTTTGTAAATCGTTTGCAGCCTGATGCTTTCTTTAAGCATTCCAGATAAGCCATGCATAATTGTCCATATCGTAGCTTACCTCGAGACTCTAAACGCACTCTAGCATGGATGCATTATTCATGCCCATCTTACAGTATATGAAACTGAAAATGGAGACATTTTGTGACGTCTTTGAACAATTTTGGGTGCAAACTTCTCCATTGATGCCACTCCGTTGTAGTAACAATCTTATATACACCAATCTTATAGGCCAGGGTGAAGCCCTGGGTGAATTTGATGCGATAGAAACACTCTTCATAGCGCAACAGCTTAGCCAATGGAATTCTATAAGAAGTATTTCCCAAGCAATGCCAAAGTCCAATAATAAATGAAGTGACCAATCTCAAAAACAGGCCCCTTCTTGGAACATTTCTCTCTCAATGGTATACTAAACTCTTCGCATATACAACCAAAGAGCAGATAATTGACCCCAGTTCTAACTCTGAATAAAAGTTATATCAGCTTCACTTTTCCTTGTCATTTTGCTTCATAATACAGAAAGGCTTTCATCCCAAACAAGAATGTTCTCCAAAGAAGACTCAAACTCTGTAAGCTGCTCTTCTGATAAGTCATGTTGAGGAGGTATTGATTTCCAGCCACTCAAGGGTGTCTAATCCCTTTCTTTTATGATCATGTAAGCCATTAATCAGCAGAACAATAATTGTAATGTCATCGGTATGAGTTTCATTCTACAACCACAACCGATATGATTCTACAACAGGCATCATGCGGATCCTTAAACTCAGCAACCTCATTTCTTTTGTAATTCTTATGTAGCAAGGAGGGGGGTCTTTGAATCACGCGACTAGCAGCTTCGAGATTTGAAATACTGATATTCATCATGCCTGCCAATCTGCAGAAGGATCCCGCTCATAATACAGGGATTTATCTTGGAGACGATTTGGGCAAAAAGTGCCTGAGTTAAATCAGAAATCTGTTACAACAGGTGGGATGTGATCCCACGTGAAAGGTGTTAAATTAAATCTTAATGTATGGTGATTGGTTTATATTATTAATATATTGTTTTAATTGTTTTAATTTTGATACTTTATTAAATTTGTAAAATTTTGTTTTTAAAGTTTTAAAACATATATACATGGTATTATAAATTTTGTTTTTAAAGTTTAAAAACGTATATAGATGGTATTTATATGGTATTATTTATCTTAAAATTTTATTTCTTTTCATTATTATTTTATTTAATCCATGTTATAATTTTTTCCATTATTATTTCAATTTAATATTTTAAATACAAAAAATAATTATTTGTTTATATCATAGAAAAATATTTTAAAAATATGAATAATAAGTATTACTATTCTAACTGATATATATATATATATATATATATATATATATTTTGATTAGATATCACAATATTATTATTGAAATTATGTAGTTCACATAAGTATAATTTATTATATAAATTTATTTTTAAATAATTAATAATAGATTTTATAAATTTAAATTAAAAATTTGATAAAATATAGACATGAAAAACAAGATGGCGGAAAAGGCTCACTAACCAATACACATGTATTCACACCAATGTTACATATTTATACTACAATGGCTGATGCCACCTCATAGAGAGATTTGCTCTAGATCATAAAATCATGCATGATGACTAGGCTAGGCAATCTTAACTAAATCATTAGTCATCACTTGAGGATATATTACTAATATCCTAAATGAATAATACAAATATAGGTGACAATTTAGACTCAGTGATTGGTAAAGGTAAGCCATAGGCTAACAAAATTTACTATGGTAAGTATAATGTTTGTGTTAAACATAATGTAAATGAAGAAAGCCCACTTATATGTCAATGTAGGAAGAAAGTATTTAACAAAGTACATCATTTTAAGGTCAACTTTTAAGTTATCCCATGGGGTAGCTCAATTGACAAGCATTGTGATATGAAGTGTTATGCTTGATGAGGTTTTGGGTTCAAATCCCCCCAATTTATCCATGCAATTTTATGAAAAATATTTTGATTTATGAAATATATTGTTTAGGACATGATTTATTTACTTAATTTACATACGTTGACCTCACAAACTATGACCTTGATATCTTTCAAGGTTGATCTCACACAGTATGACCTTAAGAACTTTCACATAGAAAACTATGACCTAAGGAACTATGACCTCAATAACTTTCACCTCTAGAACTATGACCTAAGAAAATTTGACCTCGAGAAATATAACCTCAATAATTATGACCTCAGGAATTATGATCGTCTAGGAACTTTGATCTCAGGAACTATGAACCTCTAAGAACTTTGTCCTTGGAAACTATAAACTTAGGAATTATGACCTTAGGAACTATGGCCCCAAGAACTATGACCTCGGGAACTTTGACGACCATAACTATGACCTTAAGAACTAATACTTTTAAGACTATAGCCTCTATAACTATGACCTGAACACCTTTTACCTCACAAACTATGTCCTTGAGAACTTTGACCTTTGAAACTTTGACCTCATGAACTATGAACCTCTAGGAACTTTGACCTCACATACTATGACCTCAGAAAGTTTGACCTCCAGAACTATGACCTCTGTAACTATGAACCTTGGAACTATGAGCTCAAGAAATTTAACCTCACAAACTATGAACTTAAGAATTTTGACCTTTGGAACTATGACCTCTAGAACTATGACCTCAGGAATGACAACCTTGGGAACTTGAGAAACCAACTAACCATCATCAACTATATTGACCATGTTTAACCATGGTTGATGAAAAAACCCATGAAAATCCTAACTAAATAATGCCACTAACCCCTAAACCCCCTAGACCATTGACATCCTAGTCACTAACCCATCAACCACCTAACTGACTAATCCCCCAAATCATCCACTAATTCTATCAACCTTGTTAACCATATTGGTCATGGTTAACCACATTGACTATGTCTGTGCATCTTGTTGATCATTATTGGCCATGGTTGACCATCGTTACCACATAAATACATTGACCCCTACTCCACTACTTTACTATCCTACTTAACATATAACTTACTAACCCACTAACCATCTTTGATCATAGAACCAAATACACTAAGTCCTAATTCATCGATCCTTTATATCTAAACCCATTGACCCATTATCCACCTGACCCACTAATCCCCTTACCCATAACCTTCTTAACCCTCATTACCTATATTAACCATCATTGATCGTGGTTTACCATATTGATCATCTTAAGTATATTGACTGTATTTACCATGGTTGACCATATTAACTACAATAGATGATTATCCTTAATCCTTTAATATATTACATCCCACCCACTAAGCCTAGTAACCCACTTGCCTATATATAGACCTATGTTGACAATGTTGAGTATTAGTCAACACAAGTCGAGTAACAAAACCAACCACTAACCCCATGTTCCATGCACTTACACTTTGATCCAGCTTGGGTTTACCATTATTAACCATCTTCACCATGGTTGGCCAACTATATTGAATTCTCACCCACTAACCCTATATTGACATAGATTCACTAATGTTTGTTTATTAGTCAACAAGAGTAAACTAACACAATTATCCACTAAAATTTTCTTCCACCCACACAAATCCACTTTTGGTAAAGAAATGTCATCATAAAATATAGGGATATTATCAACATTTTTTACCTTATTTGGATCTTAGATCTCATATCTATGGGTTGTAGGTGAACAAGGAATATATTCTAGATGAACTAACTCCATGAGTGTTTATTTTATTAACTAGAGTTTGAACATTTTCCTTCTCTCCTTCTGAGTAGATTTTTAATTTGTGAGTCTAAGTTGAAATCTTCTGTAAAAACATATCTTCAATATTTACAAAATATGACTCACTTTCACTTTGTGTTTCATTTCCATAATCATAATATAAAGGAACATCTGCAAAATAATCTTGTCAATCTTCTTGTAAATGAAGATTAGCAAAAATATCTATCTAGAGAGCACAAAAATTAAAGGATGGATTATTATTCTGAACAAAAATATTTGTACAATCAACAACATATTCACTTTCTTGAGTTCATAGTTCTCAAGGTAAAAGTTCCCAAGGTCATATTTTGCGAGGTCACATTTCTAGATGTCAAATTTCCAAAGGTCATAGTTCCAAGGTCATATTTCCCAAGTTCATAGTTTTGATGTCAAAGTTTCTAAGGTCATAACTCCCGAGGTCAATGTTACATATGGTTTCCGAATTGAGTCTCATGTCCATCCCTAGATTGAGCATTTGTTTCACCATCAAGTTTGTTACTTTATTTTTTAACCCTAATTGAAGAATTTTGATACTTTATTAAATCCTTTTATATTTTATTTTTAAAGTTAAAAAAAACATATACATGTTATTGTGTATCAATCCAAGAACAAGGCTACACAAAATTCTACCATTGGAGCATATGCACGAATCAGATATCATTTTGGGATTCATAAGACAACTGTACCTCAACTGACAAGGTTGACACCTCAACAAATGGATGAAAGAAGAGAAAAGGGAGTATGTTTTAATAGTGACAACAAGTACAGTAAGGGGCATAAATGCGCTGAGAACAAATTATTCTACACAGAACATGAATAAGAATAAGATCAAGAATTGGAAACATCAGAAGAGCTAGATCTAGAAGAGACTACTACAATGATATCTTGTCAAGCATTGGTCGGAATCAGTACTCCATGAACCCTCAAGACACAAGGATGCATTGAAAAGAAAAAAGTAACAATGTTGATTGATTATGGTAGTACCCATAACTTCATCAATTACAAATTAGCAAAATTTCTCAATTGATTTGTATTTCCAACACCAGAGTTTCAAGTAATGATTGCAGATGGAAGTACCATAAATTGTTTTGGGAAGTGCTATAATATTAATCTCAATACAGGGGAGTATTTTTTTGATAGTCCATGATTTACATCCAAATGGGTAATGTTTATGTTGTATTAGGGGTCCAATGGTTACAATCATTGGGAACATTGGCCCTTAAGTTTCAAGATCTTTTCAAGGGATTTTCCACAGAGGTAAGGAAATTGAGCTTAGAGGTATCCAAGGGAAACCCTCTAAGGTGATAAACTCTAATAGCATGACAAAATTACTCAAAAAGAAACACCATTGTGGAATTGCACAATTTTTCTCACTATATGTTCAAACTCATATATCCTCTACTCTAGTAGATATCCAAATAGCTATCCAAAACCATTCCAAGGTATTTGGAGAGATGCCTCGGGGTCTTCCACTTGTTCAAGATCATGACCATGTTATTCATTTGCAACTAGGAAGTGTACCACCTAACATTAGGCCTTATAGGTATCCTTATGCACAAAAGAGTGAGATTAAGTGTATGATCCAAGAAATGTTAGAGGCGGGCATCATTCACCATAGCCAAGGTTCTTTCTCTTCATTGGTAGTGATGGTTATGAAGAAGGATGGTTCATGGTGCATGTGTCTAGATCACAGACAACTTGACAAAATGACCACCAAAGAAAAGTTTCCTATTACAGGAATTCATGAATTATTAGATGAATTGCATAGAAAAATTTTCTTTACTAAGTTAGATCTTTGTTTGTGATATCATGAAATCAGAATGAGGTAGGAAGACCTTTCCAAAATAGCCTTTAGAACACATAAAGGCCATTATGAAATTTTTGTTATGCTATTTGGACTTACTAATGCACCTTCAACATTTCAAAGATTGATGAATTCTATTTTCAAACCCTTCCTTAGAAAATTTGTGTTATTATTTTTTGATGACATACTAATCCACAACAAATCTTGTTCAAAACAAGTACAACATGTTGACAGAGTATTACAACTTTTGGAAGAGAAACAACTTTTATGAAAATCCTTCCAAGTGTGCCTTTATGGTTCAAAAAGTGAAATATTTGGGTCATATTGTATCTCATGAAGGTGTAAAAGTGGACCCTAACAAAATTAAATCTATGAGGGTCAATGGTTTAACATGCCCTTCCCATTCAAACAAGTGTTTTCCTCAACGCTTGACTAACTGTGACTGTTTTTGCATGAAGAACTCATCTTCCCATATCACCTCTTCCACTGGTAGATTCCTCCATTCGACAAGGTAGTAAGTAATTGGTCGAGAACTTTGACCTCAGGAACTTTGACCTCACAAATTTTGACCTCGTGAGAAAAGTTTGAATATTGTAATGAGGTTTGAAGATGAAAACAAAGAGCCATGGAAAGGAGGCCCATTTCAAAATTGGGACACCTTATCACTATATTTCATAAATGGAAGTCTCGATTTTGAAGTCGGGCGTGATCGTTGAATCAAGCCAAGGTTGAAGCACTTTGGTGAAAAGAGGACTTGATTTTGAGGTTTTAGACTTATCCAAGAAGAAATACTGTTTTTAAGGAATTGATTTTGAGGCTTTTGAGGGATTCTTTAAGCCATTGAAAAAACATTTTTAACTGAATTATTTTCTTTATAAATAGCCAAATCACTAACATTGATGATAACCGACCAGAATATTTGAAACTCTTAATTACTCAAACATATTAAATATTAAAAATAATAAATACATAACAATATGTTCTCTAAATTTTGATTAAACTAATTATTTTGCAATTCACTAATATCAAATTATATTTTGATTAATATAAATAAACTAATTAAAGTACTTTAATAAATTATAATGAATTACTAAACATAAATATATCAATAAGGAATTCTCGATAGAAATTCAAATGGGCACGGGGTGAAATTTAACCACTGCATGGGTTGACCTTTACGAAAATTGTAAATATAGACTCCACCTCAAAATTGTAAATTGAGTATGTGTATTGTAAAAAAAAAACATCGTCTTTATCAAATTTTGATAATTTATTTATTTTATAATAAACATAAATATATTAATTTTAATTGAACTAAATTAATTAATTATATAATTTCAATAAATTATAATTTATTACTTAATTATATATATAATAATAATAATAATAATAATCTTTCATTAAAATTAGAATTATATTATTTCAAATAAAAACATGTTTTTAATTACATTTTAAATAATATATTGCATAAATCAAAATATTTTTCATAAAATATAAAATTATAATTTTTTTAAAAATTAACTTTTCTCATACATGATTTGGACACATTTTTATTAAAAAAAATATATAAATGTTTATTAGTGAATTTATATAATAAATTATAATTTTATGAATTACATAATTTCAAATATTCTAAGATATCTATATTAAATATATAGATCTTTTATTACAGTTAGATACCAAATAATAATAACACTTATTATTTATATTTTAAATATTTTAAAAATATTTATCTATAATTTAAAAAAAAATATTTTTATATTTAAATAATTAAATATAACATATTTAAATAATTATTACTTATTATTTATATTTTAAAAATATTTTTATAATTTAAACAAACAATTATTTTCGTATTTAGATAATTAAATATAACATATTTAATTTTTTATTTATTTAAATAATTAAATATAATAAATTTAAATAATAATAATTTTTTTAACATGAATTAAATAAAGTAATCATGAAAAGAAATACAAATTTATGATAAAAAATACCATGTATATAGGTTTTTAAACTTTGAATACCATGTATGGGTTCCCTCGTGAAAGTCTTGAGCGATGATGCTCTTATCCTTTGAGGGCTCCAACTATGTAGGTCTTTTAAACAAACATGCTTTCTTTGGGCTCTTGGGTCCTTCTCGAAATCCAATGGAATGGTCTTCCACAACTTCAATATTTCCAATCAAACCAACTTTGAGATCCGCATTGGAAGATGCATCCGCTTATGTGAAGGCCTCGCAGAAGTTTGAGTTCACTTATTCTTTCTGGAAGGCATCGTAATTGAGCACAATTACTAGCATTCAAGAATTAAAGCTCCAAATCGTCAATGGTTTCCATAAATACCCGGATGCCCCTCCAATTGAGGGATGCAAGATGTTTTAGATTTTTTATACAAGCCAACAGAGACGTTATGCAGACCCTAAGTGAGGGAAACTCGTTTACGAAGCTTCCAGGAACTTCTTTAATAGCATTATTCTCTTTTAACAGTATAACTGGGAGGGACAAGTGCAGAATTGGGAGGGACAAGCATCACCATCCTTGAAGGATGCATTCTTTCATAACCCTCATTGTCTTCCTAAATAACCCCGTGCTCCTTCTCTGCATTGAGAATCGCCATGACGAGAGTTGGATAGCCAAGCACAAACTGCTCAGCTTTAAAATAACCCTCGTGTTCCTTTGCAATGAGAATCGCCAGGGCGAGGGTTGGATCACCAAGTGCATCCGAAAGCAAATAACCATTAAACATATGTATTCACTAAATTCATTTTCAAATTTCAAGCCCGCTTCGCATGTCCCAGCAGTGGAAACAAAGGACAGAGTAAATGTAAAACAATGCAAGAGAGGAGGTATGTGTCGGAGAAAGGTGAAAACGTCGAGACCTTAGAGGTGA
The DNA here is from genome assembly GCA_009831015.1 of Picea engelmannii. Taxonomy (NCBI): domain Eukaryota; kingdom Viridiplantae; phylum Streptophyta; class Pinopsida; order Pinales; family Pinaceae; genus Picea; species Picea engelmannii. The sequence goes on from ML779945.1 coordinate 71,406, forward strand.
AAAAGTTGAGATTGCTGGAGATAGGACAACTCGAGCTCCAATAGTTGGAAATGCGATAACTTAGAAAGAAGAAATAGCCTATGCCGTATTTATTAGTCTTCCCTAGAGGACCATCCAGAGTAAGAACACTCGAGAGGGAAGATTTCTCTCGACTCTACCATAAAAAATAGATCGCACGACTGAACCATCAAAAATGACGGTTTTGACCTAAAATTGGGGTTTCTTGTCTCATTCGTTAAGTCTATGATGCACATATAAAATGGAGGAAATTATGAGTGGAATAATACTAGCAACAACCACTTTATAAAAGTGGTTGATATATGCCGAGCGATGTCATTTTCACTCTTTAAAATTAATGGCGTCTATCGGTGTATATCAACCACTTTTATAAAGTGGTTGTTGCTAGTTGACGATCGACCTGTGTGAGGAACAACCATTAATATATAATTTCATAATTAAATATTAATCTATTAATTAATATATCATTAAACTATTAATATTATAATAAAATAAAAATACATGAAAACTATTTTAGAATATAAATACAAAAACATTAACATATTATATTTTTACATTAAAGTATCAATACATTAACATAATAGTCATGCATACATTATTTCAATTAATACAATAATCTTTAATGCATTAACACAATTTTCTATATATTATTAAAGTAATATATTAAAATTATATTAATAAATTATTAATATATTAAAAAAGTATTAATACATTAAATTTATACTATATTAAATTAATTATTAGTATTTATAGCCATTAATGTATTAACACTTAAAGATTATATATACATTATTACTAAATAAATTATAAAATAATACATCAGTAATGCAAAAATGTATTAATAGTGTATAAATATAAATAAATTAATGTGATATTACATAAATGAATTAATATATTAATGATTAATTAATTAATTAATTAATTAATGTATTAATAAGTAAATGAATTAATATATTGAAGTATTAATGTATTAATTAATTAATACTTTAATGTAATGTGTAAATTAAAATATCAATAATATAATAGGTTAATTAATAAATAGCTCAATAATATATTGTATTAATTAATTAATTAATATATTATTAAAGTATAAATACATTAATATTTTAATAAAGTCTTACAATAAATTAATAAAGTAAAAATGCATTTATTTTATATTATTATATTAAAATATTAATACAATAAATCATTATTTGTATATTAATAAAGTATTAAATAATTAATAAAATAATATTAATGTATTAATATATTGATTGGATAATACAATAATATACTAAAGTATTAATGTATAAATTAAATAATACATTAATAATATAGTATTAATGTATAAAATAGTAAATACATGTATTAAATGTATTATAAAGTTAAAAATGAATGTAATTTAGAAATTAAATTATTCAAATATTAATGTATAACACATAATGATGATTAACATTCATTAAGATTAAATTGGTCTATCAAACTTT
>ML779945.1:73136-97231 GCA_009831015.1 Picea engelmannii
TAATTTGTTATACATGAATATATAATGTAATGTATTAATCAAATTATTAAATAAGTTAATACAATACTAAATAATACATCATTAAACTATTAATATAATAATAAAGTAAAAATATTTTAAAACTACTTTACAATATTTTTATATAAATACAAAACATTAATATATTACATTTTTACATTAAAATATCAATTCATTAATACAATAATCATTAATCATTAATACATTAAGATAATATTTTACAATAATACATTAAAAATACATTAATAAACTAATAATATAATAAGAAAGTATTAATACATTAAATTCACATTTTATTTTTATACTCTATTAAGTTAATAATTAGTATTTTATCTTTATTCATATATTAACATTTAAATTTAAGCATTACATTAATGCATTAAATCAATGCATTGAATTGCATTATTATATTAAGGTATTAAAAAAATACAACATTATTTATATATTAATAAAGTATTAAAATATTAATAAAATAATTAAACAATAATAAGTTAATTAAATATTATTTATATATTAATAAAGTATTAAAATATTAATAAAATAATTAAACAATAATAAGTTAATTAAATATTAATAATGTATTAATACATTGATGGCATAATACATTAATGTACTAAAATATTAATGTTTTAATAAAATAATGTAAATTACTCTATAAAATAATAATTACAAATATTAAATTTATTAAATAATTGAAAAATTAATGTAATTTATAAATTAAGGTATTAAAACATCAATTCATAACTTATTGTATGAATGTAATGTTGGGCTATGTTAGTCATTGCAATGTTGGTCTATGTCTACCACATTGCGACATTAGGTTATTTGCATCACATAGGAACAAGGGGTTATGTTTGTCACATTGCGACGTTTAGAAATGTTTGTGATATAGTGACGTCGCGATATGCACGTATATCACACCATGGTCTTATCGTTCATCACATGGTGATGACCAGTCTATGTGCGTAACATTGTGATGTTAGAAAGTTCTCTGCATTGTGACAAAGGAAAGAGTTGTGTGACATAATGAGGTATGAGCATGAACACCACATATCCACATTGCAATGTTCATTACATTGCAACCTGAGGAAATGTTCATTTCATTGCAATGTAGGGTTATGTTTTTCACATTGCGATAGTGGGTTCTACACATTACATTCTAATAAGGGGTTATATTCGTCACATTACGACGTTTGAAAATCTTTGTCACATTGCAACATTGGGTTCTATACATCAAAATGCGACAAGGGATTATATTCGTCACATGCGACGTATGGAAATGTTTATCATAATGCGATATTGATTTTTTAATACATTATTTATATATTTATATATTAATAATGCATAATACATTATTTATATATTTATATTTTAATTCAATAAACACAATAATCATTAGTGAATTAATACAATATTGTACATTAATAAAGTAACACATTGAAAATACATTAATAAACCAATAATATATTAAGAAAATATTAATACATTAAATTTCCACTTTATAGTGTATTAAATTAATTATTAGTATTTTATTGTTATTGATGTAAGCACTACATTAATGTATTAAATTGATTAATTTATTAATCAATTGGTACTTAAATTTAAGCACTACATTAATGTATTAATTGATTAATAATAATGTAATATTAATTAATTAATAATAATGTAAGATATAAATTGAATTAATGTAATGCATAAATTAAATTATTTATACTTAATGTATAATATAATGTATTAATAAAATTAACAAATATGTTAATACAATATTAAATAATACATTGTTAAAGTATTAATATGTTAATAAAGTAAAAATACATCAAAATTAATTTATAATATTATTATATAAATACAAAATATTAATGTAAGGTTATGTTTATCACATTGCGACAATGAGTTTATAGTGATAAGTTAATATATTAATTGAATAAAGTATTAATGTATTAATTAAATAATACATTAATGATATACAAATTAATGTATAAAATAATAATTACAAGTATTAAATGTATTAAATAATAAAAAATAATGTAATTTATAAATTAAAGTATTAAGAGATTAATGTATAACTTATTGTATGAATGTAATGTATTAATTGATTAATAATAATGTAAAGTACATGATTTAATTAATATAAGGTATAAATTGAATTATTTATACATGAATGTATAATGTAGTGTATTAATAAAATTAATATAATAATAATAATAATAATCATCTATTTTAAGGTCATGGTCAAGCCAACGCATCAAATTGGTGTATGAGACCCCCTTGTTTGTGGGACAAGGGACCCCTCTTCGCCCAACGATTTGATTGGTAAAAAAAGTATTAATATGTTAATAAAGTAAAAATACATTAAAACTAGTTTATAACATTATTACATAAATACGAAACATTAATGTAGGGTTATGTTTGTCACATTGCGACGGTGGGTTCTACACATTACATTGTGATATGGGGTTATATTTGTCACATTGCGACATTTGAAAATCTTTGTCACATTTCAACATTGGGTTCTATACATCACATTGCGACAAGGGTTTATAGTCGTCACATGTGACATACGGAAATGTTTGTCATAATGCGATATTGGTTTTTGTACATCACATTGCGACAAGGGGTTATGTTTATCACATTGCGATGTTTGGAAATGTTTGTCACATTGTGACATTAGGATATGTGTGTAACATTGTGTCGTGAGGATATGTTCGTCAAAATGAAACGACAAGGCTATGTTTGCCACATTGCGACATCTATTTATGATAATCACATTGTGATGTTACTATGTTTGTGAGATTGCAATGTTACTATTGCCATCACATTGCGACGTTACAATGTAGGGATTTATGCTTCCTATTGCAATGTAGTATTTGTGTACGTCACATTCTGTTGGTTGGTTTTGTACATCAAATTGCAATGCTGGCATACTTTCATCAAATTGTAACATCGAGATATGATCGTGAATTAATTAATACAATATTCAAGAAAACATTAATTCAATAAATACAATAATCATTAATGAATTAATACAATAGGCTACATTAATAAAGTAATACATTGAAAATACATTAATAAACCAATAATATATTAAGAAAGTATTAATACATTAAATTTACACTTTATAATGTATTAAATTAATTATTAGTATTTTATTGTTATTAATATATTGGTACTTAGATTTAAACACTACACTAATATATTGAATTAAATTATTAATACAATAAAACATTATTTATATATTAATAAAATATTAGAAGAGTAATATATTGATGAATTAATATATTAATGTACTAATACTAATTAAATAATACATCAATGATATAAAAATTAATGTATAAAATAATAATTACATGTATTAAATAACAATAAAATTAATGTAATTTATAAATTAAAGTATTAAGAGATTAATGTATAACTTATTTATGAATGTAATGTATTAATTGATTAATAATAATGTAAAGTACATTATTAAATGAATGTAATGTATAAATTGAATTATTTATACTTGAATGTATAATGTAATGTATTAATAAAATTAATAAATATGTTAATACAATATTAAATAATACATTGTTAAAGTATTAATATGTTAATAATGTAAAAATATATTGAAACTAATTTATAAGATTATTACATAAATACAAAACATTAATGTATTACAATTTTACATTAAACCATTCATTCATTAACTCAATATTAATGTGTATATTAATTCAATTAATATAATAATCATTAATGCATTAGTATAATATGATACACTAATAAAGTAATATACTAAAAATATATTAATAAACTGATAATATATTAAGAAAGTATTATTATATTAAATGTTTGTCACATTGTAATGATATGGCTATGATCATTGCATTGCGACGACAAAGTTAGGTTTAAGACATTGCAACATACGGAATATGTTTGTCACATTCCAACATTATTATGTTTGACAAATTCTGACATCCATTTATGTTCATCACATTGCGATGATAGGGCTATGTTCATCACATTGCGATGTCTACATATGTTCGTTACATTGTGACATGACTATGTTTGTGATGATAGGGTTGTGCTCATCACATTGCAATGACATGGCAATGTTCGTCACATTGTGACATCTGTGTATGTTCCGCACATTACGATGGAAAGGCTATGTTCATCACATTGCGACATCCATATATGTTTGTCACATTGTGACATTACTATGGTCGTTAAGTTGTGAAATCCATTTATGCTCATCACATTGCGATGATAGGGCTATGTTAATAAGATTGCGACATATGCATATGTTTGTCACATTACGACATTACTATGTTTATGATGATAGGTCTATGTTCATCACATTACAATGATAAGGCTATGTTTGTAGAAATGTGATGTTCTTTTATGTTCATCACATTACGAGGACACGGTTATGTTCATCACATTGTGGTATCTATATATTATTTACACAGTTAAGCACTTATATAGTTAAGGTGGAAATAATATACATATGTCGCAATGATAAGTGTGCTTAAGATTAATATTAGATATGGTAAGATCTCTGATTTTGCCTCTACCTGTGCAAAGAAAGAAGTTTCAATACTATGAATAACATTGATACATTGATACTTTTACAGAGTCATTAATACTATGATAAAAGTAATAGAGTCATTTCTTTTTGACATTAATACATTGATAGGGATACTTTAGAGTATTAATACTTTAACAATGTGTTGATGTATTAATTAATTAATAAATTACATTATTAATGTATTAGTAATTTAACCCTGAATGGGGTGCCACCTAGCACAGAGGGGCCACATGGTACAATGCTTGGCCGGGCCTTAAATATAGGCCACCGACTCCCATCCCCTCGCCATTATGGATGGGGGAAAGCTGGTTTAGCTAGGCCGATGAGCCAAGAATTCTCGCGTGCGTGATGGGAACAGAATCATAGAGCACTCAGTGGTTGGCCTTAATGGCGGGTCTGGTCACTTTACTCCTCATGAATTTACTCGATTTTGGAGAGGAAGGGGCTCATTTGGAGCTAAAGTTGCAGCATTGGAGCATCCTTGAGCTCTAGTGTGACTGTAATTGTCTAATTGCCACTAGAGCCACTACTTGGCACCTCCAAATGAAAAGGGAATGAGACAAGCCCCATAGGGGCACTGCCTAATATGCTTCGGCTGCATGTAGAAAGAGACAAAAAAAAATCGAGCGAGCGTTGTCCATGGAAAAGACACAACTTGTCCAAAAACCTAGTAGACCTAAACTGCCTCCCATGGACTATATTGAAGAAATTATCCTGGACGAACCCATTCAAGTCCCCCCAACACACCTTCTCTTCATAGTCCCAAACAACTGGAACCTGCCGACTTGTTTTCCTGAGGAAACCACCCAACGGGCCTTCAAGGAACATCACAAATCCAACACACGAGAAGAGCAATTGGACGATTTCCCCCCCTGCTACATCATAGAAGAAATTCTAGTAGAGATGGATGCATAACCGACCATAGGAGCAGTAGAGATCCCTCTAGCAGAAGACCTAGAATGAAATGATGAAGTCGACGCTGAGACAATTGATATGGAAGGCGAGGCGGTAGGGAGTAGTCTGGATAGGGAGGGTGGCACCGCTCCTATTCCACGTCCTCTATATATCATGCAAGAGGAAGGGCGTGGCCACCTACCACTCCTCCACCTAGACCACCTGAAGTTAATATTTGAACTACGAATCTTGGTGGAGGACCTAATCCACCGCACCAGTCTAGTAAGCCAACGAGTGAACCTACCCTACGAGGCATACTCCAATACACAGCCAGGACAACGCTGCCCAACATGTGCTCAGGCCTTCGTGTTGACAGCCAAGGAAGATGACGAGGATGGTGAGGGAGACATGGATGAAGGGGAGGCTACCGGGTAAAATGTCATAGTTAATAGTTTTAGTCTTTTTCTCTGTTTTCCTCAGGCTAGTCATGGCTAAACGCCATTATTTTGTAACTCTAAGACTCAAATATTGTTTTTAGAGCAATGGCTTCGAGTTGTCTTGGTTTCCTTTGGGAAAGACAAATGGAAACCAGTTTATCTTCCTCACAGACTGCATAGATAGACAGTTATCTCGGTTTCCACTTACACGACGAGACAGTTAGCAGATATGGTGTTTCTGGTTTAACCTTTTTTTGGAAAGTTAATACAACAGGCTCTGCTCTTTTTTACTTAAAAAAAATAAAATGTATTAGTAATTTAATATCTTACATTATACATTAATGTATTAGTTAATTAATACATTACATTATTAATGTACCAATTAATTAATAGGTTACATTACACATTAATGTGAATTTATACTTTCGTTTATGCATCATATTAATGTAATAATATATTAAGGTTTTATTAATGTCTTACCACTTTACGAACGTGTTGTTTTATTTATGTATTGATATTTTATTAATGTCTTAATGTATTAATACCTTATTAATGTTTTTATTAAAAATGTAATAACATGTATTAATTAATTAAATAAATACATTTCAATATACTTTAATGTATCAATGTTATTCATAGTCATGACCATAACTAATATTGATATAATGAAAGTGTTGTTTTATTTATGTATTGATATTTTATTAATGTCTTAATGTCTTAATACCTTATTAATGTTTTTATTAAAAACGTAATAGCATGTATTAATTAATTAAATAAATACACTTCAATATACTTTAATGTATCAATGTTTTTTTTTTTGTAAGTTAGATTGTGTATTGATTCCTAGTCAAAGACAATTACAGAAGTTTGAGAGTAATCTATCTACCTAGCATTGGTGCCCTGTTGGGAAACCACCTTTGCCAGGTGTTCTAAAATCAAACAAACGTAATGGTGTCCAAGCGGGAAACCACCGTTGTCCAAAATTTACTCCATAGAAAAAAGCTTAGCTACGTGGCCACTAAGGGCTAGATGTTAGATGCATGTGAGCCATAATTTGCTAAGCCATGCAGGGCTAGAATATTGACAGTATGTGCAGAAAAAAAAAAAAAAAGTGCATTAGTACCCTAGTCCAAAACACGACCCGAAGTAGACCTGTGCTACCTGAGATTTCCCTTTCTCTCATTCCACCATGGCTCTTTGGATGCCATGTAGAAACACTATCACATTGTCCACTTATCGTGAATGATCGTCCTCCCTTGTTTGTACTTCTCGCATGGATGTTTTGATGTCCTACAGATCCTTTCTGATGGCGCTCAGAGTGGTCCAGAGCTCATCCTGCTCAACGTCCCTGCTATTAGGTGTGGAATGGGAGATCGGAGAGGAGTAATGAGAAAAATAAGAGGACGAGTGAGCGGGTGGTGGGGAAAAGAAGGGTCGTCGAGGAGGTGAGGGGGGAGTGGAGCATAGCCAATCAAATTACCCTTGAGATCAAACCACTCGACCCTACAACTGTAGGGGTTTGAGAGGGGGGAGAGGCCTGTAACCGAATCAATTGGTTGAATTGTAGGAGGGGGGATGAATAAAAGGGGAAGAGGAGGAGGGAATTCTTCCTCGGGCAGGTGAACATCCATGGGGGCTATTAGGGGTGGAGAATCCAAAATGCAGAGGGGGAAAGAATCTTGTGGAGAGCCCGTCGATTCGCATGCCTGTACAGAGGGGGGTGGTTTCATTCCCCTTTCTTGGTACTAGGAAGCTCCACACCTTGGTCTACCTCTGGGTCATGGCATTAAGGGACAGAGGGTTCATACCAGAAGGTTCTAGAAAGTTAGAGGAGGAAACACACCAGAGAGCTCCAAAAAATTGAAGGAGGAATCATTCTAGAGCTATGGAGCAAAGAAGATGATGGAATGAGCTCCTGGGAGGTCACAATGATAGAAAAGAGCAATTGTGATTGACAGGGGGAAAGAATTCACAACTGGCTGGTGATGAGGTGACCGAAAGGCCTCTCCATGAAACACCATGAATATTTTTATACTCTGGAACGTGTGAACCATCTGGTCCGAGTGTGGGAGGAGAGGTGACAGAGGATGTATATACCAGCGAGCATGTGAGGGTAGACATGTCATTAGGCTTCCACCGGTTTCCATGTGGCCTTGCCACGTGGATCTATTCTGTGTTGCGTCCAACATTTCCCACGGGCACCCCATCCGGGGGTCAATCTTTTGTGTGAGCCAGGTTCCTGCATGCAATGACTTCTTGGTGAGTGGGTTTGGCTTTAGGGGAGCATGAGAAGGCTCTTTCCTCCAAATCGATACCCATATTGGCTAACTAGTCAGCCACTTGATTGGTCATTCTTTTGACGTGAGATGGGAGGATTACCTGTCGATGCTGAAGAGTTGATTTTATTTTGCAAAGTCCATTCATTAGTCTCCATCTTGGGGATATTTTCTCTGGTTCGGCCCCATTGATTGTATGCTTGAGGAGGTTTATCACAATTTGTGAGTCATCTTCTGTAATGAGAGGGAAAGTCTCGTGCTCTGTAGCCGCTTGAAGACCACATAGGAGACTCCATATTTCTGCTGCATTGTTGGTATTTTGGCCCATGTTACCTGCCAGGATATGGAGTATTTCCCCTTTTTCATTTCGGATAACTACTCCATAGCCTCCTGGACCCATGTTCCCCTTAGACACTCCATCAAAGTTGAGTTTAAACTAGTCTTTAGGTGGGGTGTCCCAGTGAATTAGTCTTATGTGTCTTCTTGTGTTTGCTAAAGCTCGTTCAGGTGTGGGAGTGAAGTTGATTTTCCACTCCTTGAAAATGTGAATTTCGCTCGGAGGTGGTATGAGGTCCTGCTCTGTCCACTATTGTGTTGAGAGGATTTCATTGATATTGGTTTGGATTGAATTCCGCACCTCTTGCCAACTACTAGCGGTTGATTTGAAGATCCTTCCATTCCTTTCTTTTCAGATGTTCTAGAGGATGAAGCCCGGGAGTAGCTGCCAAATTCTGTTGAGGATGGGTGACTGAAATGTTGAGCTTCTCTAGCCTTTAATGGTTTCCTTTAAGCCTGTGTGGTTTCTATTCGACATTCTCATGATACTGGAGCTATGATCCCATATGCATGAGTTGTAGGGACAAATATTTAGAGGGTGGTTTTGAGTTTCTTCCTCCTGGCTACAAAGATGACACTAGGAAGGACCTATGAAGCCTCTTTTCTAGAGATTATCCCAGGTGAGGATGCTGTTGTGCGCCACTAAAAAAATAAAGGTGATGATTTTTGGCCAGGTTTTCATATTCCAAATTTTCCCCCAAACGTCCTCTTGAGGTAAGCTTTTGTGTTCCGCTTTTATGTAATATGCTTATGAAATTTTGAGGGTTCCTATGGTGGAGTGGCTCCATCTAAGTATGTCCTGGCCTTGTTGACTATGGATTTTCCTTGCAGCTAGATGTTCCAGCAAGGGATGAATGTTGATTTGTGGGGGAATGTGCATGTGCTCATGTGAGGCTTTCCAGGTGCGCCAAATTTCCCCTGGATCAAAAGGATTCCAATAGTCTATCACTTTGTGGAGTTCCGTGGCCATTGTAGGTGGGATGAGGTTGTTGATATTCAAATCATTGTTGAGGGTTGGGATTTGTTGCCAAGAGTCACTCTAGAAGTTGGCTAAGGATCCATTCTGCAGTTCCCAGAATGAGTGGTCCATGATGAGCCCTCGGTTTCTTATGGTAGCATTCCATATCAGTGAACCCAGACTTTGGCCCATCTACCTCATGAGCTCTCGTTCATGCCAAGTGGGGGTATATTTTTTCCTCCATAGTTTCACCCATAGGTCTTGTGGTCTCTTTAACCACTTCCACTGGATTTTGGCACTCAAGACCTTATTGAGGATGGCTGGGTCTCTGAGGCCAAGTCCTCCATCCTTTTTTGGAGTGCAGATTTTTTGCCAACTTACCAGGGACATTTTGTGCCCCTCTTTGTTTCCATGCCAAAGAAAGCTTCTTTGAAGCATTCTTAGAGTGTTGAGAATGAAAGAAGGGGACGCCAAGACTGAGAATATGTAGATAGAAAGAGCTTGTAGGAAGGATTTGAGTAGGGTGAGGCGACCAAAAAGATTGAGGGAGTGAAAGGTCCAGAGATTGAGTCTTTTTTTGAAGCTGGAAATAAGGGAGTCCCAGGAAGAATTCTTGAGTCGATTGTCGATGAGGGGAATTCTGAGATAGATAGAGGGGAGGGTGCTGCTAGTAAATCCTAAGAGTTGAGTGAGGTGACCCTGGATTTCCAATGGGGTGTTAAAGAAAAACACTTGAGATTTGCATAAGTTAATCTCCATTCCAGAAGCCTCATAGAAAAGGTCTATGATGGCCCTGAATCGAAAGGCTTCTCTAGCTTTGGACATACCCATAATAAGTGTATCATCTATGAATTGATTATACGAGATGGGGGGAGAAATGCCATGGGGTGTGAGTCCAGAGAGGGAGAGGTCCTTGATAGTTTCTTTGATGGTGCGGCTTAGTCCTTCTGCTAGTAGGATGAAGAGAAAAGGTGAAAGAGGGTCTCCTTGTCTTATGCCTCATGAAGGAGAGAAGGGTTTGGAGGGGACTCCATTGATAAGAATGGAGAACAGAGCTGAGGAAGTAAGATTGACAATCCAAGAGACCCAATCCAGATTGAAACCAAAGGCTAGGAGGGAAGATCTTAAGTAATTCCAACTCAACTTGTCAAAAGCTTTAGATAGGTCTAGTTTTAGGAGCATACCTGGAGTTTTGGTGGAGTGGAGTGAGTGAATAACCTCATGAGATAGTATCATGTTGTCCATGATTTGTCTGCCTTAGACATAGCCTGATTTTTCTAGAGAAATTAGGAGGGGGAGAATGGGTTTCAGTCTGGTGGCAATGATCTTAGCGAGGAGTTTGTAGATGACGTTGAAGAGAGCTATAGGCCTGAATTGTAATGGACACATGGAGTTGTTTTCTTTGGGTATGAGGGTGAGGAAGGTTGCATTGAGTGCTTAGAGGACTTTTCTAGAAATTCTAAAGTCCTCAATAATTTCCCAAACCTCTTCCTAGATAATGCTCCAACAGTTGTGAAAGAAGTCTACGGTGAAGCCATCTGGTCCAGGAGATTTGCCTAGTTGGGTATCCCTGAGTGATTGATATACCTCTTCTTGCGTTATTGGTCTCATGAGGGATTTTTTTTGCTCCTTGGTGACCTCCTTGGGAATATTCTTGAGGATGTTCTCTATGGCTTGCGAGCGATCTATTGGGGGTTCCGTGAGAAGAGTTTGATAGTAAGAGAGAAATTCCTTTTCCATGTCTTCATGTTGCTGAATTGATGTGACTTGCACCGAAACTAAGTGTGTGATGCAGTTGGTTTCGCATTGCTGGATCATAGATCTGTGGAAAAATTTTGTGTTTTTTTTCCCCTTCTTTTAGCCATTGTATACGAGATTTTTTTTTCCAAAGTACTTCTTCTTGCTCTTTCCTTTATGCTATCTAGTTATTTATAAGTTCCTCCCTCATTTTAAGGTCTTCTGTCAAGCCTTGTGATCGGATCTGTTGTTGTAGTGTTTGCATTTGTTGTTTGATATTTTCCTCTACCTGGAAGATGTTGCTAAAGGTGGACTTGTTCTAGGATTTTAGATGTTGCTTGAGGTTCTTGAGCCTTTGTTTGAACCTGCACATTGGGGTCCGTGTTTGAATGGCTGCCTCTTCCCACAATGTTTTTATGTTTGTTTGGAAATCTGGGTGTTTCAACCAGAATGTTTCAAATCTGAATGGTTTTCTGCCTGGGGTACCAATGATGTTAAGGGTTAATAAAATTGGCCAGTAGTCAGATCCCAGGGTGTCTATGACCGTGGAATTCCACACTAGGCCATCCATCATGATGGCTTCAGAAATTAGGAAGCGATCAAGTATGCAGGAGACGTGTTGTGCTCCCAATTGCCTGTTTGACCAGGTGAACAACCCATTGTCTGTTACAACATCAATAAGATTTAAACGATCAATGGTATCATTAAAATTTATGCTATGATTGTCTAAAGAGCAGTGACCTCCCTTTTTCTCCTCCAACCTTGTGATCATGTTGAAGTCTCCCCCAAGGATCCAATGTTGTGGGCCCACATGCTCTGCGATCCATTCCATGTGTTTCAAAAAGGATTCCTTGTCCCCTGGTCTAGGGGGGCCATAAATATTTGTGATATAGCCTTGTTTGTTTGAGCCGATGAGATGAAAGGACACAACGATGGTCCATTTTGAGGTGAAAAAATTATTCAGTAGGATTGTGGTGGGGTTCCATAGTATCGCAAAACCTCCATCCGCCCCCCTGGTGTCCACTTCCACATACTGTGCTTGCTTCCAGCATATTTGTATAATGATTTTCACCTCTAATCCTGCGCATTTTGTTTCATGTAGGAGGAGAATGTCTGGCTAATCCTGCTTGATTCTGTCTTTGAGAAAATCTTGTTTTCTCTTTGCATTGAGGCCCCTTATGTTCCAGGATAGTATCTTCATGATGATGGTGATGGTTGGAGGGGAGGAAAGCTCTCTGAGATTAGTTGGATTTGGCCTGAATTGACCAAAAAGTTGCCTACATCTTGAATGAGTTGGTGTGTTGGTCTTTTGCCTCTCCTCTTCTCTTCTTTCGTAGGCTTGCATTGTTCCTTCAAGGAGTCCTTTTGTATGCCTAGGTTTGTGTTGTCTCTTGCTGAGCCTCCTACCGAGGAATTGATGAAGACTTTGTGTACCTTGCACAACTGATTTGGTTGAATGGTGTATAATTATTTTTTGTGATAATCTTGTTCCATATGTGCCATGTCAATGCTTGCTAGTCCCTGATCCTCTAAGTCCATGTCTGGATCTCCTATTTCCAGGTCGAGCGTATTTGGAAGATTAGGCATTGGAATTATTGGTTGAGAGGTGGGCTGGTTTAGGGGAATTGGTGGTGCAAAGGTTTGACCAGCTGCAGGAGTTGTCAGAGGGTTGGGGGACGGGGGGGTATTCGATGTAGTTTGAAGAGCATCAAAGGAGTTCTTTGTGGGGGGTCCAGGGGCAGTCTGGGGTGGCGTTCTCGATGTAGTTTGTAGAGCATCAAAGGAGTTCTTGGTGGGGGGTCCAGGGGCAGTCTCGGGTGGCATTGTCTTGGCTTGATGTTTTCTGCATCCTGTGATTTGGGTGTATCCTTCCTTGTTCTTGTCAGATTCATCCTGAGCGGGCTTGGGTGGGTTATTTAGAGGGAATTTGCAAAAAATATGTCCATGCTCATGGAATTTGCGACAACAAAAGGGGATGTGTTCGTAGTCTAGGTTTTGGGACCATTCTTCATCCTGATAATCTAGAACTGTGGTTTAAGGAAGTGGTTTTGAAATGTTTAAATAAACAAAAATGCGGGCATAAACAATGTACCTTCTTTGCTTGGTTTCTTCCGAGGCTTTGACATAACTGTCAATGGTATTTCCTATGCCTACCATTATTTCTTCCAACCAAAATTCCTATGGGAGTGAGTACAGCCACAAACTAGTGTGTGGGTGAAGTATTCCTTTTCAGGGCTGAATCTTTTCGTCTAGAATCTAAGAAAGAGGCTTGCTCAGTTGTAGAAGTACGGCCCCCCATCAAATATTCAATTTTTTTCCTCCAGGTTGTGCAGAATGACTGTGAAGAAGCCTTTTGATCTGATTTGGAGGTCATAATGTCCTTTGGGTTTCCACCAATGCTGTATCCATTTGACTAGGTCCTTTTCAGAAGGCCATAACCCCAAGAATTTTCCTATTAGGGAAAAATCTCTCATATATTGCTTTTGATCTTCGAGTCTTGGATAGCTGATGGTATATTTTGAAGCTATCGTAGCTTGTGGAATGCATTTCCAGGTTCCCAGGTGCATTTGGCTTTCAGCTTGTTGGTTTCTAGATCGATGTCCATTGGTTTTTCCTTTGGCATTTCGTCCTCCTAGATGAGTTTCTGCATACCTCCGGGAGTTCAAAGGTTGGGCTCTTGAAGTGTGAGGAGCCATGCTCCTTTCCTATGACAGAGCTGTAGGAGGGGGCGTGGGGTGCCCCTCCCTTGACCTCCATGGCCACAACACAGAATAGAGGGTGACAGAATTAGGTTCAGAATTCAACAGAGAACCCTAACACATAGCTTAATGTATCAATGTTATTCATAGTCATGACCATAACTAATATTGATATTATTGAAACTCAATGTATTAATATTGATATTATTGTAACTAATATGTATATAATTGAAACTCAATTGTTATTCATAGTCATGACCATAACTAATATTGATATTATTGAAACTCAATGTATTAATATTGATATTATTGTAACTAATATGTATATAATTGAAACTCAATTGTTATTCATAGTCATGACCATAACTAATATTGATATTATTGAAACTCAATGTATTAATATTGATATTATTGTAACTAATATGTATATAATTGAAACTCAATTGATATTGTTACTTTTAGATATCATAACTCTTCGCGTTTATTTATGAAATATGGTTTAAAGCTAACAATGCCTTCTATTTTGTAGATTGGCTTACAAAATAGTTACCAATAGTTACCAATGATTGGCTTACATAAAACCTATAGAAAACCGAAAAGAAATTGTAATGACAAAAAAAACTTAACACAAGACAATTAGTATAACTCAAGTCAATCGGTAAAACTTTGTTGCCAACTTAACTTTAAGATACAAGAAGGTCGTATTTATTTGTTATCTAAATCTATATAATACTATTTTATCCATTGATGTAATCTGGAGCTTTTTCACCTGGAAAGTACTTTTTCCGATTATGAATCCATCAGTATTCTTTGTGATATGGATGCATTTTTTATTGTTAGTATTGCATCATCTCTGGTTAATAACCAACGCATTTCGGTAATCAAACACAATAGAGAATCCATAATGAAATAATAACACACCATTTTGTCTGCATTAATTTATCATTCTTTTGAATTAATATGTTCTGTATCAAGAAGCTCGGATTAAGTGTTGTCATGAAGCATAGAGTGATACACTCTTCTTGTTACGAAACTGATTCATATTTTCATTTACTACTAGTTATTCTAATCTTCGATGTAGCAGGGTAATTTGCAGTTAACAAGGGAGTAGAAGCATTTTATTAATGCCATACGTTGTTGTCGATTTCTACAAGTTGTTGGCTTGTTTTGTTATAGTTTATGTATTGTTCCTCTGTCATCCTTGTTGAACCCAACGAGGGTAGGTTTTGAAAGTAGAGCATATTGTACAGCATTAAAATATGCGAATTTATTGATTTACTTACTGTATTTTCAGGTTTCTAGTGCTATGAAAATATTATAGATCAATGGTACTAAAGCACCAAGTTCCTCATTAACTATTGCCAAAGAACTTGTATGATCGAACATTGTGTATAATGCAAAAGAAACACAAGCAGTTAGGGCGTTGGTTCTTCAGTATGATTATCTAATTCTCAGAGCCGAGAGGTAGAGATAAGAGTCAAACCCAGAGTTTTGGAATCGAAACCAAAGTTGAGATACAAAAGATACTCTTAATAATACACCAGAATTTGCAATCCGTCAAAAATAGTACAAATTTTGTACATTTGCGTTACTCAACACATGTCACATTCATATAAACATTGTACAATTAGGGTTTGGGTTTGAATGAAAAAATGATCAAATATCCTCATCCTCCCTCTATTAGAACTTGAATACAAGGAATTAAGTTGACATGCAATAGAAGCCTGGGAGGAATAGGGAAACTTAATAAAGAACTTGAATACAAGGAATTAAGTTGACATGTAATAGAAACCTGGGAGGAATAGGGAAACATAATAAAGCACTTGTAAAAGGGTTTAAAATAAAAGTTTTGTATTTCCTCCAAAATTTTAATGGATGTAACCCTCCAAGACCAAGATCACATATAGAAACTCGTTCCAAATATCAGGTAAATCGGGCAAGCATGAGTGACTGCAATAACCAAATATCAGGTAAATCGGGCAAGCATGAGTGACTGCAATATCCATATTGGTTAGGATGGTTGTAATGCTCGTGCATTAGCTTCATCTTTCTGAGAGTATACACAGATGAGAGAGAAGAAATTTTATGCGGTCGAGCCTTGTCCACAGTTTTCATTTTTTCAAGAAAAGGTTTCATGAAGGACTCCTCCAAGATGAGCTCAGTCTCAAAATAACACTGATGGGTATCCGTCTTGTTCCACTATTGTGAACTACATTAAGAAATTTGTGGAAAACAGAAATTTGAAAAGTGTACATAAACATGAATACAAGCCTTAAATTCAGGAATGGAAACACAACATTGTTCATATTACCTGAAATGCATGGGAGAGAATCCACAAAAGAACACTCTCATTTTTTATATTGTGATCTATCCAATTCCCCCATGTTGTCAACCCTTTTTTGAAGGCAACCAATGGATCAACCGAGGGTGAAGGTAGTCGCCTTCTTGAAAGAATCTTTCTCTATTACAAATATACTGTTAGTTGAGCTGCGAATATTTAGAGATTCCAAGCAATCTTTCACCTACGAATGAAAAAGCAAATTCAAAACCCATGGAATTTTTTTTTTGTCTCTTAATGAAAACACAGACAAATATATAATTTAACATGGTATGGATCGATGAATACTTCTCTAGGAAATGAAAAGGATAAATATTCTGAGACAATAAACAACTTACTGTTAAATTTCAATTCATTCTAAATTTGATGAAAACACTAAACCCTAATGCTTCATGAAGTTAAGTTAATTCTAAAACATTGTTTAAAAATTCATTGGACAACAAATCGTCTAAATATTTCCCTGGTGTGATTCTGAAACTCAATTCTCCCTTGCTCAACTTAAAAGGATGCCCATTTAAACTCCACTGATAAAGTGTACACCCGCAACACCATATTCCATTAAATTAAAATCGTTGTAACTTAATTCTATTCTGCCCACAGAAAATTCCTGTAGATAGAAATGCTTCCCTTCACTATGTGTGCAACACGGATCTTTTTGCCTCCCCAATACTTTCTATCATCACGCACTGTTGAATTCATTAAGTTCACCACTTTTATTTATTCGAGTGGAATTCATTATGGTCTCCACCACTTCCTTGAAACGACACAATTCATTAAGCTGGCCACGATTTCTATGGAGAATATGAAACGTTTGCTTCTATCCGACAGAATTCATTAAGCTGGCCACAATTTCTACGGAGAATAGGAAACGATTGCTGCTATCCTTAGGTGTATGGTAGATATGGCAAACTTGGCTGAAATGTAAATCTATTAGATATGGCAAACTTGGCTGAAATGAAATGTAAATCGATTCGTAGATAAACGTGGCCATGTTTCACACCCTAATCGATTCGTAGGCCAAACATGGCCATGTTTCAAAAACTAACGCCCACCACCAATATGATACGTGCCATCTGTTTGAGGTCGTGCCGCCTAATTATCCAAATGTGCAATCACACAGCTTTATAGTAATCCAAATGTGCCAATCATACTGCCTTATAGTAATTAAAATATTGCATAGATATTAATCTTGGTTAATCATGTTAACGTGGTAATTATATAGCTTTATAGTAATTTTTTAATATGATTAGGTAAATGTGAAAAAATAAATATGTTAATGGATGCATTCATAAATGCAAGGAAGTTATAAACAGTAAATCTTGTTCATTGATTTAGGAGTAAGACTAGCGCAGCCTCTAAATCGCGGCTGAAAAACGCCGAAAGATATTGAATGGCTTCTGAGAGCAGGGACCATTTGAATGACGGGTGGCGTGCGTGGAGGATACGCGGCCGGGAAGCGAAGGTAAGGTGCGGCCAATTTTCCACGCGGCCATAAGCATCCGCCTGGGTTTAAAAATGACGGCGCACTGTAAAACGTTTTACATCCACGCGCAGCAATTTACATCCACGCGCCGATACGTATTTGTCCAGTTTCTTAATCGCTATTGTTATTTGTTAATTACTGAACGTGGCAATCTGGTGATGAGCAAGTAATTTTTTAATTTGATTTAGTAAATGTGAAAAAGTAATCACGTAAACGGACGTCTTTATAAATGAGCGGAAGTTAATTTATCAAAATCTCATCCATTGATTAGAGAGGACGACGAAGAATATGCCAGCATCTTCAATTACGAACCGTAAGATTGAAATTTATGATTAAAAGGTGATTAATTCTGCCCATTGTCAATAGGTATACGCCTTTCGGCGTAATGAAGAATATGCCAGCATCTTTCATTATTGGCCATAAAATTAGAAATTATAATTAAAAAGTTGATTAAACCATCAATTCCAATAGGAGGACGCCTATCAACATAATTAAGACGCTATATAGTCTATCGTCTATTCTTCAACCATCCATGTGTTTTCGGAATGAAAGGCTTTTTCGTATAATATAATCTTAATTCGTCCGCTTGGTTGGATGGTTGATTCCAATACGGGATTGGTAAAATTGGGAAGTAGTTACTTCGTATGAGTAGTTGGGATTTGATTCATACAAATATATTTAATTGTTTAAATATGAAAATATATTTAATTGTTTAAATATGAAACTTTTAAGGAGATTGGCGTAAAAATTAGTTTAGAGAAAAAATTGAAAGAATTTGGAGTAAATGTTAAGAAAAGTAAATTTAACTTTATACAAATAAAGATGTATTATATTATTTATATAATTGTGAATAAATTTAATAAAAATAAAGTATTTAATCATAGAATTCTATTACTTTTAATTGTGTTTTAATTAATAATTAATAATTAAAATAGGAATATAGTTAAACATAAATAAATAAAAAGAAATAGAAAAATTTAAATAAAAAATTTTACTTTGAAAAAGTTAAAAATGAATTATATTTTATACTAAAATATTTTTAGATTTTTATTAAATTTCTTAACCATTAAAAAAAAAAAGTAAATTATGTAATTTGTAAACATAAAAATATTATTTTTTCAAAAAAAAGAGGGTACTGGTAATGCCTTCACCAAGGATCAATGGTGATAATGACATGATTTCTCTTTTAGCGCCAACACGTCATAACTATGAAATCACATCCCACCCCATATTACATGGTGGGTGCTTGGCTCAAAGTAAGTGTTTCCAATGAAAATAATGAATCCTAATTAATTATAAATGCATTTTTTCTTAAATAGTTTGTTAATAGTTTTCATGTTATGTTTTTTTTTCCTAAATGCAATTGATTTGGTCAACATGATAATATTCTTTTTAATTAAACATCACTCTTCATAATGGATAGAGAAGATGATAAATATCTCATCAGAATGGTAGTTGCAATTGAAGCTTCATTTCTAAGAATAAAGAGAATACATGAATCTACCAAGTCTAGTTAAGGAAATGCTAAACCTTTTGAATCATTGACATTTGATTTTCTCCTTTAAATCTTAACCATTCAATTTAACTTTCACTATCCATCATCATGGGCCTTTGTGTAGGGGTATTGCATGAGATTAAAAAGAAGAAGGGGAAAAAACTTTCAAAGAAGAAAATATTGAGGACAATTTTTCAATGGGACGACAAAGACATGTACTCTAATATGTAATATTCACATTTGTTCATTACAAGTAGGGAGTGTTACCACACAAACTAGCACCTTAGCTCAAGGTTCCAAAGATAATGTTCGCTTTGTGGAACTTGAGAGCTTATGATGATAGCTTTGTGGAACTTGAGAGATGATGATGATAGCTTTGTGGAAATTGAGAGGTTGGTCACTGTCACATCACCAACTCCCCTTTTCACTTTAGACTCGGGAAGGTTTCCTAGTCAAGGGGGGTTTCCCTATGGGTTAACCTCACTTTGTGTAGTAGGAGTGCAAGTAATAAAACCTAGCAACAAGATCACTGAAAGCATGGAAAATGTGATGAACTTAGGGCGATGAGAGAAAGGAGACCAGTGCCTACCTTTCTTGGGATATGGGTTTACATTTGACCTTTATTACTTGGCTTACTCCTTGTATTAAGCATTGGGATTTTAGAAAACCATGAGTGTACCTAGTAAATTCCCTCAAGAAAACACTTGGATGCTTCATGGTGAAAAGAGTGTTTTACCAACTCTTCAAGTAATAAGAAGTATCCCCTATTCTATCCTAAGATAAGAGCTAGGAATAAAGTCAAGTTTTTCTAGACTCAATACCCTAGATTTATGAATAAATGACTAAAGACTATAAGGAAATATTTTCAACCGATGAGCTCTTCCAACTATAACAATATGCTCTAGCTCCTTGTTAACTCATTCATCCATTATATCCTGTTACATGCAAGCATTATTGTTATTCCTTTACAATGAAACCCTAAAAAATTTACCAAGTTAGAAAAATAACACAAGTATGATTGAGACAAATTCCTTTCTTTTATTCTCCAAACTATTCCAATCCATCTTGGAAGTGGAAAAATAAATTCCTTATATAAAATTGATCTCTAACTCCTCATTATATATATATATATATATATATATATATATATATATTTATTTATTTATTTTTTATTTTTTAATATTGACACATTTGTCAGATATCCGACGAACATGACATAGGATATCTACGTTAGGCTCGTCTGATAGTTGACGCAACCAACTGTCATATGCATAGCAACGCCATCAGATGTCTTGTAGGACCGTCGTTTATCCAACGCATATCCTAGGTTAGGCTCATAGGATATCCGACAACATCAACTGTAAGATGCATAGAAACATCATCGAACATACTGTGGGATCGTTGGTTATCCGACACATATAATCGACAAACATTGGACATCACAATGTCGGATATATGGTGCCTCCGAAAAAGATATCCTACTTGGCAGTCAAATATTCGACGGTAGTATATGTTGGAAATAACGATAGATATGAACGATGTTTTGGTCGTTATGACTGTCAACATACCGACGACCTTGAGTCAGATATCTGACGATACAATTTTCGTCGGATAATTCAACTAAATTAAACCAACGGATCTGGTAGCCACGTTTTGTCGAAGTACCGAAAAACAACCATTATTAAACAAACCTACAACCATTAGATTTTGTCAGAATTCCAACAATGTGTTGCTTTTCCCATGTGAGATTCTTATCATATGTCTATGTTTGCATGCATGTTCATGGGTGTAAACTATAAAGAGTGAATCCCACCAAATATTCAAGATAAATTGCTGTAGCGTTCACAAACTTCATTTTGTTCGAAGAAACTAAATAGTTGCTACTATGAAATAATAAAATTGACATTTATTAATATTTTATTAAAGAAATTTAATTGTCTCAAATAATTTTTCTACACTCTAGTTTAGTATGAGAAATATGTGTAATTCTTTTAGTAATCAATATGGATTTGACACAAAGATGTTTTCTATAGCCTAGTATGAAGGATAAGCTTAATTCCTTCCATGCTAAACATGAAGATGCAACATGGTATTTAAAAACAAATATTATTTCAATCTCCACTTTTAGTGAAATAATTTCATATTGACTTTATATATGCATAGAAATAAGGTAATTTAAAGTAACCAATTCATTATTTCATCCATAAATTCTTTCTACTTCCTAGTAGGAGGAACATGTGTAATTCCTTTAATGTTTAATACGAAAATGACAAATAACATTTAAAAATGTAATAATAACAAAATATATTCATTGAAAGCCATAAATATTTTAATATGAACCTTAAATATATAGAGAAAACAATTCAATGTAATAAATTTTTATATATGACAAAACAAACCCACAACCCTCGCGATCTCATTGCAATCTATTTGAATTGGGGGTGACATGAAAGTAGGGTTTCATGTGTGTTGATGTGTCTCCATTAATGGCCAGATTGTCTCCATAGCAAAATTCACCCACAAAAAAGACCGCAACCCTCACGATCTCATTGCAATCTATTCGAGCTGGGGATGACAACAAAGTGGGGTTTCATGTGTGTTGATTTATCTCCTTTAATGTATAGACTGTCTCCATAGCGAGTAAGAATAAACGACGTATATCTATTTGAGTTGGCACTGACAAGAAAGTGGGGTTTCATGGCGTATATCTATTTGAGTTGGCAGTGACATGAATGTAAGGTTTCATGTCTATTGATGTGTCTCCATTAATGGCCAGATTGACTTCATCATGAATAAGAATAATTGGCATATATCTATTTGAGTTGGCGGTGACATGAAAATGGGGTTTGATAGGTTTGAATGATGTTGGTTGGAGTCGTTTAATGGATGACACAATTATAACTATTAGCAACAACCATATTTATGTAAAAAGTGGTTGATAATCGACGCTATTTTTCATCTTTTTAAATTTAGTGGTCCCGATCGGCGTATATCAACCACTTTTTACATAAATTTGATTGTTTCTAGTTGACTACGACATGCATGGGCACAACTATGAACATATTTATATATTTTAAATGTAATAATTAAATATTAAAATAAAATAATTAATAATTTAGTTAATATTCTTATTAATTAAATAAATTAATAATAATAATAATAAATAAATTAGTAATAATTTTATTAATAAATTATTATTTAATTATAAATAATTATAAATTATTAAAAAATAATTAATTCAAATTATATATTAATGTATAAAATACTAAATACATTAATATGTTAAATATTAAATGTATAAAAAAATTAAAACATTAATGCAATTTAAAATTAAAGTGTTAAAACATTAATTTGTAATGTAATGTATTATTATATAATTAATTAATAAAAAAATATTTATACATTGGTCATTAAAAGTCTTGATATCAAAAAAAATATAATAATGGAATAAAGTATTAGCAATATTTAAATTTATAAAGCATCTATATATATATTCATAAAGATTTAAAGATTCAAAAAATTACAATAATAAATTAAAATAATAAAGTATTAAGAGTATATGAATAAAGAAAAAATATATTTATAATACATTATAGGATATACATACATTATAAGATAAACACTTATTAATATATTATTTAAATAATATATTAATCATATATAAATGAATATATAAAATAAAAAATACAATAAAGTATAAATATATTAATGTTTTCAACTATTAAATGTATTAATAATAATTTAATGATTAGTTATTAATCGATTAACAAATAATAACTAATAATTAAAATAAATTAAAATATAAACTAGTAAATAACAAAGTATATTAATAAATTAAATAATAATAATAAAGTATTACATGTAATAATAAAAAATAATAAAAAAATAAAATCATTACTAAAATAATGCAAAAATATATAAATGAAGTAATAATACATAAATGTATTATTATCTGTAGAAAAATATTAATATATTAATGAATTAATAATGTAAAAAACAAATATCAATATATTGATATATAATGTAAGGTATTAATGAAATATTTAATTTAATAAATATTTTAATAGTGGAATTTAATAATTAATTTATAAATTAATATATTTAAATTAATAAATTGATAAAAGATTAGAATTTGTTAATTAATAATAGTTTAATCAAACATATATATTAAGAAAATATTAAAATTTATAAAAATATAATAATATATAACATTAATAAAGTATTAATAATTTAGCAGGGGTGTACATCTATTGGAAGGAAATATAAAAAGGAGGTTTCAAGTTCAATTCTCACCCCTACTTGCCCCATACTTGCACACACAAAAATAAATAAATAAAGTATTAATAATGCATGAATAAATAAAGTAAAAAATATTCATAATACATTATAGCATAAACACATTAATATATTCATAATAAATTAAATAATAATAATAATAAAGTATTATATGCAATAATAAAAAAATAAGAACAAAATAAATGCATTACTAAAATAATGATGATGATGATGATGATTAACGTCCACTAAGACCTAATTGGTTTATTGGACCTTAAGATGGTAAGTGATTACTTGTGATTCTTTAGAATTTTTTTTTTGTACTCGAAAAGCATTAAGAGAAGCTTTCCAATATCACCATACTTTTGTTGAGTTAAGAGGTTAGGAAGGTTGGTAGTGTGATCAATATTTTGAAAATGAGATCTAATATGAGTATAGGCTCGACAATCTAAGAGAAAGTTCTTTTCATCTTCAACCTTCTTAGTGTCACAAAGGTGACACACTCTTTCATCCCATGGCGTTTTAGGAATTGACCAACGCCCAGTTTCACTATGGAGCTCGTGAGAATTTGTTCTTATCTTAGCA
>ML779945.1:97281-110382 GCA_009831015.1 Picea engelmannii
AGTTCTTTTCATCTTCAACCTTCTTAGTGTCACAAAGGTGACACACTCTTTCATCCCATGGCGTTTTAGGAATTGACCAACGCCCAGTTTCACTATGGAGCTCGTGAGAATTTGTTCTTATCTTAGCAATGCTTATTTTTTTCCTTACACTTGGAAAAATAGATAGATAATTTTGATCTTCTAGGTTAGGGTTGATTACATCTTTATAATACCTTTATTTTCTTTTTTTCTCTAACTCTTTATCACACCACATTTTTTCCCTAAATTTTGATTTGACATTTTTTTTAATAGTATCTTTATTCTGCACAATGGTTTCTTCCATGATTCCCCAATAGTTTAGCTAAGATCAGACGTCTTTATGCCATCCTCGCTTGAGTTAGTGGTGGTTATGAACTGATTTGGAAGCAATTTTAGGTAGCGTCTTGTCTTCCATGTTGTTTAACTTGTTCTTATACATTAGGTATCTAGTCATAGCCATGCTCTCAATGGGGGAGAGGCTTGTTTCTACGAGGGGGATGGGATAGGGCATATTTCCTTTAATTTTGAGAATATAGGTTATAAAATTCTTTTGTATTTTCTCTATCTTTCTCCAGGATTCACGAGAGATACTACAGCCCCAAACTTCACATCCATAAAGAATAACGGGTGTAACAAGAGTCTCAAAGATGAGTTTTTTCTTATCCCAACTTCAAAGTTCAGCTGATTTACAATTGTTTTCAAGCCCATAATAAGCTTTCCATCCCCCAATAATCCTTTTCTCAATGCTATAACTCCAATTAAGTTTGTGGTGAATATCAATTCCAAGATATCTGTATGAAGTCACTTCCTCCAAGTTGTTGTTGTCATATACAAAGGTATCATAAGGGATCTTATTGGATTTAATAATCATGACCTTAGTATTATCAATATTAACAGTCATACCCATATTGGAGCAAAACTCCTTGAGGATTCTTAGTTGGTTTTCAAGATCATGGGTACTCCTTTCCATAAGAACGATATCATTGGAATAAAGAAGAAGATTGGTGACTATACCAGTGAGAGTAGGGCCGACACAACCTGCTTTTTCCAAGCATCCTTCTAATTTATCAATGCATATGCCAAAAATGGTAGGGGACAAGGGACAACCTTGTTTGACTCCGATATTGCAGTTAATCTCTTTTGACCAGCCCTCAGTGTTTTTAAATTTAGCAATAACGTTCTCATACATCCTTATTGTAGAAGCCCTAAACTCGAGAGACACTTTTATCTCTTCCAACCTTTTCCAAAGGTTTTTCCTAGGAACCATGTCAAAAGATTTTCTAAAGTCAACAAAACAACAAAAAAGATTGGTTTTAGTATTGCAGAACTCCTTTGCAATGATCCTAAAGGTAACAACATGGTCCACAGTTGAATGATATATCCTAAACCTGGCCTGGCCTTTTTCTCTTTTACCGTGACTTTCTAGCCAAGTGCTAATCTTCTTTTCCAAAATAATTCCATAAAGCTTGGCTAAAATCAGGCTAATCATAATGGTCCTATAATTAGAGGGAATTTTTTTTATCCCCATTTTTAAAAATAGGAACAATGAGGCTTTGTGTCCAAGGTTTAGGGAAGCCCTACTTGACTGCTAAATTGAAGAGCTTGTGTATGTGAGGGATAAGGATTGGCCCTCTGATTTTAAAAATTTCAGCTTGATAGCCTTCAATGTCCTTAGCTTTCCCATTTACGAGCCTCTTAACCCCGAACTCTATTTCATCTAAAGAATAAACTTGTTCCTTTGTAGGGACAATAAGAATGGTGTCCATGGCATTGGGGAACTTGTAAATAATTTTAAGGTAGGAATTCCAGTCTGTTAAGGGAATCCTATTATTTTCTTTAGTATTGCATTTTAGAATTTGGCTCCAGAACTTGTTAGGATCCAACTTGTATAGTTGTGAAAGTTTCTCTTTCCTTTTATTGATATAGTATCTTTTTTTTTCTTTTAATTAGGGCTTTGTATGTATTGATCTTATCAAGTTTTAAGGGCTCATTAGAAGCATCCCTAATGGATTTCCTAGCAATTTTACATTTTTTTTCATACCAAGGGTTGGTTGTTCTATTATTCTCTTTATGGGACACCTTGAAAGAGAACTTGTTAATGGAAGTGGAAAGGGTAGTTGTAAAATTATGATAGAGTTCTTCAATGTTTTCCTTATAAGTTAGGAGTTTTAATTTACTATTTAAATCCTTTAAGAAAATGTCAACTTTACTTTTGTCAAAGCGTAAATTCCTTTGATTATCATAATTCTCTTCAATGGTGCTCCTATGCATGGAAAATTTTAGAGTTAGGGTTAAAGGTTTATAATCAGAGTCAGGCTCATGGTCATTTAAAAGGTCAAAAGTTGTTATTTGGTTGGAAACGGGGATATCAGATATCACATAATCTACAACACTACTACCTAGCCCATGAATACAGGTCATTTGGTTGGAGTTTAGACACTTCATTACTCCATTGCAAATTATTAGGTCTTGAGAGCTGCAGAGCTTAACCAACTCAGTACTAAAAAAATTCTCAATTAGGTCTTCAGAGCTTCTTTTGTAGCTATTAGATAAAACAAGGTCCTCATCTAGCCATAAAGGATTATGGTTGGAGTCATCACTTAAAAGAGTAGCTTGTTTAGTTGTAGTCCTAGCATTAAAGTCTCCTAACAGGAGGATATTACCTTCATTTTTTTAATTATAAATATCTTGTTCTAAATTATTATAGGGACAATTTTTATCTAGATTATTTTTCTTATAAAAAGTAGAATTAATAGGTGCAAAGTAACAAATTTCTATATACATCTTCTTCGCATTGGTGTCTAAAATTTCTATCCAAATGTATTGATTAAGAGGGTCAATCTTATGAAGTTGAATGTGAGGAGAAATACTTTTTCTAATATAACAAGCTATGCCTCCTATCCCTCTACGGTGGGATTTTTTATTCCATGCCGACCACAAGACAAATCCTTCCATGTTAGGGACCTTAGACTCCTCATGCTCCCAAGTTTTAGCTAGATGGATAATATCAATACCACTCGGGATCCAACTTATCATAGGACCTTTGCGCCATGGAAAGCCACGACAATTCCAAAAAAGGATCCCAAGTGTCCCAAATTCTATTATTGTCCTTCTGGTCTCTATCGCTAACAATAGTTTTTCGATTTCTAATTGTTCCCCATTTTCCTTCTTTCTTGGCTTTTTTTACCTTTTGAACTTCCTTCCTTAATTAAGCTTGGTCGTCAGGAGTGAGGTCTTCATTTATAAATACTCCCGACCCTTTTAAGCTCAAAGATTTACTAAGTATGCTATATTTATGGTCATTACAACTTACTTTGACACGGATCAACCTATCTTTGTGATCAATTATTTTTCTTAGCCTCTTTGCTTCTATGAGGTAAGTTGTATCAATTTTTGATTTATTTCTTAATTCTTCTTTTACTATTGCTAGTGTATCCTCCTCTTGTTGTTCTTTTATACAAAAATTATGAGATTCAAGGCTCTTTTGTTACGCTTATGGTCCAATTCAATTAGCTTATTCATTTTCTCTTTGATGAGTTTGATATCCAATTTGTTTTCCATATTTATACATTAATCTGTTAACTATTAAATGTATGAAATTATTAAAAGATGAATGCAATTTATAAATTAAAGTATTAAAATATTCATCTTTT
The DNA here is from genome assembly GCA_009831015.1 of Picea engelmannii. NCBI lineage: Eukaryota > Viridiplantae > Streptophyta > Pinopsida > Pinales > Pinaceae > Picea > Picea engelmannii. The sequence goes on from ML779945.1 coordinate 100,953, forward strand.
ATGCAATGTATTATTTTTTTAATTAATTAATAAAAATACAATAATATATAACATTAATAAAATATTAATAATGCATGAATAAAGTAAAAAACATTTATAAATTAATAATTCATGAATAAAATAAAAAAATATTTATAATACATCATGTTCATCATCATCATTATAGTATAAACTCATTAATATTAATAGATTAATGTATTATTTAAATAATACATTAATGAAATATAAATGAACATATAATGAAATATAAATGAACATATAAAATACTTTATACATTAATCTATTAACTATTAAATGTATGAAATTATTAAAAAATTAATACAATTTATAAATTAAAATATTAAAATATTCATTTTTTATGCAATGTATTATTATTTTTTAATTAATTAATAAAAATACATTTATATATTAATAATTAAAATATGTGTTAATTAAATAATACTAATATAAAGTATGCATAAATTAATAATAGAATATTAAAATATTATTAATAAATAAATAAAGCATTTATATATTAAAAAAGTTTAAAAGTTTCTCAAAAGTAATAAGACATTAAAGTAATAAATGTATTAACAACAAATGAATCTATAAAGCATATATATATTAATAAAGTTTTAAAGTTTGAGAAAGATAAAATAATACATTAAAATAATAAAGTATTAGCAATAAATGAATAAACTAAAATTACATTTATAAAACATTCTATAATACATATATTATATGATAACCACTTATACTGATAATAGATTAATGTATTATTTAAATAATACATAAATCATATATAAAATAATAAATACATTAATGTGTTGAAGTATTAAATGTAGGAGATAATTTAAATATTAGTTTATAAGTTAAAGTATTAAGATATTATAGATTGTAATGTATTGATTAATTAATAAAAATACATTCATATGTTAGTAATTAATAAAAATATATTCACATTGCGACAATATGGTTATTGTCATCACATTGCGATAATAATGTTATTTTTGTCACATTACAATGGAGGGGTTAAGTTTGTCACATTGTGATGATAGGATATTTGTGCCACATTATGTGATGCAAATATTTGTGTTGCATTGTGACAACGGGGCTATGTTGATAACATTGCGACGGCGAGATATTGTTTGTCATATATTGACGATGACGGGGATATTGTGACAATGGGGATATGTTGATCACATTTCGATGACGAGACATGTAAGTAAAAAGTGGTTATGTGATGAACATAAATTTCATATGTTCATCGTATGTCATATGATTATGTGATGAACATAAATGTCATATGTTCATTGAATTACGATGATAGGGCTATGCTCATCACATTGCAATGACAAAATATTGTTTGTCACATTATTATGATAGGATTTTGTGGCACATTGCGACAATCATAATATGTTCATCACATTGCGATGATGAGGTTGTGTTTGTCACATTGTGACAATATAGTTATGTTCATCGCATTGCGAGGGCGAGGCTATTTTTGTCACAATGCGACAATATGGTTATGTTCATCACATCGCAAGAATATGGTTATGACTAGCCACGGTCATTTATGGAAAACAACTGTCAAACATGGTTAGCCATTATCAACCATCGTCAACCACAATCAACCATCACCATGGTCAACCAAGGTAAAGCAAGGTCAACCATCACCATGGTCAACCAAGGTAAAGCAAGGTCAACCATAGTTAAATCTCTCACATTTCCACAATATGGTTATGTTCGTGACATTGTGTGTTCATCGTATAGGGCTATGTTCATCACATTGTGACAATCTAGTTATGGTCATCATAGTGCAATGGAAGGGCTATGTTCATCACATTGCGAGGATATGATATTTGCATCACATTATGAAAACTGGATATTTGCATCACATTGCGACGACAAAGCTATGTTCATGACATTACCATGAAAATGCTATATTTGTCACATTGCGACGACAAAGCTATGTTCATGACATTACCATGGAAACACTATATTCGTCACATTGAGACAATATGGTTATTTTCATCACATTGCGGCAATATGGTTATTTTCATCACATTGCGACAATAATGTTATTTTTGCCACATTACGATGGATGGGTTAAGTTTGTCACATTGTGATGATGGGATATTTGTGCCACATTATGTGATGCAATTATTTGTGCTGCATTGTGACAATGGGGCTATGTTGATAACATTGTGACAATGAGATATTGTTTGTCATAAAATTGCGACGATGGGATATTGTTTGTCATAACATTGTGACATTACTATGGAGATTAGTGTTTTTTTGTCACATTGCGACATTGGGTTATCTTCACTAGACAATGGCATTTGAAATTTTTTCTCACATTATGATGATAGGATATTTGTGTCACAGTTCGACAACGAGGTTATGGTAATCACATTGCAACAACCAGTGTATGTTCATCACATTGCAACAATATGGCTATGTTAATCACATTACGATGGTGGGGCTATGTTGAACACATCGTGACATTACTGTGTTTTTCATATTATGACACTAATATGTTCGTCACCTTGCAACATTACTATGTTCATCAATATGCAATGAAAATGTTATGTTTGTCACATTGAGACAATATGGGTATGTTTGTCACATTATGACGATGAGGCTATGTTCGTCACATTGCGACAATATGGGAATGTTCATCACATTGTGATGAAAATGCTATGTTTGACACATTGTAACATTACTATGTTTGTCATATTGTGACACTACTATGTTCGTCACATTGCAACACTACTATGTTCATCACTTTGCGACAACAAGGCTATATTTGTAGCATTGTGATAATATGGGTATGTTCGTGACATTACCACGACGAGGCTATGTTTGTCACATTACAATGACAAGGCTATGTTTTACACATTGCGACATTACTAAGTTTATTAGATTGTGACATTGCCATGTTCATCATATTGCATCATTACTATGTTCATTACTTTATAATTGAAAGACTATGTTTCTCAAATTGTGACAATATGATGTAGGTGAGGTTGTTCCTCGACTTCCAACTCACCCACTCTCAGGATCGTTCAAAATCCCACTGTTGAGCAGAAGCGACTCTTTATATTCCTCTCGAAATCACTGTGTTAACCTGATCCACAGGTCCTTCATTCACTTGCACGGCCTCTGAACTGGACCATGACCAATTTCCCCACAGGAAATTGTTTGTCGGTGCGTCGGAGTTTCGCTGACTCTGCTGTCGAGATTTATTTCTCTCCCAAATCTCCGATGAGCTCCTTTGCCGGCCTTAGCCCCTCTGGCTATGCCCTTTGTTCCATATGACCATTCTCCATGAGACCACAGCCTCACCTTCCTGTCGGGGTTTCAAGCATCAGAAACCCGATGCGCCCTTTATGCTCTAGCCCTCCTGGCTATGCCCTTTGGTCCACGTGACCTGCCTTCATATGACCGCTACCCTATGGCTTCCCATCGGGGTTTTGGGGTTTGCGATATCACTGTGCCTGCGCCCATGAAATCCCCGATTCTCCGTTCCCTGATGCGCTCCTTCATGCGCTGGCCCTCCCGGCTCAACCCCCGCTCATATGACCAACTCTTGTGACCACAACCTTATCCCGTCGGGGCTACGGGGTTTGTGATGCCTCAATGCATACACCCACGGGATTCCCGATCGTCCAAATCCCGACGCTCCGTTACGCTGACAGCTGGCCTCCACTACGCCGCTGTCCTCCTTCTCTGCTGTGCTGACAGCTGGCTCCCACTGATTGGGGTTTTCAATACCACGATGCACCTGTCCATGGGACTTCACGATTTCTCGATTCCCGACTCCTCTTGCCTGTCTGCCAACTATCCTCCTCAGATGGACGGCTCAGATTCAATGTCAGGGTTTACAACTGATGTTTCCCTGATCTCTTGTCCACACGTCCTTCCAGATGGACGGTCCCGATTCCTACGGGATTTCGAGACTTTCGATGTCTTGATTCTCTTGTCCTCAGGAACTCCGATTTCTCAATGACCCAATATGCCGACGGGCGCTTGATCTCCGACACCTGTCCCTCAGATGGACGGCTCAGATCTCGTCGGGGTTTCGCGACTTGCGCTGTCCCAACTCACACGACCTCGAGAACTCCGATTTCCCGATGGCCGATATCCCGATGGCTCCACCCTTGTCGGGATTTCTTCTCCTGCTCACGAGGACTTAACTTCCTCGCAACTTCTACAGATCTAATGGCTGTCGGCGATCTGATCCAAGATTTGACGGCTCAGAACTGTCTTCTTGTGCGCTCCTCCTCCTCCTGAGGCTATCCTCCACACAACTCCTCCCGATCTAACGACTATCGGGATTTCCTTGTGAGATCTGATGGCTGTCGATCTCTCCTGTTGTAGGCTCCTCCTAAGCTCCTCCTAGACGTGAATCTCCTCGACGGTCCAGATCTCTCTATCTGCCAATCCAACCACTGTTGTGCTATCACCAGAGCCTCCTTGTGCTTTCATCCTGCCTTGGGAGAATTTCCAAGGTTCTAGAGGCCTCGACCTTTACTGTCTTTCTTCTCTGCGAACTCCTTGATCTTGAGCCTCACCAATGCGCGTAAAAGCGCTGCCCTTTCTGAGCTTGTTCTTCTCGAATCCTTAAAGGATTCCAATGTCTACGCTCCTGCAGAGTCTTCTTGTGCACCTACCATGCTGTCACTCCTGAGCTTCCCACGAACACTCAGACCCCTTGAGGGATTTTACTCTTCCTTCTCCCACAGATGGAGAATCGACACCTCTTGGCTGACTATTTGCTCCAGCGACCTCTTGCTGAGTCTCTCTGGGTATTCAACAACCCAGTAAAGGTCCCTCAGTGGACTCTTCTTTCAGCTCCAGAACTCAAAGAGTTCTCTTCACCTTCTGTGCCTATCTGCATACTTTCTCGACACCCTCCTGGCGGAGTCTCTTCTCCAAAGAACATTCAACAGTTCTGGGTCCTCGTGCACCTATGCACTTGCTCGACGCCCACCTGGTAGAGCCTTCCAGAATCCTCAATGATTTTGCCTCTTCTTTCGAACTCATGGCAGAGTTCCTTCCTTTGTGCACTCCTTGCACACACATGCTCAATGCCCACCTGGCAGAGCTCCACAGAACTTGCAGCAAAGTTCTGTCTGCAACTGTGTTTCAGCTACATAGCCTTGCCTCCAAGGTATTCAGTAACATCACAGGTCTTCTTCCTGAGTTGTTGACTTCAGTCCTGTGCCTCAGCACATCTTTGTCTGACTCCTCAGAGTTCAGAAGTGCATCCTCTGGGCACGGATCTCAGACCCCTTAGCGTTCTGTCACACCCTCCTGGTGTGAAGCCTCAAAGAACTTCAACCTGAAATCAAACAAACTCCTGCAGAATGCACAACTACAGTATACATTCACAACATATATATGGAACACACACAGACATGCATATAAGACAAAATAATGCAGGAAAAACTACTCTGGTTATATTAAAAATGGAAAATGCCTGTATTTTACAATGGTGTTCCTCGAGCTCTCTCTGGCTCTTCAACTCTCTACTTGACTCACTCAAAATGAGATCTCAGATATCTTTTACCTAAGGGCTCATTCCTCTAGGTTCACCTACTCTATTAAATTACAATCAATGGCTGTCTAGTCCAGCGTATGGATCTAGATTTCAGCCGATCTTCAATAAAAGTCGATCTACCTAACGCCTTCTCAAAGGCACAGCTTTCCTAGCTCAACAGCCTAAGACATTAAATTACATTCAATTCAAATTCAAATGAGGCTTCACCTCTTTCTTTTAGCATTTGAATGTATGTGTGCTGACATGGCTGGTTGGCTGACATGGAGAGATGCTCTTGCATCACAATATGGGTATGTTCATCACAATGTGACGACAGGTTATGTTCATCACATTAAGACAATAGGGTTATTTTTGACGCATTGCAACATTACTAAGTTTGTCAGATTGTGACACTATTATGTTCTCCACATTAGGAATTTACTATGTTCATCAATTTGTGACGACAAGGATATGTTCATCACATTCTGACAATATGGGTATGTTTGTCACATTATGATGATGGAGCTATGTTTGTCACATTTCGAGGATGAATATTTTTTTGTAAAAATTGTGACATTAATATGATTATGAGATTATTATAGTAATTTGTTTGTCACATTGCAACATTACTATGTTCAACACTTTGTGATGACAAGACTGTGTTTGTCATATTGCTAGAATATGTGTATGTTCGCCACATTGCAACGATGGGATATGTTGATCACATCACAACAACATGGCTATGTTTGACGCATTGCAACATTACTATTTTTGTTAGATTGCAACACTACTATATTCGTCAAATTGCAAAATTACTATGTTAATCACTTTGCGATGACAAGGCTATGTTCATCACATTGCGACAATATGGCTATGTTTGTCAAATTATGATAGCGTGGTTGTATTAATCACATTACAACAATGGGGATATGTTAATCACATTACGATGTTACTATTTTTTTTATTGTGCAACTACTATTTTCATCACATTGAAAGATTACTATGTTCATCACTTTGTGACGACAAGTCTATGTCCATCACATTGAACCAATATTGTCTATGTTTGTAACATTACGATGGTGGGATATGTTCGACATGTTGTGACATCACTATGGTTGTTAGACTCTGATGCTACTATCTTCGTCATGCCACAATGTTTGGTTATGTTCATCATACGTGAACGTTGGGTCATGTTCGTCACATGACACAGTTGGTTTATGTTTAACAAATTACGAAAATGAAGTTTTGACAAGTTTTTTTTTTAAAGCTAATAAATTGTTTCCTTTGTCACAAAGATAGACAAACCATCTTTAAATTTACACATGATGATTTTTACTTGTTCTAAATAAATTGATAGAAAATCATCTTGAACATTGTAGATGATGAATTATACTTGTTCTAAGAACATTGATAAGAAATCATTTAATAATTTTTACTTATCATAAAATTTTTAATAACAAATGAATGGTAAAGTGTTACTAAATTATTGATAAATTAATAAATTAATACATCATTAATTAATACGTTACTAAAGTATTACTACACTAATAATATAATACATTAATAATACATTATTACATTAATAATCCATTAAATAAACATTAAATGCATTAATAAATACATTACTAATATGAGAATACATTAAAATATTAATAAAGTAATAAATAATACATTAAATTAAATCAAAATTAAAATTGTTAAATTATTATCATTACATTCTTATTATTAAATTATTATTATTTAAATTATCTTTTAATTATTATTTTATTATTATTATAAAATAAATGTTATTAATAAATTATTAAGTTATTAAAAATTTAATACCTTATTAATTAATACATTGTTACAATATTACTAAACTAATAAAGTAATACATTAACAATACATTGTTACATTAATAATATATTAAATACATTAATAAATACATTACTATATAACTATATAACTATAGTATAAAGTAATACATTAACAATACATTGTTACATTATATAACTATAGTGTGGATACATTAAAACATTGATAAATTATTAATACATTAAAAAATATTATATTAAATTAAATTAAAATTAAAAGTATTAAATTATTATGATTACATTCTTATCATTAAATTTTTATTATTTAAATTATCTTTTTATTATTATAAAATAAATCTTAATATAAATAATTTTAACTTTAATATAATCATAATCCTAATTCTAATAAAAATAGCTCTAACCCTAATCTCAATATAAACTTAATCCTAATAACTATTAACAATAAATGAATTGTATAACAAGAGTGATGATTTTATTTTAATTTTAATGCTTTAATATTAAGATTAGTGTCTAATTCATCTTCAACTTGTATTTATATTTATTTATATTTCTAATCATTTCAATATAACCTTAACCCTAATAACTATTAACAATAAATGAAATGTATAACAAAAGTGATAATTTTATTTTAATTTTAATGCTTTAATATTAAGATTAGTGTGTAATTCATCTTCAACTTATATTTATATTTATTTATATTTCTAATATTGTGAGAAAACACTTTATATATATAATTTTACTATGATAAATATGAAAATTTTACTATTTTAGTATGATCAAAAATTTACTATTTTACTATAATTTTATTATTTTCATAATGCTCTTTAATAAATATGAAAATTTAATGTAAAATTTTCATAATGCTCTTTGATAAATGCATCGTGCCCAATATTTTTATCAATTCATCTATTCATCTATTGCATTGGACTTTCTTTATTTAAATACAGTGATCAATTGTTCAAATTTCTTAACATTTTTTACCATTCATTATTTAAGTATAGAACATGCTTGTTTGTGAGTTCATTTGTTCATGATGGTATCTACTCATTTGGTCATTATTTGAATACAGTGATAAAGCTATATGTATTCTTTAAGGCACTTTTATTTTGTATCTCTTAACATTTTTTACCATTTATTATTTGAAATAAGTGATAAAGTTATATGCTGAGTCACCTGACACGTCCAAACCCTCCCTCGTGTCATGAATCCTACGTGTCAGACACTAAATGGTAGGACATGTGTCAGATACTCGTTTAGAACATGTCATGTTCATAGGACACGCGTGTCTTGACAATAGGACACGTGTCCTGCTCAGAAAAGGACCCTAGCTCATGTTTTCTCATGCAAGTTGCAACTGTGAGGTGTTTCAGTGTGCAACTAAGGGTTATTTTGCCTTACTATTTCGATTTAAAGAGGTCCCCACCCCCACCATTTTACCCGCCCTAATAATTAATGGTAATATTAAATTCTTAAAGTAAAAGGATGAAAATAAAAGATGTTTGAGAGTGGTTCCAACCTCATTGGACTTCATATGGAGAAAGTAGAATTTTAGGTCCCATTCAAAATTCAACAGACTTAACAGTTTTCAGGATTTCAAGATTTGCAGGATTGCAATGTTTCCACTGGATTCTATCATGTAAGAGGGTATGAAACTGCCATTTAATCAAGGGCACCACACCCTTTATGTACCTCTATGTTGGTGGCATTGATTTTTGAACTCTTATGTCACAACCCCAGTAAAAATGTACCCTTCACTCAAGTATAAACTCTTATGTTGAACTCTTCTCTTTGTCATCATGTCAAGTGACTTAGTGGTGTATCTGCACACCAACCTCTGTCTTATTTGCAGGCACTAGGCAGAGAGAAGAGTGGTTGAAGGGAAAGACAAAGATGTGGGATGTGTTTCCTGATGATATGGGTTTGGACAACATTGTTGAGTTGGCATTGTCATCATTTATGTTAGTAACTTAGTAGTTACTAAGTTAGTACTAGTTGTATTATTGAATTTGTATCATCATCATGTAACTGTATACAGTTTAATTATTTCATTTTTGCATGTGTAATTCATAAATTAAATTTTGATATATAAATT
>ML779945.1:150500-225364 GCA_009831015.1 Picea engelmannii
AAAATTGAACCGCCAAGTTAAAAGCCTGTAGATGATGTTGCTCTTGTTGGTAGTGGAATATGAAGGCAGTGTTTGTGCAGTATTTGTCCTTGCAATGTAGGTCTCTTAAATTATCGAGCTATGACTGTTGCTATGTTACGTGACTATTGGAATATTTCCAGTAATTACGTAGTATTATCGAGCTATGACTGTTGCTATGTTACGTGAGTATTGGAATATTTCCAGTAATTACGTAGTATTTGTATTGTTGTGGTTAAGTAATATTGCTGGAATGGATGTGCTATGAAATATTTTATTGCAATCTCTGTGTGGGAGGAAATGTTCAGTGGTCTGATGCATTGAAAAATGTCTTTCTCCATATGGCTTTTTGGCCATTGAATTTTGATTAAACATTTGGTATGTGAGTCATTTTGGTTGATCAGAGAAGACGGTAATGCGGAACGCTGATACTTATCAATAAAAGTGCATATCACCCAATTCACAAATAGGCTTCCTGAATTCCTCTGGATAAATTTTGATATAAGTATATAAACATTTCCTTTCTATTTTTATATCTGGATAAATTTTGATATAGGTATATAAACATTTTCTTTCAGCCATTAAAAGATCACTAAAACTCTCAGCCATTAAAAGATCACTAATTATTAGACTGAGCGTTTTTACTTTGCGGAGAGTGCTAGGTTGAGAGTTTTTACTGTGTGGGGAGTGTTATCAGTGGCCGATACCTTTTGGCGTTTTCCAGCCGCGAGTTGGCTGTGCTAGTTTAAAATCATTTATGGATAATAGAAGCTACTTTCAACCTAAAAAGCAAGGACCAGCCAGCTAGTGGTTTTTCCTCTTGTTTAAAAGTATTTTAAATCAAAATTGAATATTTTTATTGACTGAGTGATTTCCATTAAATAATATACCATCCATTCAGAAGACAATATGCTCATGGGCTCACAGGCCAGCAGTATTATTTAGTGGAAATCACTGAATCAATACACGGTACATTGTCGGCCATATTTTTATTTTATCTCTTTGAGTGTGGAGTCAATCGACGGTACATTGTCCGCCATAGGCGCACTGTATACGCTCTGCAAGTGGACACAGTGTAGAGAATGGATATGGACTACAATTCCACGACCATCCATTCAGAGGACAAGACAAGATGCTGACACTATAAGAGATGTTACCAAACAAAAAGTATATTGAATGGGAGCGGGTCACGGGCCAAACAATATTATTTAATGGAAACCATTGACGGACAAGATGCTTCAACAACTATCGTAAAAAAAAAGTTAATTGGAGACCACTGGTCTTTGGGAGTACCTAACGGACAAGATGTTCAAACAACTGTACCCGAAAAATGTTGAAGGCAATGGACCCTCACGGCGCAGTCGATGGTCGGCCACTACGCCTTTAAACGCAAAACGCGTGGAAGCGTAATGGGTTTAAGCAATCATAAACAATGGATCATGCTTAATGTCTTATGCATTATGCATGTGTAGATTATGATCCATTTTCCGTTGCGAAAATTATTGGTCTTGATTATAGAGTTTAATCTCAAGGGATCAACACAATCGAATTCGTGATTTTTTCAACTGATTATTAAGAGAGAAAACTCACATCTAATTAACGGAAACCGATCACAAATAAGATGTTCGACAACTGTACTGAAAACCGATCACGGGGCAAACACTATTATTTAATGGAAACCGATCACGGACGGACAAGATGCTTCGACAACTGTACTGGAAAAAATTGAATGGACACAATTTCATTTATAAAGGCTTCGACGACATTTATGAATGGAATTGTCCTATCAATGGATAAACATTCAATGATACAATTTTTTAATATATTAGCACAGCCGATTCGCGGCTGGAGAACGCGGAAAGGTATTGGTCACTGATAACACTCCCCGCACAGTAAAAACTCTCAGCCTAGTAACACTCCCCGCAAAGTAAAAACGCTCAGCCTAATAATTAGTGATCTTTTAATGGCTGAGAGTTTTAGTGATTTTTTAATGGCTGAAAGAAAATGTTTATACACCTATATCAAAATTTATCCAGATATAAAAATAGAAAGAAAATGTTTATATACTTATATCAAAATTTATGCAGAAGAATTCAGGAAGCCTATTTGTGAATTTGGCGATATGCACTTTTATTGATAAGTATCAGCGTTCCGCATTACCGTCTTCTCTGATCAACCAAAATGACTCACATACCAAATGTTTAATCAAAATTCAATGGCCAAAAAGCCATATGGAGAAAGACATTTTTCAATGCATCAGACCACTGAACATTTCCTCCCACACAGAGATTGCAATAAAATATTTCATAACACATCCATTCCAGCAATATTACTTAACCACAACAATACAAATACTACGTAATTACTGGAAATATTCCAATACTCACGTAACATAGCAACAGTCATAGCTCGATAATTTAAGAGACCTACATTGCAAGGACAAATACTGCACAAACACTGCCTTCATATTCCACTACCAACAAAAGCAACATCATCTATAGGCTTTTAACTTGGCGGTTCAATTTTTCTTTTCAGTTCGGCCGTCTGAACATAGTCTCGCAATATCTTTTCCTCAAGTAAATCTTTGAAAGTGCAGCGCCTGTCAAATTTCGTGGGTTTCTACTCGTCAATCAGTCCATCCAATGGATGTACAACAGAAAGGATTGCGGTAGTAGAATGTTATGAGGGATACACGAGAGCAGCATGATGATCCCCTTTCTTCAAAAGCCCATTGCTCAGAATCTGCGCCATTCATATTTAGTAAGTCACATTGTGCAATCAATAATCAATATTTACAGGGGCCTCTATACAGTTTATCTGGATAGACAGCATTCTGGTGAGTTGAAACGCACAGATAGCTGAAACACATAGAGCTGAGGAAATCCAAAAGTTAATCTTAAATGTGGTAATTCCAAAAGTTAATCAGTGAAACGTGGCAATCATATGGTGGTATAGTAATTTGTTAATATGATTAGGTAAATGTTAAAAAGTAAACAGGTTAACTGATCCATTCAAAAATATAAGAAAGTTATGAAGAGTAAATCACATTCATTGATTTGGGAGGACGACTAAGAATATTTCAGCATTTTTAATTGTTAGCCATCAAATTAGAATTTTAGATTAAAAGGTGATTAATTGTGCCCATCTCCAATAGGTATAAGCCTTTGGACGTAATTATATCGTCTATCATCCATTCGTCAACCATCAATTTGTGTCCCGGAATGGAAGGCGTTTTTGCGAGAAATAGATGGACAGTGGGATGGTTGGATGGTTGATTCCAAAACGGGATTGGGAAAATTGGGAAGTAGCTACTTCGTATGAGTAGCTGGGATTTGATTCATACAAATATATTTAAGTTTTTAAATATGCAAATATATTTAAGCGTTTAAATATGCAAATTAAGTTGTAGAAACGTGAAGGAATGAAACTTATAAGGAGATTGGTGTAAAAATTAGTTTAGAAAAAAGTTGAAAGAATTTGGAGTAAAGGTTAAGGAAAGTAAATTTAACATCATAAGAAAAAAAATGTATTATATTATTTATATTAATTTATATTATTGTGGATAAATTTAATAAAAATAAAGTATTTATTCATAGAGAAATTTATTATTTTTAATTGTATTTTAAATAATAATAAATAATTACAATAGGAATATACAAAAACATAGATAAATAAAAGGAGATGAAAAAAATAAAAAATAAAAATTTGTGAATTACATCTTATATTACAGTGTTTTAAATCTTTTAATAAATTTCTTAACAACTAAAAAGAAAGTATAATTTTTTTGATAAATTTTTTAACAACTAAAAAGAAAGTAAATTCTATAATGTAATCATAAAAATTTATAGACCAAATTTATCCAATGGATCTAACAATATATTGGGCATCAAATCTCTTCCATACTTCAAATTCAATATGGTTGATGGAATACCTATCTTACAATGTAAGACAACTATTAAGAATGGGCATTTGTCTAGTTACATAAGTACATGGACAAAACTGCTAATGGTAGGGATACTTGTCTAAGAGAAATTTTGTTGTCACCATTAAAATCACTAAAAAGGATTGAAGGTATGAATAAATGAATATATTTGTATATTACTTATTTTAATGAAGTAATTGAAGATGGCCGAGAAGAATATTGGCTTCCAAACATAATATACTGAATAAATATTTTAAGATTTTTTAATGTTTTCTTAGTTAATTAATTGGGGCTAAGTAGTTATTTCTAGCCAAAAACAAGGGAAAAATTAAACACCAGCAATGATTCTCAACAACAACCGTATCTCATGGATGATTTCTTGAGTCAAAGAATCTCCCTATTCCTGAAATATATGTGGATGTTTCTTGTAACAAGCTTATAGAAGAATATGATCCAATAGAAGATGTGAATAAATATGTTATGGTCACTGTATGTAAAAGTGTTAATAAGCTATTATGGCGAAGAAAGAAAATAAGCCATGTCTACAAAGATATGGATGAAGTCCAAAGATAAGATACCCATGTTCAATGGTGGAAATCCAAAGGATGATATGCAATTTGGGATAAAATATTAAAGGGTGGAAAATTGGAAGAGATAAGGATGTCATCTTTGATGTGGATAACATTATATGGACATTTCCATGTTTAATGTGGATATCATCATATAGACATGGAAACTATGAGCAAGTGCAAAGAAGAATAAAGTAAAAATAAATGAAAAGGGAAATATGGCAATTGAGATTTATCAAAATGAAGTGAAAAATGTGTGTAGATCAATAAAACTTTTTTTCTAATATTTGAAGAAATACTATGAGTTTTTTACTCTTAAATTAATATAGCATTTTTACAATAAGACTTTCTTTCTAATATTTGAAGAAATACTATGAGTTTTTTACTCTTAAATTAATATGAAATTTTTATGAAACATACACAGACATTATATGATGAATTTAATTTGAAATATTATACTACCAAGAAAATATTTAGTGATATAGTATAAATATCAATAAAAAAAGTTCATATTTAAATAGATTCATTTAGTTATTTCTCTTCTCAACAAAATACACTAAGCAATATATTTCATCATTACACATTACTTTATGTGAATATGAAAAATCACATATTAAATTCATCGAACTTAATAATTATAAATTAGTATAAATATTTAAATAATAATAATAATTATATGATGAATTTAACTTGAAATATTATATTACCAAGAAAATATTTGATGATATAGTATAAATATCAATTAAAAAAAGTTCATATTTAAATAGATTCATTTAGTTATTTCTCTTCTCAACAAAATACACTAAGTAATATATTTCATCATTACACATTACTTTATGTGAATATGAAAAATCACATATTAAATTCATCAAACTCAATAATTATAAATTATTAAAGTGATAGTGTCATTTTGGAAAATGACAATAACACTATTAGAATTTAATAATGACACCGGTTGAAACTGAAGATCACATTAAAGTGAGAATCACATGAATATAAACCAATAATGATAATCTTGAAAATTAATAATTACATTTTTAAAAATAGTAATCACACATTTCAAAACTTATAATGAAAAATTTGGAGTAATATTTAAGTTTACATTGTCACTAGGAATTCTAAATATAAACAAAAGGTATTAATGCTATCACCCTATAGAAGTTGTTCAAGTTACAAAAGCATTTAAAAAAAATATACTATATTAAAATGACCAACTCTTTGATGTAGTATTATTTAAAGGTATTAATGCTATCACCCTATAGAAGTTGTTCAAGTTACAAAAGCATTTAAAAAAAATATACTATATTAAAATGACCAACTCTTTGATGTAGTATGCTAGAGAAGTTGTTCAAGTTACAAAATCATTTAAAAAAAATTATACTATATTAAAATGACCAACTCTTTGATGTAGTATGAGGTTAGTAATATTCGGATAGAAAAGGACCATAATATATCGATCTAAATTCTCGTTGTATTAATATTGAGAAAACTAAACACATTAAGTTGTTCAAGAAACATGATAAAGTGTTTTCATATATGTAATAATATTTAAAAGATTATGATACCGATAATTCAACATGTTATACATTTGAAGAAAAAATTAAGGACAATGTAATTTTTTATTCAATAATTAATTTAAAGGGATGTAAGGAAATTATTGAATTTAAAAATAATATTCAATATCTATATTTATAAGTTTTCTTGGATTATAAATTATTTTTGAATAAAAAATATTAATGAAAAGAAAATATTAAATATTTAATTTGAAACATTAGAAGAAAAAAAAATATCCTATAAATTTTATGGAGGAAATCCTCTTATACCAATTTTAAAACATTATTTACCTCTTATACAAATTATATGACTATAATCAAATTTATATAGAAAAATAAATGCTTTACTTTTCCACACATAATAAACATTACATTGAGAAACATCATCAAAGAGTACTCATATACATGGATGATATCATGATATCATATAAATATCACTCTAATAATTTGTATTCTCTAAAAATATGCAACAAATATGGAATCTACTTCAATCATGATATTATCTAAATATCACTCTAATAATTTATATCTCTAAAATATACAACAAGTATGAAATCTATTTCAATTCTATGAAATGTCTTTTCATTGTAACTAAAAGAAATATACTAGGTCATATTATCTCAAAGGAGTTATCGGTAGATATATGTTTGGGAAAATAAATTCTGTGAGAATATTTATTTCTAATTTTAATGAGCCTTCTTAAATGATGATAAGAAGGATGTAGTTTTTCAATTCATTAAGGTTGAGAGATCAATTTTCAAAAATATTAAGGTGTTTGATTTTATTGAATCATTTTGAATAACCCAAATTATAAAAAGGACTTATAATTATATATGATTTATATCAAATTATTGCTTAGTTATTTTGCTAGAAAAAAATATGAATAAGAAATAGAGTTTGCAATTTTATTAAGGTGCATTGCATTTAAATTACTGAGATAAATTACTACACTATTCACAAACAATCATGTATTGTGGTTAAATCTATAGAAAAAACTTAGATCAACGAATTCTAAAAAGGAACACAAAAGTTTTATTTTACATTCAATTGTAATATCATTAGTCACCCGGAAAAAAATTGGTGAAAAGTGTGCAAACTAGATGACCATTATATAGGAATATGATTTGGATATAAAACCTACTACCATTGTCAAAGGACATGGATTATGAAAGTTATTAGCTATGGTACACGGTCAAATTGACAAAGCAAGTTGGAAGAATGAAGCTTCCTTGTACATATAAAACATTTTATTTGTAACCACAAATATGGATTGATGGTATTATGAGTTGAATTATGGTTTGAAATATGGGCCGAGTCCTAATAATTTAGATTCCAACAAAAAATGAAGGTTATGGATAAAATACTCTAAGTATAGTCTCATCAATGGACTCTTAAGAAAAAACTACAATCGTGTGCTTCTTAGATATTTGGATGAATGTGTTGCCAAGAGAGACTTGAATTTACTTACATGATGTATTAGTAGACAAATATTTCTTAGAAGACATCACTACACATAAATTTCTAAGGAACCAATATTATTGGCTAACATTGTTCAATGATGCACATGCATATGTTCAAAATTGTCACATTCTCCAAATGCATGTGGAAAAAGAAAAGAATGATATAGTGCATTTGCAAACCAACACTATTGACAATTTTTTTTGACAAGATGGGCTTCATTTTATAGGTGAAACCAACTTGCATTACTCCAAAGTTCACAAATACTTGATAGCAACTATTTAATATTTTCCTTGGTGATATTAACTGATTTATTTAACTACTCTAAACAATGGATTAGTGTAAATTTTGTAGGAAAACAAATCATTACTAGGTTTGGTATGTTTTCTATTTTAATATTTGATATATTGTATCATATTTCACATCCATGAATATCATTAAATGCTTGTTAAAAAGGGAGTTTTTTTGAGTTGTTTGTCTAATTACTAACCCCAATGAAATGATGTTGCAAATTTCATGAATAAGAACTTGGTCATGAATCTAAAGAATATGGTGGTTGAAAACCACCACAACTGGCACAATGCACTTTTCAATGCATTACGGGTGATTGAGTTACATCCAAATGGCGTTGGGACATCTCTTTATTTCTTAGTTTAAAGAAAAGAAAATATAAGAAGGGAAAATAGCTTGAAACATATAATGGAAAAATGAAGACTGATACTAATTTTTTTTAATATTTTAATTATAAGATGTATAAAGTTTTTATCTCCACCAATAAAACTTGTGTTAATTTCATTTGGCCCCTTGTCAAGGCTAGGAAAATTTAATCCTCACATTTCCACTCATGTAAAACATATTACCCTAAGTTAATAAATCTTTGAGAGAAATGCTGTAGAACTTTACTAATAAGCTAGATTATGATAAACAATAACATAACAATATAAACCTTCGTTATATATATTTCAATAATAAATCTTTGAGAAGAATTCCCTAGTAACATAGAAACAATAACATACCATCCATTTATTGGCTTTATCAAGCGTGTGAAGTTCAATAGTTACTTTAACAAACTTTACTTTCACAACAATCAGAACTATATCACAACGGGAACCTTAACATATATCAAAAGAAGCCTAGCAATATAACTAGAACCCAAAGGAAGTCGTGGCCACACCAACTTGCAAGAAAGAATAAGCCATCTAACCAGAGCCCAAAGGTCTCAGGATCGACTACATTGGGTTGATGGTGCACACAGTCTACTCTGTGCAACGCAGTTTAAAATACTACGCACCAAATAGGCTATGCGAGAGAGTTCTAAAAACAACTGCATAGTGAACAAATTGCTCAGTTTGTTGCGCACTGTGAATACACACACTTAATGAAATGATTTATATATGAAAAATAATATGGTGTTGTTCTTAGCAACTAAACTTAGAAATAATACAGAAACTTGTCAATACACAAATGCTTGATATTAATGAACTTCGATGCACTATGCATGGTTACAGAATACAATGACAAGATGAGATTCAAATCTAATGACTTCTTCTGTCAACTCTTTAGTTGTTGTTGGTTCTTGACTATTCTCTCTACCTTTCTTTCTGCTCAAAGCTCGATTGCTTCTCTTCAGCATTATCGACTAACTAAGAGACCTGGACTTATATAGACACTGACTAAGACTTCCTACATAAGCTAAGACCGACTTGACATTAAATACTATCATTAATTCAAGTGAATATTTAACCACTTACCAGAGCTCGAGAAGATAGAAATCAGGTCCATTTATAACTTCCTTCTTACCGAATGAATTTTGAATAAACATGCGACTTTTCACTTGTAGACTGTCTGACTGACATTTTGGTTCACTAACAAACTACTGACAAAATGAATGACAGACAAATTGACGGAGACATGAAGATCTCACCGAATTTTAATTACAATTTCCAACACTCCCCCTTAATTATAAGTAGGTAGGATTACAAAAGAAAATTACATAAAAAATTTGAGTTTTCATTTTACTGTCACTCATCTGTTAATACGTGGACTCCCAGATTACTTCGCAGATGCTGAGATGCATCTCTTGCTAAAGAATTTGTGAAAATGTATTCAATTTGTTCTTTTGACCTCCAAAACTCTAAACAGACCTCTTTACTGTTCACCAATTGTCTGATAAAATGATACGTTATCAATGTGCTTGGTTTTCTTGTGAGACACATGGTTCTTTGATAACATGATGGCTGAATTTTTGTCACATAATACTATTTTTGGTTCCTGTTGTTCCTGCAACAAATATTTTAACATCATTCTCATCCATATTGCTTGACAAGTTGTTCTTGTAGTTGCGATGTACTATGCTTCTGCTAAAGAGGGTGTCACTATGGGATGTTTCCTTGATGCCCATGATACCATACCTATTCCAAAAGAAAATGTGTACCCATAGGTACTTTTGTTGTCATCAATGCTGCCTCCACAGTCACTGTCAGTGTATCCAATGAGTCTAAAATATTTTGAAGTGGAGTAGTTAATACCAAAATATTTTGTTCCATTCACATATCTCAAGATTCTCTTTTTGTCTTTCCAATGTGATTCTTTTGGAGTTTCCATGAACCTTGAAATTAGAATCATTCCATACATAATGTTCGGTCTTGTCACTATTAGATACATAAGATTGCCTACCAGTATTTCAAACAGTGTGGGATCCACTTTGGACCCTTTATC
Organism: Picea engelmannii; assembly: GCA_009831015.1. Taxonomy (NCBI): domain Eukaryota; kingdom Viridiplantae; phylum Streptophyta; class Pinopsida; order Pinales; family Pinaceae; genus Picea; species Picea engelmannii. The sequence goes on from ML779945.1 coordinate 160,739, forward strand.
TTCCTTCCTTAGCTTCAATCCTATTATAAGAGGTGTTAGTGTTACTTTTGAATTCACCATATTGAATCTTTTCAATATTTCATGCGCATACTTGGACTATGAGATAGATATACCATTTTTGGATTAGTGCACTTCTATTCCCAGAAAATATCTCATAAGCCCTAAATCAGTCATTTCAAATTCATCCTTCATGACTGACTTGAATTTTTCTATGCCAAAATTTCCTGTAAATATCAAATCATCCACATATAGACAAAAAATTAAAATATTACCTTGTTGATTTGATTTGATGTACAATGTTGGCTCATTTTCACTTCTCTGAAATCCATTCTGTGTCATATAGGAATCTATGTGACTGTACCAAGCTCTTGAAGTGTTCTTTAAACCATACAGTGATTTATTCAATCTGTATACTTTGTCCTCTTGTCCTAGAACCTTATAACTTGTGGTTTTTCCACATATACTTCTTCTTGTAAGTTTCCATTCAAGAATGTTGAATTTACATCCATCTGATAAACTTGCCATTTGTACTGCGCGACAATGGCTAACACGGTTCTGACTGTGTCCATGCACACAACTGGTGCAAATGTTTCATTGAAATCAATTCCAGGTTGATGTGTGAAGCCTCTTGCAACTAACCTTTCCTTGTACTTCTGTACATTTCCTTCGACATCTTGCTTGGTTTTATAAATTCACTTGACACTTATAACATCCTTGTTTTTAGGTACATCAACCAAATTCCATGTTTGATTATTCTCTATGAATATGATTTCTTCATTCATGGCTTGTGCCCATACATCATTTTTGACAGCTTCTTCAACGGTTAATGGATCATCTATTTGTGAAAACAGAGAAAAAACTTAAAATGATTTTTTGCATATTCATTATAGATGTCGTGAAAACTTCTTGTCTTTCTTGGTAACAAACTTGCTAAAGTTGGATCTGGAGATGTAGAACTTCTTGGACCGCTTGTTGGTTTTTTTTGCGCTCTAGGTGTAGACTGCACACCTATTGTTCTTGTTGGTTTTCCTCATATGAGATATGATCGATATTCAATATATTATTACAATGATGAGTGTTCCATATATAGGGAACATAAGGTTACCATCCATGAAAGGATGCGTCCCTTGAATAATCAATAACTATTTGTTATTATTATTTACTTATTATATACTATAGTTAATAATCAATTAATAATTATATTATTCATTATTATATTTAGAGAATGTCTTCCCGATGTTGTCCAAACATCAACACTCCCTCTCAACAAGGGAGACATTCTGCAACATGCCACTCTTGTCTTTGAAGTATACAAACTTCACCCTAGACTCATGACACTTTTCTGTCAGTCTTGGGAGACATCTCTCTCCCATATGAATCGAGGAGAAACTCCTTCTGTGATTCTCCCTCTGAGCCAATTAAATCTCTCTAAGATTAGGCTCACTTTGGGTCTGCATGTAATATCATAAAGCATATTTAGTCTTTATCATTCCTTGTCAAATCGCCATGACTAGGACAAACACTATACCAAGATCTTTCACCACAGGCACACACTTATGAGTGAATGTCGGCTTGATGCTAACTGACACGTGGAAATCACTTCAAGCACCTCGAGTCCATATTATTCCTTGTCATGATCAAGGAAGGACTACATCTGGGCCCATTTACCACAAGTGCACCTTTGTGATAAATGTATCCTATCTCCCTTGGTTTGCAACCCAATATAGGAGAAGTTATGCCTGATGTTGAAACATCAACACTCCCTCTTATCTAGGTAGGTATCTTTCCATAGTAGTACACAACTACTGTCCAGAGACATGCAGTCTCCACCAGTGGTACAAAACCACCATAGTAGTAAAATATTTTTCACACATGGCACTCCCATGTGGACTTCTAGAGGCTACTCCCTCTAGGAACACTTAGGGTCAACTCCCCATAGTGTGAGACATCAAGGGTCAACTCCCTTGACATGTCCTCATGTTCTCTGAACATGGGACGATGGGCTATAAGCCAAAATGCACTTATTCCTTCTCGAATAAGTGTTCCACTTATCCCTTCTCGGATAAGTGTCCTCACAGATAAACTCAACTCAATTCACAGAGGAGTATGATCTGGAGAAAGTTTGTCACACATGGCATTCCATGTGGACTTCTAGAGGCTACACCCTCTAGAAACACTAGGGTCAACTCCCATAGTGTATGACCTCAAGGGGAAACTCCTTTGGCATGTCCTCACATGCTCTCCACATAGGACGTTGGGTTATAATCCCAACTGCACTTATTCCTTCTCGAATAAGTGTTCCACTTATCCCTTCTCGGATAAGTGTCCTCACAGATCAACTCAACTCAATTCACAGAGGAGAACGATCTGAAGAAATTTTGTCACACATGGCACTCCATGTGGACTTCTAGAGGCTACACCCTCTAGAAACACTAGGGTCAACTCCCATAGTGTATGACATCAAGGGTAAACTCCCTTGACATGTCCTCATGTGCTCTCCACATGGGACATTGGGTTATAAGCCCAACCACACTTATCCCTTCTCGGATAAGTGTCATCACAAATAAAATCAACTTAGTCACAGAGGAGTATGATCTAGAGAATGTCTCAGGAAGCTGCAAACATTAATACTCCCTCTCAGCGAGGGAGACACTCTCTGCCATGCCAAGTCTACCACGAAAGTACTTGAACTTCATCTTGGTTTGGTAAAAAACATCAGCAACCTGCTCATCTGTAGGAAGGTACTGCACCAATACTTCCTTCCTTTTCACCATGTCTTGGATGAAATGGTACTTGATCTCAATGTGGTTTGATTTGTCATGAAACACTAGATTATCAAAGATCATCACACAACTTTGGTTACCATAATGAATAATGGTGGAATCCAGCACATGTTCGAATAAATCTGCAAGGAGCTTGTGAAGCCACATTGCTTCACGAACTATCATACTTAATGCAATGTATTTTTCTCATGTTGTTCTCAAAGCCACAAAAGTTCGTTTCCTACTACACTAGGAAACCATGGAAGATACCAAAGTGAAGCAACACCTGAAGGTTCTCTTTCTTTCCACTGTGCTCCCTGCCCAATCAGACTCAATATATTCTTGCCATATCATATCAATACTAGAAGTATATCTCAGACCATGTCGAACTGTGCCTCGCAAGTATCTCAATACATGCTTCATAACAATCTAGTGTGTCTATATCAGCTGACTTATAAACTGGCTAAGTGCACTCACTGCATAGAAAATATTTGGTTTGGTGTTAACCAGATACATCAGTTATCCAACCAGTTGTTTATACAGAGTCGAATCAATTTCATCATAATCAGAAGAAGACGCACTTAGTTTCTTTAGATTCATCATCATTGGTGTAGCCATGGGCTTCAAGTTCAATATCTCAAACTTTTTCAATATCTCAACTATGTACTTCCCCTGACTCAGGAAGATCTCACTAGTTCTCTGCCACACCTCTAGTCTCAATAAGTAGTGCATCATACCAAGGTCCTTCATCTTGAACTTAGAGGCCAACACATACTTGCATTCAATAATAAGGCTCTCTGTACCGATGATGATTAAATCATCAACGTAGAGGACCAGAATCAGGGACTCACCATTAAAAATATTGTAGTACAGGATGGGATTGAAAACACCTTTATTGATGCCCAAAAATCATCAGGTGTCCATCAATCCTTGCATACCAATCTCGAGGTGGTTGCTTGATTCCATACAAGGCCATATTCAACTTGCACACATGAGACTCCTTCTCATGTATCGCGAAAGCATCTGGATGCTCGATGTATACTTCTTCCTTAATCTCTCCATTGAGAAATGTTGTCTTTACATCCATCTGATGTACTCTCTAACCCATGGATGTTGTAGGGGAAATAATCATCCGGATAGAAGTGTATCGAGCAACATGAGAAAATGTCTCCTAATAATCTATTCCCTCCACCTGAGAGAATCCTCTAACAAAAAATCTCATTTTGTGCCTCTCAATGCTCCCATCAACTTTTGTGTTTGATCTTGTATATCCATTTGGAATTCACTACAAACTTCCCTTCAAGTCTCGGAACAATATCCCACACATCATTCTTCATGATGGATTGATACTCCTCCATGATGACATCTCTCCATACTGGATGACTAGTTGCCTCCTCATAACAGGAAGGCTCAAAATGAATGATGTGGCTCATGTATGTGGCATAGCATGAATATATCTAAAGTTTCTTTCTCTCTTGGAAGGTACCATGAGGATATGGATGTCCTTCTACCTCCTACAGAGTCAGACGAGTCCATGCAAGTATCTTTTGACCTATTGTAATATCTCTGGAAACATTAACTGGAGCTACAAGATCAATGGGATTAATTGGCTCAATTTGATCAATCTCCATGTGAGACCTATAGATCTCCTAAAGGATACGTCCTCTCAAAAGTAACATCTCTGCTCACCTCAATCTATCTCTGATCAGGGATGTAGATTCAATGTGCCTTTGAAGACTCACTGCACCCCACAAATGTACCCTTTATTCCCGAAGGGTCTAGCTTGGTCCTTTTCTCCTTGGGTACATGAATGTATATTAGACACCCAAATATCCTGAAGTGTCCAACCTCAAGCTTTAACTTCGGTGAAGGCCTCCTCGAGATTCATGTTCCTCAAAGTCTTATGATGAATTTTGTTTTGAACATACATTGTAGTCATGGATGCCTCTGCCCATAGAAAAATGTTGATCATGCTAAGTCATCTTGGACCATACTTGACATATCGAGATTCCCTCATGAAACCAATGTCTAAGACATATCAAGGTTCCCTCATGGAACAAATGTCTCACAAGACATATCAAGGTTTCCTCATGAAACCAATGTCTTGGTTCCTTCATTTGGCCATCTGAGGCACGTCAGGATGAATTCTACGTTTCCCCCTTCTAGTCCACACAAGATCGTCCAAGGAGAATGTCTCATGATGCTTTGTCAAACATCAACACTCCCTCTCAACTAGGAAGGTGATTGTCCACAATGTTTTCATCTAATATTCCAATGACTACTCTGCAATCAACTAGTAGCACACAACTCCTCTGCATCACAAAAACTCCAGATTTGTGGTATACTTTTCCTCTCTAGTGCCCATAAGCTCTGCCTACAGTACTAGTGGATTCCGAATCAATGCCTAAGAAAACCAGTTGTAAATGATTTTATCTACAAGATCATGATTAATAATAGGTCCGATTACTTGGCACATATCCTTCCATACCATAAGGGGGCATGCCATAAGGAGGCATGCCAAATGAGTTCTGAGCAGCCCTTCCATACGAATTAGAATACAGTTTCATGATGCCATGTTGCCCCTCCATGCCATCCTTCTGATACTACTGCCAAAACTGTTGCTCTTGCACTAAAAGGTGCTGTGGGCGGCTTGCTTCTCGTGATATTCGTATTCCTTCTCACAACTTGGAGAAGATTTAAGGCTGGCCTGTTTCGAACGGGATATTAATTTCTTCAGAGAGTTTCAGCGTTACAATTTTAAATTATAATTTCCCTTCACCATAAGATTGAGCTTGTGATCTGGTGGAAGGGTAACCAAGTTGTTTGCAAAAATTGATCAGATCTCAAACATAATGTTTATATATAGGATTTTTTATTTTTTTTTGTGCTTTTGTTTGATCCAATGATTGTAACAATCCACGGGATTGAACCTGCATAAGCTTGACATTCGACTACTCGTAGTGGATGTCGGCCATTGTACCATCCACGATGAAGACATGGCCAAAATCTACCGGGATCTCCACCACACTTCCTACCACTATTACACCTTGCACGTCTGCAAGACAGACGATGATTCCTATAGCCTCTTGGTTGTCGGTGTTGTGGGGGAAAGCTCCCAAGAGCGATATAATTTGTACCAATCGTGCATACATCACCATTCCCGTTGGAGCGGCCGGATGTCGCAAGGTAACGTTGTTGACCATCCCGGTCCCACTGAGAATGAACACTCTCGGCTGGTGTCTACGTGTGAATGTCTCCAAAGTCTTCCCTACGTCGACCCCACTTGGAATCTTGAATGCATAACATTTCAGCATGTTTGGGATCTCACATATTTCAGATAGAGGAGCCTTGGGATTATTCCTAGAGACCTTAGGCCTGCTGCGGGGCCTTGGCATGACAACTGCCCCACCCTCTTCCGGGTGTTCCTCACTGGAATTGGCAGCACTGCTGCCAATGTCATCACCCCACCTTGTTATTCTGGAGCGTTCAATCAGGAGTGGAAGTAGCAGCATGAGAAACTCTTGTTTAGAACCCAATCCTCTCTCTCAGCTTCATCAAATCGAAAGAAATATCGATGATATAACTAATCATATGAGCGCTAACTTCACCCATATTATGATAGGGTCGGGGACCCAAGTTGAAGAAGAGAATTTAAGCCCGAAGAATTCACACAACTAAAACAAGAAGCAACTTTCTTTCAGGATCATGGGCCCTCCTGTGAGGGAGTTAGCCTAATCCCGCTCTGATACCATTTTGGTTTTCTTCATATGAGATATGATCGATATTCAATATATTACTAAAATGATGAGTGTTCCATATATAGGGAACATAAGGTGACCATCCATGAAAGGATGCATCCCTTGAATAATCAATAACTATTTGTTATTATTATTTACTTATTATATACTATAGTTAATAATCAATTAATAATTATATTATTAATTATTATCTTTAGAGAATGTCTTCCCGATATTGTCCAAACATCAACAGTTCTTACTAGAGTATTCTGCATGGTAATTTTGTTGCAGTGCCAGATGTAGATGGGACTACGCACTGACCTGTGCATGGTGTTTGAACCATTTCATTTTCTGTGTCATCATGTTCCATCGCATCAATAATTTTTACTGTCTTTGCTATGCTTCCATCCCATGCTTCATTCTCCACGAACTGAACATCGTAGCTGATTATGAATTTTCTTGCGATAGGGTCATACATCTTGTATCCGTTTGTTTATTCACAATACCCTACAAATACACTTTTATGTCCTTTGTTGTCCAGCTTCCTTCTCAACTCATTTGGTACATGTGCGTATGTGACACAACCAAAATTTTTTAAGTGCGCCACATTATGCTTTGAACCCGTCAAGGCTTCCTGAGGAACTCTACTCTTCACACTCTTTTTTGGACATCTGTTCAAGATGTACACTGCAGTTGATATTTCCTCAGCCTAATACTCATTTGAAAAATGTTTAGCTGTCAACATACTGTGCACCATTTCCATGATGGTTATGTTCTTTCTCTCAACAACACAATTCTACTGTGGTGTGTATCATATGGTAAATTACGTGTAGATGCCATGAACTTTACAAAAGTTCTGAAATTATTTTGAAATGTATTCTCCTCCTTTGTTCATTCTTAGACACTTGATGAAATATCCACTCTGCTTCTACGCAAGTGATTTAAATTGTTGAAAACCACCCAATGTGTTAGATTTATGCTTTAGGAAATAAATCCATGTCTTTCTTGAGAAATCATCAATGAATGTTAGAAAATAAGTACTACCTCTTATAGATGGAGTTTTCATTGGTCAACAAATGTCTGAACGTACAATTTCCACTGGAGCTTTTCCTCTGTAATACTTTACAACTAGAAATGATTCTCTGTGTTGCTTGCCAAATATGCATCCTTCACATATTTTTTCTAGTTTTTCAATCAATGTAATTTTTTTTACCATATCCTTTGTGTGTAGCAACTTCAGACCTCCAAAGTTCAAATTTCCAAATTTGAAATGCCATAGCTAGTAATCATCTTGTGTTTTGAATTGGAATGTTGCCTTCATCTCTGCGTCATTTTCTCCTTTCTTGATACTGCACGCACTTTTTGCTGTAAATGCAATGTTTAACTACACACTTTTTCCTTTATCAACAGTTTCTGTTGTATTCTTCTTCTTAGTTGGCTTCAATGTCAATGGGAACATCCCATTACTTGTCATATGGAATTTTGCAATAAGTATATTTCTTGGGAATTTATCCATGATGACACAATGATTATCTTCCATGTGGATTTTGTATCCTTTTTGTGACAGTTTCCATGTAATCATCATATTATGCTTCAAACCAGAAACATAATATACATCAGACATAACTTTATGTTCTCCTTGTCTGGTTAAAATGTTTATACTGCCTTTTCCTAAGACAATGACTTGGATATCTGTTCCAAGTGTAACCTTGGTTTGTACTGACTCGTCCAAACTAGAAAATAATTCTATGTTTCATGTCATGTGGTTACTGCAGGCTAAATCTAAGTACGATATGTCACATGGGCTTGCTTGAGAAATATTGCATTCAATTGGTGACACTATAGGAATTTCTACAATGCGCGCCATAAACATAGGGAAAGTTTGGTTATTTGTGTTGTGTGACTGATCTTGACTTTGATTGTTCTGATTGTATTGTCTCTTTCTGCACTCATATGCATAATGTCCATATTTTTTCCTGTAAATGTGGGAGGTTACAGATCTGAGGTAGAATCCATATTTTACTTCCAACAGAGTTTCTACTTTAATAAACTTGTTCTGATAGAACCCACTCTAATACCATATCTTGGGATCGACTACAATAGGTCGATGGTGTGCACATTCTACTCTGTGCAATGCAGTTAAAATATTGCACACTAAACATGCTATGCGATAGAGTTCTCAAAACCACTACACAGTGAACACACTGCTTAGTTTTTTGCACGTTGTGACTACACACACTTAATAAAATGATTTATAAATGAAGAATAACACACTGTTGAGTTTAGCACATAAAATCATAAATAAGACATAAACTTGTCAATTCACAAATACTTGATATTAATGAAGTTTGGCGCACCGCGCGTGGTTACAGAATATAATGACAAGATGAGCTTAGGCTCTAATGACTTCTTCTGTCAACTCTTCAGCTGTTGCTAGTTCTCGGTTGTTCTCTCTACCTTTCTTGCTGCTCAGAGCTCCACTGCTTCTCTTCATCATTATCGACTAACTAAGAGATTCAGACTTATATAGACATTGACTAAGATTTCCTACAGAAGCTAAGACCAGCTCAACATTAAATAATGCCATTAATTCGATTGACTCTTCAACCACTTATGAGAGCTCAAGAAGATATAAATCAGCTCCATTTTTAACTTCCTGCTAGCCGACTGACTTTTGAGTAAATGTACAATTTTGCACTTGCAGACTGTTTGACTAACATTTTGGCTGACTAACAAACTACTGACAAAACAACTGATAAACAAATCAATGAAGATGTAAAGATTTCATAACTTATAATTACAATTTCCAACAAAAGGGTCGAACTATCAAAATCAAAGCTATGTTAAAACCCTCCAATACTTAAGGCCACAGACACAAATATGAAACTTAGCCTAAGAGAAAACCGGGCCAAGTCCACTAATCCCAATAGGAGAGATGGATAGGGAAGGACCTATAGTCCCATATAGAAGCCAATGTTACTAAGCCATCACAGGAAATTACGCGAAAAGTCCCCTTTTCAACCATAATGAGAAGCTATGGAAGTCGTATCCTTAAACCAGAAACCTTGCCAAAACCGCTCCATTGTCAACTAGAATCACTGCATGGATCGAATCGCATGTATAATCGTTTATTCGATACACAACTCTGTTTGCTCCACAAAACATACAAAACCTGGGTATTGTTGACATTGGCATCAGGTATAGTAATTACAATATGGAATTTATTTTTTATGAACTTTTCTTTTTAACGCGTTCATGTAGTGAAAAGTTTAAAAGTGTTTTTTAATATTTTTTCTAATATTTTAATGCAAGTATAATGTATATTTGATTGATTAATGATTATGGTTAATTTTTATTTATATTAAGATTGGTTTATGAAGTATAATGTATATTTGATTGATTAATGATTATGGTTAATTTTTATTTATATTAAGATTAGTTTATGGAATTTTGAGAAAGGTAAGAAAATTTTAAAATGTTGTTTTGATGTTAGAAAAGTATTAAGGAAAACATTCTAAGATGGTGGCAATTAATTCGATAGGTCTCATCCAGTACTAGCTCCGAACCAAACTATCAGAGTATAACCAAGCAAAACAATCGTTTTTACAATGAGTTGCTCCTCTTTTAACAAAATAGTTATTTGACAAGAAAAGAAATTGGAGGGCGGAAAATGTTTGAGAAAGGTCACGGATTCTTGGAGACCTATCTCTGCAATATTGTCCATGAAATCCTTGAATTTCTAAGGGTCATTTGCCCTAGTCTTCGATGATACTACATGGTCGTTCTGTTGTATTATTGGTTTTTGACAGTTAAAACAAATCCTACTAAGATTTCTTTCTATATCATTTGTAAGTGATTACTTTGACAAAAATGAGCACTTATAGCGATATATACAGCCTCCGGCTGAGCAACATTATGCACTGAAAAAGAGTATCATAATAAATTTATTAACTCACAATGATTAGTAACAAGAAATGGGTCGAACTCAAGAATTTTGCATCACATATGTCGTTTCTCTCTGCATAGAGAGAATACTGATCACAAGGCAAGCATTTGCTTACGTTTTGAAGGCGCTGCGGGTTCAGTAATGAAGAATAGTTGGTACCAAAATCCCATAGACAAATCCTATGAGCAATTATAGTCTCAATATAAATAGCTAACTAAGACAATATGGCATTCAGCCCATCAGGCACGGACTTGCTGCTTAACAACTCCCTTTTTTACTTTTGTAATTAAAAATGCATTATGAAAATACTCCATATTTGTATTTTATTATGATAATTTGAATATTTGAAAATTAATATAAAATAAAATATTTTGAATATTATGTAATTTAAAAAGTTTACATTTTGTTATATTTACTGCAAAAGGCGTATACTTATTGATAATGGGCAGATTTAATAGGGATTTAGTGCTTAATAAGTTTTCTATAGACAGGATTAAATATGGCTGGAACATTCTTAGTAGTCACACAAAATAAATGGCTATGATTTCAATCATTAACTTTCTAGCTATTATAAAGACATCCATTTATGTGTTTATTTTTTTACATTTACCTAATCATTTTTAAAAATTACTTTGATAACTAACTGATTACCACGTAAGTGATTAACATAAATTAAAATATTAACACCAGATAAATGAAGCGCAACGTTTATTTGTTATGAATTTGTATATTGTTTATTATGTTATGAATTTGTCTAACTATATTTAGTTGTTGGACAGTTGTATAATTATTTAAATTCCCCTTATCAAAAAGAAATGATATGATAAATCAAATTGATATAACTTTTTTAATAAATTTAATATATATTTAATAAATTATTTTAACTTTAACACATATTAATAAAATGTTTTTTATAATATTTTTTTATTATGTAATAAAAATTATCTTAAAAATACATAATAATAATAATATGATTATTTAAATTTTCCTTATCTAAGATGGATATCAAATTGGTATAATTTTTTCTATCTTTTAAAAAAAAGTTTCATATAGGTTTAATAAATCATTTTATTTTTAATAAAAAAAATGTTTTATTATTTTTAATATTAATTTTTTAACATATATTAAAATTAAATAAAAATATATTTAAAATGTAAATGGAGTAGCAAGTTAAATGGAATTGATTGTGGATAAAACTCTTCAATTAAGAGTTCTTGAGTCTGATGGGTGACAACCTCAAAAGTCCAAATTATCATAAGGTGATGAATGTTGCTATGTGATTCACTTCACTAGTTTCAATCCTTCTTCTTCACCCAATGATCACTTACTCTTCACATTTAATCCCAAAAATGATGATTCTTAAATAAAAAAGAGTAAAGAAAGCTCTAAAAAGAGTGGCCATCCAAAAGGTCTTGGTTACCCATTCAATTGCCATCACCAAATCCAATGAATGTTTTTTTTTTTGTAAATTAGATGGTTCCTGTCTATTTTCTATTTATATATGCAAACTAGGTTACATAAAACATTTAAGCTTTAGCCTCAACCTGTCCATAGGAATTCAGGGCTGAAAGCTGTCTAATTGCTTTGAAGGCGTACCAAAATTGAAATTGCCTCTTTATCCTATACAACGCATTGGCTAACTGTCCTCCTGCATCAACTTGTTCAATCTGATGATACGTATTATAAGTGGTTACCACAACTTTTGATAGAGCTGGATGGATCATAATGGTTAATGACGGATTATGGCTGAAGATCTTTGTTGACAATCAATTGTAATGAGTGTAATTCCACATCCCAGATTGCTTGGCGTGGACAAGCATCAATGGAGCGCTCTGTATTCTGACTTCCCCAATTGGCCAAGAAATCTGCAGCAGCATTTCCTTTTCGTTTGATGTGGCTCGGGAGTATATAGTGAACCTTCTTCAGCAATTTACTTACCTCTTCCATAAGAGCAGCTGTCCTCCAACTTTGGGTGATTTTCTCCCAAGGGGTACCTTGTTGCAATTTCTGAAGAATTCCAGTTACCATGGCTGAATCCCCTTCAACTATAATTCTGTGATAGTTTTCCCTGATCGCTATAATGATGCCTTGCTTTACCGCCATAAGTTCTGCTTCATTATTTGTGGCATGTCCCAAATCCATTGCATAAAAGCGACAAACTGTTCCAATGAATGTTAAGTGGACTATTCAAATTATAAAAATTATTGAACACTTGTGACTAATACTTAAACATATTTAACAATTTAAAATATAAAAAAAATACATTACTAAGATTTTTTTTTTTAAATATTTTATTATGTCCCATTGTTATTAAAAAATTATATAAATTAGAATCCTATAACAAATTGTGTGGAGGAGATTTGTCCATACACTATGACAATAAGATGATAAATACTTGATAAAGTAGATTGTGTAGAGGATGTGAGTGGATACCTTATGGAAAATGAAGTTTGATATATCAATTAAATTATTAAGATAAGAGGAAAAGGGAAGAAGTATTTTAATTATAAAAATAGATGTTGATAATCAACAAACTATTAATATTAATATAAAGAAAGGAAAAAATATTGTTTTTTTAACTTTTAAATTATTAAGATAAAAGAAAAGGGAAGAAATATTTTAATTATAAAAACAAAGGTTGATAATCAACAAGCTATTAATATAACAAACTATTAATATAGAGAAAGGAAAAAATATATATTTTTTAAGTTTTTTCATTAACCATTAAATAAGAAAATAAGAAGACATAAATTTTAAGGATTTTTGGATTCTTCTTCACACATAATAATTGTAAGTTAAATCTCAAATGTAGAGATTTTTCAAAATTGCACCTTTGATTTTGATCAGAAATTGATTATTTTTACACATATTGACATCCTACTTTTTGAATCACATTTAATTGATGTTCATCTTTGTTATGGGGATGGCATGAGATTAAGAAAAACATAAATAATACAATTTAAAAATATACATTATTTAAATAATTTTAAGCTTATAAATATAATATAAATAGAAAAATGTAATTTCTATTTAATTTTAAAAAAAAATGATGATTTTTATTTTGGAAAAAAAAACATAAAAAAAAAAGAAAAAGAATCAAGATAAAAGAATTAATAAAAATATTAAAGAAAATAAAATTTCTTTAAAATATTTTTTGATTTTCCTTTTAAACAATTAAAAATTTATTATTATTATTTTAAATAAATTTTAAATATTTTTTTTTTCTTATATAAATAAGAAATTATTATTATTATTATTTTAAAATAAATTTAAAATATTTTAATTTTTTTATCTTATATAAATAAGAAACCATTCCTTAAAAAATTAATGGGAAATGGAGAAACAATCCATTTTGAACAAAATAGAGAAATCATTATGGTTAACAATAAAACCAAGAATATATATCAAGTTAGATAAGTTTATTATGAGTATTAATTAAAAGTTTTATCTTTTACTCCATAAATGTAAAGTAACTCTTAAGAAGGTAGTAAAACTTGTTATAATTAAGTAGTCAATATTAAAGAAAAATAATCATTATTGGTTCTTATGCTTGAATTTAAATTTAATTATTATTATTATTGATAGACAAAAACTATGTCTAGGAAAATCAAGTTGCATAGTGATACATAATGGATATAAAGTGATACATAGTGGATATAAAATAGTAAAATTTATTATAATTAAGTAGTTAATTTAATTACTATATTTGAATACATGTTCGTTAATTATTATTATTTGAAAAAAACTATATTTAAAAAAAATCAAACTATATTGATTATTCTAAAATGTAAGTGGAATATAATATTTTTTTTTTTTAACATTTAACATTCATCTCATATATTAAACAACAAACAAGATAGGAAAGATAAAAATGATGAAAAGTATCTTCAAATTAAAATAGATAATTTATTATAATTATTAGAATATATCATAAGTAATCATTTACTCTCTTAAAGTCCAATAAATCAATTAAGTTTTAGTGGACATCAATGTCGAATCCAATAAATCAATTAAGTTTTAGTGGACATCAATGTCGAATAGTATTGTGCTTGCAAACTCGAGAAAATGAAGTATGATTCGAAATGAAATTAATAGTTTTTGAAAAATGCAATAGTTAATGATGAGGCACAATTCTTCAAACAACCATGAAATTACATTGCTTACGGGGTGTCACGGCCTCAATGACAGTGAAACAATTTATTTAACCAACCCTAGAAATAATTTCCTTAGGATGGATTAAAAACATTAATGTTAACCATTAGTATGTGAATAATGAACTATGATGTGATACATATGGAGAAATGCGGACCTTCGGTGTATGGCTGCGCGTCGATATAACCATGTGAATGATAAGACATATGTCTGTTTCTATCGCTGTAGACTGATTCATTCAAAAATAGATTGCACGACCGAACCGATGATTAAATTACATGATATATCTGACACGAGACGGGGGTTTCCTGTCTGATTCGTTAAGTCGACGACGCGCATATAAAACGGCGGAGATGATGAGTGGAAAAATATGAAGACGCTAATGTATAGTGGATCTTCCATTCGTCAATGTGTGTCCGGAATGGAAGGCTTTTCTGCGAGAATATAATTTTAATGGGGTCTTTTCTTTCTTCACTATTATTAAGAAATCGATGGACAGTGGGGCCTTTCAGACATTCGGTTTGATGGTTGATTTTCCAAAACGGGATTGGGAAAATTGGGAAGTAGTTACTTCGTATGATTAGTTGGGATTTGATTCATATATTTAAGTGTTTAAATATGCAAATTAAGTTGTAGAAACGTTCTTGGATGGGGTGACATGTAGCATTCAAGTGCCACGTTGTATTAGGCCATAAATAAGGATGGTCGGCTCTCATCCTCTCGACATTAAGAATGGGGCTATGAGACTTCTTCCTTGCGCAAAGAGTTCGGCGGTCAAGAAATTCAATGCTAGGGAGGCGATAATGGCAGCCATCCCGTCACACCTTTTGGTTATCATCCAACTCTGCATCAGACTTCCTCATTTGGCTTTCGGTCCGCACTAGGCTAGCAATCTTGAGCTTGGGAGCGGTCAGTGCTACACCTCCTGCAACTCAGCCATTAACATCATCCTCTCGATGCTCCGGGAGCGCGGAAAACCATGTCGCGGCCTTGTCTGGTACAACTTGAATGCAAGATAGAAACAGATGCAAAGGCTCGAGAGCACGCTCTTAATTTCCCGCACTTAGAGAACTCATATTGCTTTTAGGGATGGCAGTGAAAGGATGGCCTGGTCACCTCCAACAATGTTTGTGGAGGAGGTCATCCTGGAGGAGCCCTTACAGCTCCCTCCAGAGTCTATGCTCTTCACGGTGCCAGAGAATTGACAGCCTCCAACTAGCTTCCCTGAGGAAGAAACTCAGGCAATTGCAGCGACTCACCACAGTACTGACACAATGGAGTCTCGAATGGAGGAATTCCATATCTGCTACATTGAGGAGGAGCTCCTGGAGGAGTGCCTCCAAATGGCCTCTTTTAGGATGACACAATCTTGGTGGGTTATGCTCTTTTCAAAGCCTCAGAGAAAGAAGACAACCCCGAGAGCATAGGGATGGGAGCAAAGGAGTGGAGCGCAGGAGCAGACCACTAAGATGGAGCAAAGGAGGGAATGTGGGCTACAACAAGGGAGGTAGTGGGGTGCGGCACGTCGAAGGAGGGTGGAGAGGTCCTTGCACCACCTCCCATCACGATAACACCAGATCAATGGTGTGTCCCTCCGCCCTTCTTCCACCCGGAACAACTAGACTTGGTGTCTGACTTGAGACGCCAGATGGCAGACTAGGTCTACCGTGGCACACTCATGAGCCAATGCATAGACATGCTTTACGAGGCGTTCTCCAATGCACCAGCAAAGTAAAGGTTCCCGACCTGTGCGAGACTCTATGCCATGCCAGCTCGGAATGGACTGCATAATGAAGAGCTCGACAATGAAGACCTCAACGGGTAATTAATTGGCTAGGATTGTCTTCTGGTTATGGTTAGAAGCTCAGGCTCTGGTTAGGAGTTCATTTAGCTCAAAGTCTTTACTGTTTAGTTTATTTTCAGTTCCAGTTTTCATGGACAATGCTCAGACTATAGGCCGCCACTTATCCTGGTTTCCTCCGGGTAGAGCATATGGCGATTTGCCTCTTTTGGACATGGCTATCCAACATTGTCAATTATTCTGGTTTCCACTAATTTTGAAGAATAGTTGGCAGCCTAAGGACATATGTTTCCTTTTGTTTATGATATAATATAACAGGATACACTCTCTTTTTACTTTTAAAAAAAAAAGTTGTAGATAAGTGAAGGAATGAAACTTTCAAGGAGATTGTAAAAATGATTTTAGGGAAAAAAGTGAAAGAGTTTGGAATAAATGTTAAGGAAAGTGAATTTAACATTATACAAACAAAGATGTATATCATTTATATTATTGTTGATAAATATAAGAAAAATAAAGTATGTACAAATTAAGTTGTAGAAACTCGAAGGAATGAACCTTTCAAGGAGATTGGTGTAAAAATTAGTTTAGTGAAAAAATTGAAAGATTTGGAGTAAATGTTAAGGAAAGTGAATTTAACATTATACAAACAAAAGATGTATTATATCATTTATATTATTGTGGATAAATATAATAAAAATAAAGTTTTTAGTCATAGATAAGTTTATTATTTTTAATTGTATTTTAATTAATAATTAATAATTAAAATAGGAATACATAAATATATAAATAAATAAAAAGTATGGAAAAATATAAATAAAAAGTTTTTTTTTTGGAAAAGTTAAAGTTGAATTACATCTTATACTAAAATTATTTTACTCTTTTATTAAATTTCTTAACAACTAAAAAAAATGATTTTTATAATGTAATCATAAAAATAAGAATTTGTCAAAAGAAGAGGGTGTTGATAATGCCTCCATCAAATATCAATGCTTTCAGATTACATGATTTATCTTTTTGGGCCAACACATCATAACTATGATGTCACATCCCACCAGATGTTACATGGTGGGTGCTTAGCTCAAAGTAAGTGTTTCCAATGAAAATAATGAATCCTAATCAATTATAAGGTGTTGATAATGCCTCCACCATAGATCAATGCTTTCAAATGACATGATTTATTTTTTTGGGCCAACACGTCATAACTATGATGTCACATCCCATCAGATGTTACATGGTGGGTGCTTAGCTCAAAGTAAGTGTTTCCAATGAAAATAATGAATCCTAACAATTATAGTTGCAATTTTTTTTAAATAGTTCCTATAATATTATGTTATGTTTTTTTTTTCCAAATGCAATTTCTTTGATCAACATGATAATATTATTCTTAATTAACCACTCTTCATAATGGATAGAGACGATGATAAAGATCCCATGAGAATGGTAGTTGCAATTGAAGCTCCATATGGGAAAATAAAGAGTATAGATGAATCTACCGACTCTAATTAAGAAAATGCTAAACATTTTGAGTCATTGACATTTGATTTCTCCTTTGAATCCTAAACATTCCATTTATGTTTTACCTTCCATCACCATGGACCCTTCTGTAGAGGTATCACATGAAATTAAAAAGAAGAAGAGGAAAGAAGACAAGATTGAGGACAAATTTTCAATGGGACGACAAAGATATGTACTCTAATATGTAATATTAACATTTGTTTATTAGAAGTAGGGAGTGCTACCACACAAACTAGCACCTTAGCTCAAAGTTCCAAAGATGATGCTAGATTTGTCGAATTTGAGAGGTGATGATGATAACTTCATAGAACATGAGAGGTTGGGAACTTTCACCTCACCAACTCCCCCTTGCACTTTAAGCTCCAGAAGGTTTCCTAGTCAAGGGAGGTTTCCCTATGGTTTAACTAGTCTCACTTTGTGTAGTAGAAGTGCAACTAAATAAAATCTAGCAACAAGATCATTGAAGGCATCGAAAATGTGATGGCCTTAGGTTGATGAGCGAAAGGAGACTAGTTCCTACCTTGCTTGGGATATGGGTTTACACTTGACCTTTACTGAGGCTTACTCCTTTTATTAGGCCTTGGGATTCTAGGAAGCCATGAGTGTACCTAGTCAATTCACCCCAAAAAACACTTGGATGCTTTAAGGTACCAGTGGTGAAAAAAGTGTTTTACTAGCTCTTAAGGTAATGAGAAGTATCCCCTATTCTATCCTAATTTAAGAGCTAGGAATCAAGTCAAGTTTTGCTAGACTCAATACCCTAGATCTAATAATAAATGACTAAAAACTATAAGTAAATAACTTCAACTCATGAGCTCTTCCAACTATATTAATATTGTCCTCTTGTTGCTCCTTGTTAGCTCCTTCATCCACTATATCCTATTACATGCAAGCAATATCATGTTACATGCAAGCATTATTGCTAACACTTTACAATGAAACCCTAAAAAAAATACCAAGTTAGACAAATAAAACAATTATGATTGAGGCAATTACCTTTCTTTTATTCTCCAACTATTCCAATCCATGTTGGAAGTGGAGAGAGAAACTCCTTATATAGACTTGATGTCCATACAATAAAATATGATTTGTTTCCTTAGATTCATTAGTTCTCCTAGGAATAATGATAAAATAATATTTTATAAATTCCTCGATTTTTTTTTTTTTTAAAATAGACAAAAGTTTGTTCGGATCCACAATATCCTTTAGAAAGTTACAATAAAATGAAATGATATAGGAAACAAATTTCAATCCACATTTATCCTAACTAACTCGAACAACCAAGTAAACAATGAATAAATAAATGGAGCTAGTTGTAGCTATTTCTAAATATAGAGCCCAACAATTAGGCACCTTCTTGATTGGCGATTTCTAAGGAAAATAAAAAGTAGATGATTTCTCCCTCCTCGATGATGAATCAAATTTGTGAGTAGTGTGAAAATACAAGCCACGAAATAAGGTGGTCACCCTCCATAAGTATGCAAACATCCATGAAACCATGGGTAAAAAACCATGTTTTCTCAAAACTGTTGGCCCATTCCATGGACTAAGTAACCTCATCAGGTGCTTGAAACCATGGTCTTAAGAGTAAAGTATTTCCCAAAACCATGTGTTGATTTCCAACTCCATAAGGTGAATAAATAGGAAACCTCATGAGGTATTAACCTTATTTTCACACCATATGCTTATTTACGGTAGTCCAATCATCTCTAGACATTCCCCTGCTAAAGTTGTTTTGCATTGGAACATTGTGTAGTACAACATATCCTTCAACGATTTATGAATCATATTTGAAACATTCCTTTGATTATTTTAGAGATATACTACCGTATTGATTTCATTAATCTTGCGACTGTAGATTGTTTCGACCTCTTCTCCTTCATGTATCCTCTACCATTATCTTCCATCAAAACAAGGTAATTCTACATACTCAATCTGTATATCCCCTTAGTGATTTATCCCTTTTAGACTTGATTATATATGAAATGTTTGTTGTTTGTATCTCAAGTGCACAGGAGTTTGCTAGAAAGCTAGCTGGTTTAACTGTCCATAATGAAGGAAAATGTATCCTCCAATGATCACCAATCATCCATACTGAAACATTATGTTGGGCACTCTTCTTTAGCTAAGAAGGTAACTTTATCCTGGAAGGTTCCCTACAGTCAAGGCTTTAATGTTTGATAGGTCTCAAAAATAGGATGTCGCTATGTGTTACTTCAGTACACTGAGCACTCCTCTAATTCATGTTTCCAGACCCTCTACAAACTACACCAACAAAGAGTATGTGAAGAGATTCTTCAATGTTGTCCACAAATACCATCAATGAACCTTCAATGCTACTGAAATTGCCAACATCATTACCATGAGACCTCTGAAAGACTTGATAAAGCAACACCAACATCCCTTAGAAACTGATTAGCTACCACAGACTTGAAAGTTTGATTCAGTAAAGGTGCACTGTGGTATATTAATGCATTTTATTCCTCAAAGTTACATGGGTCAGCCCTAGCTTCTTTATTGGGTTAAGCTCGGCTATAGAGATGAAATCGAACAACTTCTATCCCTCCCTATTTTCCCCACATACATTGGCTCCGATTTGGAGTTTTTTTGCGGGAAAAAGGTTGGCTTGAGCACTGTTCTGAGCTCATATATGGACCGCCACATTACTATTATCTCTTATTATCTCTTTCCATGTTGTTTGACTTATGATGCTATAACTACCTCTAGATGCCACAGAAAGCTACAATAATAATACCCTTTTTTGTCGAGAAATGAATTATAATATAAGCACCATGTTCTTTTTCCTTTCTTATAGATTAAAGATACCAAATCTTGCCTATTGGAAGGTAATTTATGAGTTGTAATCCTTTGAAGTTTATATTAATTTCCCTTTCAAAGATTCTAAACTTATACACTTGTACTATGTTGATTTCATAACTCCTGCAAAATACCTTAATTCTAGGCATTTCCTAGTCATTTGATGGGGCTATATAGTATTTCTTGCAACAGAGATTGTTTCCATAGTGCTCCTATGGTTCCCATCCCGTTCAATTATTTCACTAAGAATGGATCCATCCTTAAAGAGCTATACATACATTCAATTCGAATTGCAAGCCTTTGTCTGCATGCTAACTTTCATATCACTCGTTGGTGAAGTGCCTTGAGAATAGTCATCTCATGGGACAATATTTAACCTCATTTCTCATATCATTTGTTTTAAAATCATGTTTCCTTACAATTGCAACAATATCCTTGGGAAAAACAAATCCTTCGTGAATGGTTTCTCCCTTTGGAATATCCTTGCACTCGAAATTTCCTTTAAAGTCTGTTGGTGTGAACTAATAGGAAATAAAGATAAAATTATTCTATATGGTGTTAGATACATTTAAATGTATAATGGTCACAGTGGTAAAAACCTTAGTAAAATAACTCCAAAAACCTTAGTAAAATAACTCCAAATTTTCAATGTCCACAAGCTCATCCACATAGTACTCATAAATGTTGGTTTCAGCCAACAAACTAAGTTTCAATTGTTTCTTCATATTTATGATTCTATAGATACATGTTCTCCAACCTATTTGCAAATGTGTGATCAAGAAATACTAATTCCAAGACCTTAAAGTTCTCTTGAACATGTCAAAAAGTGTGAGTACTCTAGGTGATTAACTATCAAATTTATCATAGCACACCATATACTTCAATAATCAAAGTAATCTTTTAAGTTGTTGGTCTATCATACTATAAGAGAAATATCGTCTATCCATAATATCTTGATCAAGTCCTCATAATTAAAGAGCACTATCGATCTTACATAAGGAACTCACCAACTAATCCATAAAGGCATTCACCAATCACAATAATGAGGAGTATGTTATCAAATGTTACCTTCAAGCATGAATAAATCAATATCAACCAAGCCATCCAACAACCTAGCATCTCATGCAACATCTCAATCAAGATAAAATCATCATCCATGATATCACCAAGCAAGAAACCATCACATGATCCCTCAAGGAGGACCACCACCCTCAAGCCAAAAACGTTGTTTGTAATTTCACCCCTGAAAGTGAAAGTTTTAGTCATGTGCACATGAGGGGAAATAGGGAGGAAACTATTCTTAAATCTTATGAAGTACTCTTGTATCATTTACAAAATGTAACTGTTTTTTATTATTATGAATAAGAAGTTTTGACTTTTATTTTTTAGAGGAAAACAAAAAAACATGTTTTGGAAGCTCATATTTTGTTTGTGAATCTATGGTTGTCATAGTTGTTGTCCTTATGGTGCTTTCTTAAATGTGATGTTAGTAAATCACAACCGAATATAACCTAAATTGAGGATTTTCTACCAAGCTAATATACCTACTATTCCATGTGTGTGTGTGTGTGTATACATTTATGAAAGTGTAATTGTATGAGTTTCATGAGGTGCATTTACAATGCAAATAGATATGTTGTGACTTCTTTAAACAAATAATCCTAATAAAAAAAAAACTAACTATTGAGAAGCCATAGGTTTCAAGGGAATAATATTTGATCTTGAGGGAAATTGAAAAAATAGGTTTACTTGGGGAATATGGAAAGCCAACAATAATGAGGCAAAATCCATGATATGTAAATTTCCATGTATACTCCACTAGAATAGTTCATAACAACATATCTTAAACTATTTTAAATTCTTAGATTTTTGCAGTTTAGTTCCTTAGATCCTAGATTGTTTAATTATTAACTTTGCTTGAATTTATTAAATTAACTGAATATGAAAATGGAAGAAGGAGGAAAAATATACACACCATCCACACAATTGATCACAAGTTGTATCCTGGGAAACCCAATATGGGAAAAAACCCAACTAGGAGGTAAGGCCTATGCTCCTCTCCTTTCTGAACAATTATAGAAA
Source organism: Picea engelmannii (assembly GCA_009831015.1). Classification (NCBI taxonomy): domain Eukaryota; kingdom Viridiplantae; phylum Streptophyta; class Pinopsida; order Pinales; family Pinaceae; genus Picea; species Picea engelmannii. The sequence continues at coordinate 183,551 of ML779945.1, forward strand.
GGAAGTACAAAGAAAGAGACACTCACTATGGAGTTTCTATTGACACTATGGCCTGAACGATTACTAAATAATCCCATACCTCCTTTTATATTCTCTCAAAATACAACTCCTTGGATGCTCTGGTCAACTATGGAAAAATACAATACAAAAAAATGGAACCCCTTCTCCTCCTAGTAGCTTGGTATTTAACATAGCCTAATAGCCATCTAGGGTTGGGGTTTTAACTTCCTCAATGCTCAATTAGTGATAAGGTTTGGAGCTTGTAGAATATTCTTGAAAATCCACACATGGATACCCCACTATTTTTAGTAATGGGGGGTAATGTGTCATCAACTCATACCATGGTGGTTAACACGATAGGTCAACTTGTGGGAGGCATAAATTCTGCATACAAACTTCGATTGAGACAATTCTTGCATCGTTGGAAAGGTATCGGTGTGTAGAATATGAAATATTTCCTTATTAGGTTTGGACCCAAAAAGTTCCATTTGATTCCTCAAATGGATCTATAATATTTCAGAACATTTTTTGGACCCTAATTTCCAAATTGGGACTTGCCACCAAAATGGCTATGCAAGTGGATTCCTCCAATTTTTTCCACATCCTAGAAAGTATTGAGGTAGATGGAAAATTATATAATGATCCAATATTAATCATACCTCCCAATTTAGGGAGGATTTTGTCCCCCAAAATCTTTGTTGAATGAGGTGAAATTTTGTTTTCTCTACCTTCTCTCTTGAGTATCATTTCGATTTTCTTGGAAGTTGTCCTTTCAACCCAATTTGCCAAAGGTCACGCTACCCTTGTATTGTAATTCTGGACCTATTTTGAAAAACAGTTTCCTTTTCCAACTCTTCCTTAGAATATGGTGCTAATTCTTCTATGGTAAATAGGATTTTCTCTCCACCTGATCCAGCATGGAAGTCTCATAGAGTTTCAAATTATACAGATTCACTACTAGGTAAGTACACATGTATGGGAATAGACTGAGTGTATAGGAATTATCCCCACCTTCACCAATAGCTCAGAAGGGCCATACCATAGAGCCTTGATCTCTTACAAGAACCTGTAAGTTTTCCTTATTTAACTATAACCAAACTCTATCTCCCACTTTGAATGATTTTTTTATTATGTGTTGATCATGTCATGCCTTGTAATTTTCTTGTTCCTTCTTCATCATCTCTTGTACCTGTAAATGGATATGCCTATTATTTTTAACAACTTTCTTTTCTCTCAAATATTCCCTTGTGATGTCCTCTCCCACTCCTCCTTGTTTTCCATATGCAAAATCAAGGGTGAAGGCATAAAATAATCAAAAAAAGTTTCAAAGGGGACTTACTGGTAGAAATATGGAGTACTCTATTATAAGAGTGTTGAATATAGATCATATTTTCATCCCAGATATTTGGTTGCTTCTGATTGTAAACCATCAAAATTTGCACCAAAGTCTTGTTGAATACTTGTGTCTACCCATCTTCCTATTGATGAAATGTTATAGATCTTCTCAACTTAGTGTCCATGTTCTCCCAAAGTGTAGACCAAAAATCACTGAGAATTTGGTATTCCTATCTTAGATGATGCTCCTTGGTATCCCAAAGTGCACCTAGACCTATTCAAATAACATGCTTTCTTCTTCTTGCCCTTTGATGTTCTTTTTACAAGGCATATGAATGAACATTTTTCTCAACCTATGAACTACCACAAATAACTAGTCATGTCCCTTGCTTGTTGTTGGTAAGCCTTCAAAAAAATCCATGGAAATGCTTTCCCAAGGTCAAGTGGGTATATGTAAGGGATGGTATAGACCTTTCTTTATATTATTGGGCTTGTTGGTACAACAAAGCATGCATTCTCCAATATACCGAGTTAATCTTCTTGCATTTTGGGACAGTACACATACCTTTATAAGTTATGATTCATCTTCCCAACACTAAAATGTCATACAACCTTTGATGTGTGAGCCTCCATGATAAGCTACAATATTTAACATTTAGGAATTTAGACCTTGTCTAGATCGTAGAGTAACCCATTTTGGAGATGATATTCAACCTTGTTATCACCTTCTTATACATGGATTTGGATTTGTAGTTGTTGAACCACCTCCCAAAAGTCTTCATATTCTATGTATGCCTCTTTGTATGCATCATTGCTAAAAGGATCCATGTGCATAAGAATTCCCAAAGTTTTAATCTTTGATGTGGGTGACCTTAAAAACACATCAGCCAACATTTTTGTGTTTCCCTTCTTATACTTGATGAATAGATAAAATTTTTGCAAAAACCCCATCCACTGGTAATGTCTTGTTTGTTGAGGCTTACTCTGAGCCTGCAAATATTGTAGTGGCTAGTAATCTATGTGGATAATGGTTTCCTTTCCCAACATATAGTTATTTCTCTTCTTAATAACTTTAACTAGGACATAGACTTCCTTATCATAGGTAAGGTAGTTTGAGACTCCAACATGAAGCTAGTTTAAGACTCCCGCATTTCTAAATGTTATTATCATTATGTGTAAACCTTATAATTTGTTTTTGAGTGTTCCTAAAGAAAATAATTAGACTCATGTAAGAGGCTGGGTTTGAGGAGTCACATGCCATATTTATTGGGAGAACGGGGTTGAAGTATAATCATCTTCGGAAAAATTGAGAGTCAATTCGTATGCATAAGAAAAAATAAATTTACATGCAGATTTTGGGCAGAAAGGGAGGAGATAAACAGTGGGAACATAACCAACCGTGTTGTGGTTGAAAGAAACCATTGTTGGGCTATGATTTTGGTGATAAAGAGGCATGTGTTCCTTTGAAAATGGGCTATAATCCTGCAATGTATTTCGTGTTGAGGAAATTTCTCAAGATCCTTTTAAAGGCTACTGTGAGCACTCCTAGTGCAACTGAATGGTCCTAGAGTCCCTAGATGAGGGATTCAACAAATGAATGCACTGGAAATGCTATTAAAATGGTGCAACTCAATGTACTGAGAGTATTTAATGTGGCGCATTAGAATAATTGTACAACCTGATGGACTAAGAGTATTGAAGGGGGTACATTCTTTGTGTTGTGCAGGTTGTGAGGAAGAGAGTTGGTGGATTGGAACTATTGTTGAAGTAAATTCCTAGGTTTTTTGATGATGTGTGTGGAGAGAGGAAAACCGAGAGGGCCAAATCTCCTTATGGACTCATAGGCTCAGCTCATGGGTGGTCAGATCTCCTTATGGACTCATAGGCTTAACAAATAAGTGTTTTGATGTTTTTATTATGTTTATTCCATTGTGAAAAAGGTTTATATAAATGTTGGGATATTTTTCATTGCTTGAACAGTTGCATTCATGGTTTTCATTATTCTATAGAAACATTTAAAATTATGGTATCAACAATGGTTAAATCTATGTGTGATTTGTTGTTGGAAAACTACAAGAAATTTAAGTAAAAAATCTTATTTTTAATGTGTATTTTTCTCATAATAGGCCTCAATTAAGCTGGGGAATGTTACATTATGGTATCAAAGCTTCTTGTTCCAATATCGGGCTTGTTTGAGATAAGATCAATGTGAATTTCGCAAAATTAAGTCTTACATATTTTGGGTCTCTAGTGTTTTTGGGGAAAATGATGAATTTCAGAGTGAAATCCCCAAATTTTTGAGAGAATTTGGGTCAAAATTTTCCTCAAAATCGTTGAAGAGATAATCAAATGTTTTTAATCTACAAGTTGCAGAGCTAAATTTGACTTGGAAGGTTGAAATTTATGTTTCAATGGTAGCTAAAGAATTTGGGTGAAATTTGATGGATCGAAGGCCAATATCGTGTTTGATTTCAGGATCAATGATCCAGATTCATTATAGAAGTGATTAAAAACTTATATTTTTTTGACATTTTGCAAAAGGAAGCAGATCAACAGTCTGGATTCATTTTCAGGTTTTTGCAAAAGGAAGCAGATTAATGGTCTGGATTCATTTTTAGGGTTTTGCAAAAGGAAGCATATCGACGGTCTGCATTCATTTTTAGTGTTTTTCAAAAGGAAGAAGATTAATAGTCTAGATTCCTTTTTCGATTTTTGTAGAAGGAAGCATATCAATGGCTAGGATTCATTTTTATAGATTGCAAAAGTCTCAAAAATCGATGGTTGAGATTAATTTTTGGAGGTTTGGAAAATGGAGTAGATCTATTGTCGAGATTAATTTTTGGAGGTTTGTAAACTAGACCAGATCGACGATCGAGATTCATCTTCAAAGGTTTGGAAAATGGAGAAAATCGATGGTCGATATTCATTTTCATAGGTTTGCAAAGTGGAGCATATAAATGGCTCAGATTCATCGTGGATCTTGGTTGAAAATTTATAAGTATCTGATTTCAGCAAAGATCGTCATAAAATTTGGACAACTAAGAGAAATCCTTGATGACTGATGGTCAGATCAATGAATTTGGTGAAGTGTTTTGTTTTCTAACGGAAATCGTTGATGATTGATGGTCGAATTGAATAGATTGGTGAACTATGGTTCAAACATAGAAAATCATTAATCGTTAATGACTTATGGTTGGGGGTTGACAAAATTGGTATGGTTTTGTTCATCCAGGGGAAGTTGTCGATCGTCGATGAAAGGGAAAGAGGAGGATACCATGTCATGTAGTGTCAACATCCACATGTCATTCCACCTCAACATCCAAGTGTCATGCTACATCGACATCTAGGTGTCATGCCATGACAACTAGTTTTCAATGTCAACATCCATGTGACATGCCACGTTAGTTTCAATGTGTCATGCCAAATCAGCCTAGTTGCCACATCAACCAAAAAATGGTTGATCATCGTTGATCCAGGTTCAGTGAAGTTCATGGGAAAAAATGGTTTTCCAAGAGGGATGTATAATAGGTGATGATTAAGATTCAGGGAAATTTGCAAACAAGTTGTTTTTTCAAGAAAATTATGAATCGTCAATTGTTGATAAGGTTTCATGTGTTGGAAATCAATGGTCCAGATTTCCTCGAGTTCACGATCAATGGTGGAGATTCATCCATGGGCTTGGGAAAGGTTTAACGGATCAAAAAATGATATTATTCCCGATTTGAGATCATTGACATAGATTAAAAGACTGTTATAATAGTAGAACAATCATTTTTCTATGAAATTTTCATATTTTTGAAGGTCGTGAACTTGCAGAGCGATTTTGAGGCCCTAAACAACATTTTTATGTAGTCAAAAACACGAGAACTATTTGTACCAAAGGTACAAAAAGTCTTTGCAACTTAAAATGAAAGTTCTTAGTGAGGTATTTCCAACGATCTATTCCAAGAGCATACAAAGCTAGTATGAGGAAGTTACAACTAAGGCAGTGTAAGGTATAATGTAACTACCCATTTACTTCTAGAGTGCATAACTCCTTTCTTAGAAGTTTTTTTGGGGCACATGAGTAATATATGAAAATATCATGAACCATAGAAGTAATCCATGGAACCATATTTGTAATCCAAGTACATAAAAAATGTATAGGAAGAGAAAGCAGACACCTATAGCATATAGGGATAAAAATGGGAAAACAATCAAAACTTTTGCATGCCATAACTATCATCTCGGAGCTTGAATGAAGGTGAAATTTGAAATACCATTCAAAATGTGGGAATGAAGATACCCAATTGAGCTTCATTCAAAATCCAAAAGGAGTTGGTGTAGAGATGCATGAACATGGCTAAAATTTCTAAGCCAGGATAAAATGCAAAAGGGCCAAAGTTGTCATTTCCAGATTGATGCAAATTTTGACTCGATCATCGGATTGACAATATGAGTGTTGTTGTGAATTCAATGTCAACAATTTTATCTTCATCTCATAAAAAAGTTTCTTACTTTACTAATATGTTTACCCATGAAGGTGGCCAAATTTGGAGTTTGATATTATTTTTTAGTTGGGAGAGGGTGCACAAGAGGAGTAAATTGGAAATATTCATTTGACTATAACTTCCTGCTCAGTGCTCAGAATTGATAAAGAAAGTAGTCATTGGAAAGATATTGGATAGGATAATATAGATATCCACTCATATTGTAGTTTTGATTAGAATATTTATTAAGGAATCAAAAGGAAGTCGACTGGTGGAGTTGAAGGACGCCATTGAGAAAGATGGAAATTTCAAGAAGCCATAACTTTTAGCTCATAAATCAGATTGAAGCATGAGTATGTGCATTCGAAAGGTAATCCATATGATAGCATGAAAAAAGTTCTAAGGTATGCAGGGGAGTATAAGGTTTCTCCATGAAGTTTTAGGAAGAGTGGAATTGGATTCCATGAACTATGTGCAGATTTTAACCTTTCACAATGTTTTACTGCAAACATATTTTCAATAAAAGAATAGAAAATATACAATGGAAAATACACACATTACATAGATATTTTCCCCTAGAAACCCAAATTGAGAAAACCAACATATTCTATATTCATTCATAATGATACATTGTTTACAGTACAATATACATATAGGAGCCAACAACATACAAAACCCTAAACCAATGACCTGGATTAGTAAACAACCCTAATTCCTTAACCGGAAATAGAAAACCATCGGAAAAAACTATGTGTCGAAAACCCTCCCAATAATGGACATGAAAAACGAGGAAAAAATGCGACACATTTCCTGAGGAAAAAACATTCTCAAGGGCATTGCCTGCGACCCCCGAAGGGGGGGACCAGCGGGCCCCCCTCAAACCCCCCTACATGCCCGATGCAACGTAGTAGACACTATAGCTAGTCGTGTAAAGAATATAACACATACCCAACATTCTCCCACTTGTTGTTTTCTTTGCATATATAGGGTTACATGGTTACATAGTCAACAATCCAGGGCAACAATGCCCATGGATCCTCTACACCAAGAGAACTTCTCAGTGCTCACAGATTTTGTTAGTGAATCTGCAACATTCTTCAAAGTGTCCACCTTCATCAGCAACACTTTCTTTTCTTAAACCAAGTCTCTCACAAAGTGATATTGAGTATCAATATGCTTTGTCTTTGAATGATAATTTGGGTTATTTGCCAGAAACATTGTACTCTGATTGTCACAATCTATCCTTTAATATTGTTGTACCAACCTAATACCTAAACACAATATTTGTAACCATATTTTTTCCTTACTTCTTGCATGAGTGGTTTCCATGTATTTAGCTTCTGTAGTTGAAAGTGCCACTACATCCTGTCTTTTTCTCATCCAACTGATTTCTCCTCCAAACAAATTAAACACATACCCGCTTGTAGATCTTCTACGATCCATATATTGAGCCCAGTCTACATCCACAAAGCCATGTATGTCCCACACTCTTTCTAATCCTGGTCTTCCTTGTTATCACAATCCATAGCTAGCAGTGCCACAAAAATACATGAAAACCATTTTTATTGTTGTCCAATGCTCCTTCCCTAGTTTTGACATATACCTCTTAAAAACTCCCATTGCATGTGCAATGTTTGGTCTAGTACATACCATTTCATACATCAAAATTCCAACTGCACTCACATATGGAACACGAGACATGTCGTCCTCCTCTTCTGGTGTCTTGGGACACTGATTTGCACATAATTTTACACCAATAGGAATATGGACCTTGACCATTACATTCCTACATATTAAACCTCTGCAATATTGTCTCGACATATTTCTCTAATTTAACCAGATTTTCCTCTTCTTCCAATCTATTTTTAATTTCCATTCCTAAAATTAAATATGAAGCACCCAGATCCTTGTTGTTTCCTATCAGCAACATATCATCCACATACAAGACCAAATAAATCAAATGATCACCAATTAATTTAAAATACACACAGTGATCCTATTTGCTTCTTGTGAAGCCAACTCCCAGCATATAAGTATCAAATTTTTGATACCACATCCTTGGTGATTGTTTTAAACCATACAAGGATTTTTTCAGCTTGCATACCAACTCCTTTTTTCCCTTCACAACAAAGCCTTTTGGCTGCTTCATATATATTTCTTCTTCCATATCCCCATGTAGGAATGTTGTATTCACATCCATCTGTTTTGATTCAATATCAAATGTAGAAGCAACAAATAACAAAAATCTTATAGAATTTAACTTGGCAACAAGAGAAAAAATCTCACCAAAATCAGTTCCCTCAACCTAGGAATCACCCTTTGCTACTAACCGAACTTTGTATTTCTCCACTTTTCCTTCTACATTCAACTTCTTTTTAAATATCCATTTGTTGCCAATTTGATTTCTTCCAGTGAATAAATCCACTAGATCCAAAGCCTCATTCTTATCCAAGGTTGGAATTTCTTCATCCATGGCCTTTTTCAAGAGATTTCCATCCTTTGAATCCACTACCTCCTTGACAGTTCTAGGATCATCATCAGTAATAGACAAAGAAAAATTTGAACAAAAATCAGATGGAGTATACCTTTCTGGTAGCCTTCTTTCTCAAGCTGATCTCCTCAATACTGGAGTATGAGGATATTCTTCTTCTTATTCCTGTTCTTTTGTAGAGTTTGATTCATAATCCTTTAAATCAAACTCTTTTTTCTCTATTTCTTCCTTACTTGATAGGACTTCCTGTTTAACAACAACCTTCATTTATCTAAATAACACATCTCGTCTATACACAACCTTCTTAGTGTTTGGGTTCCAAATCTTATAACCTTTGAGACCATATTTATACCCAATAAAGATACACTTTTCATCCTTCTTATCTAGCTTACTCTTGTTTTCCTTTGGAACATGAACATAGGCCTCACATCCAAATACTTTGAGATGTATGAGAGAAGGTTTCTTACCATTCCATACCTCTTGTGGAGTATTTTCATCCATCATTGATGAGGGTGATCTGTTGACCAGGTAACATGAAGTACCCACTTCCTCTCCTTAGAATTCTTTCCCTAACCCGACACGACTGAGCATGCACCTTTCTTTTTTCACTTGCATCTTGTTCATCATTTGTGGAACTCCATTTTGTTGAGGTGTATATGGAGTAGTATTCTTCCTTTATATACCCCACTTCTTACATAATTCTTAAAATTCATTCCCGTAGAACTCTCTGCCATTATCTATCCTCAACACCTTAATTCTTTTCTGTGTTTGATTCTCAACAAGAGCCTTAAACTCTTTAAACCTGTCGAAGACTTCAGATTTCTTCCTGAGGAAATATATCCAAGTATTCCTCGAGAAGTCATCTATAAATGAGACATAATACATAGATTTTATCAATGATGGAACCGATACAGGTCCAAACACATCACTGTGAAATAGCTATAAAATTCCTTCTTCCCTCGTTGCACTAGAGGGGAATCTTATCTGATTCTGCTTCCCATATACACAATGTTCACAGAAATCAAAATCCAGAGAGCAGTTAGAAATACCTTCAACCATACCTTTACCATGTAGTAGTCAGAGACTCTTCTCTCTGATATGCCCCAATCTTTGATGCCATAGCATAATATTTTCTCTAGAGAATATAAGAGTTCTTTCTTCTTCAAATCCAATATCTGGAACAATGGAACTATTACACCCATCACTAATAGGGCTTCCTTGCAACTTATATAGAGTTCTAGACCAAACTCCCTTTAGAAACACCATTTCTCCTCAAACCATCCTACAGGTTTCCTTTCCAAATATTGTTTTTACCTCTAAATCATCCATTTTGCTTACATAAATGAAATTTCTTGCCAAACCTGGGATGTGTAGAACACCAAGTAGTTTTCTAATCTTTCCATCTATGAGCCTCAACTTGACTTTTCCTCGTCCTATGATTCTGGTTGTCGAGTCATCACCTAGGAAAACATTACCTCCATCATACCTTTCATATTCACAGAACCACTCCCTGTGGGGAGTCATATGAAAGGATGCACTTGATTCAACCAACCAGGCTTCATGATCTGCATGTGTGCTTGAAGAATCCAAGTACACATCCCCTCCTTCTTCCTTGGAGGTCTTTTATTCTATAGAAGGAGCTTCTTCATATCCCTTCTTTTTCTCAATTTTGGATCTACACTGCTTCTTGTAGTTCCTTTCTTTTCCACATCCCCAACATACCTTTACAAACTTTCTGGGAGATTTAGATCTCCCACTTGAGGACTTAGACCTATTTCTTTCTTGGGAGAATCCTTTTGAAAATAATGCATCTGTGCTATGTCCTTCCATGTTCTTCCATCTCATCTCCTCCGACAATAAGGATGAGACCACTTCATCAAACTTCAAGGAAGTTTTATTACTACCTATGGCCACAACCAGACTATCCCACGAGTTTGGTAAAGAGCACAGTAAATTGATACACTTATCTTCATATGAATTTTTAATCTCAACAGATACTAATTGACTTACCACATTGAATGCGTTCAAATTCTCTACCACTGAGTCTCCATCTCTCATCCTCAGGTTATATAACTTCTTTCTCATAAATTTTTTTACTAGGGACTTAGACTAATACAAATTCCCCAACTTATCCCATAATTCTTTGTCTATAACTTCCTCTGACACATTCAGTAATACTGAATGTGAGAGACACAGTCGGATTGTTCTCTTCGCCTTCTAATCCAACTTTTTCTAGTCATCTGCTAAAGTTTCTGTAGGTGTAGTACCTGGATCCACCACGATCCATTGATCTCTGTCCACCAACAAATATTCCATATTGAGCTTCCACAACTCAGAACTTTTCCCATTAAACTTATCGATCTCCATTTTCGAACTGCTCACCATTTCTGAAAAATAAATACCACAGATCTCCCACTGTAACAAGGCTTATCACAATCCCGAGCCAAATCCTTGACCACAAAGGCATACCCCTGAAGCCAACAAAGTTGTGATACCAAATGTAGATTTTAACCTTGTACAATATTTTACTGAAAACAAATTTTCAATAAAAGAATATAAAAGTTACAATGGCAAATACACACATTACATAGAGATTTTTCCCCTGGAAACCCAAACTAAGAAAACCAACATATTATGTATTCATTCATAGTGATACATTGTTTACAATACAATATACATATAGGATCCAATGGCATCCAAAACCCTAATCCAATGACCTGGATTATTAAACAACCCTAATCCCTTAACTGGAAAAACAAAACCATCAGCAAAAACCATGTTCCGAAAAAACACCCAACAATGGACAAAAATCGAGGCGACACAAAAACCAAGGCAAAAATGTGACACGTTTCCTGAGAATTTTTTTCTTCTCATGGGTGCTACCCCCGAACCCTTGTGCAAGGGGGATATTGCCTCTGCAACCCCTGAAATGGGGCCTGCTACACCCTGCACAACGTAGCAGACGCTAGAGCTAGTTGTGCAAAGAATATAACACATACCCAACACCATGTAACTACTCAATGCAAGTATTTTTTCCAAATAATCTCAAAATTTGGAGAAACATTCCCAAATGATAGAGGTGAGTGCTAGAGGTCATTGTTGGGTAAGGAAGAATGCATATGCTCATGATAGTTCCTATGCATAAGTATATAGGAACATTTGAAGTGCAATATCTTGGAAAAATAAAAAGGATTTGAGCTTATTAACAAGGCATTGTTAATAAGAAAAGGAGCACTCCAACAAGGAGTGTTGTGTGAAGGGATTGATAACAAGAGGATAAGATTCCACAAATGAGAATTGTGTCGGTAGGTTCCATATTAATCCCAGGGTCCATTGGATAGGGAATAAGGTCAAGCTTGTATAGTTGGTTGAAGTATCAATGTGTTGTAGGGGGGACTGTAGGGATGCATAGTAGGTGATGAAAGTTTGACAAAGGACTAAGGAAGAGCAGATAAATATTAGTACTCAAATACTACAGATTCTTAATGTGTTTTATAGGAAAATCAACAGAGGTTCTCACATAAATCATGAATCCAATAGGAGAGGAATGTCATAGCATGCATAAGCAGTTAAGGAGGACTCCATAGCCTTGAAGGTAGAAATGTAGTGAAGGATATAAAGTTTGTTGTGAGAGAAGAAAGATGGATATCATGAGATGAGGTGTGACTCATGGAGTGGATGAGTCATCTCTATGTGTAAGAGTAGGAATGAAGGAAGAAGGAATTGTTAGATATTATCTAGCAATTTTTTTCTAAAGTACTTTGAACAATAAATTTTCCTCTATTATCAGAGTGAAAAGTGGAAGAATGGTATAGGTGCAAATGGAGGAATGTAGCATTGAATTACATACTAGTCTTGAGTGGCCAAGAAATGCTTCACAGTCAATCACTCAATGAAGTGAAGAGAGGTATTTAAAATTTAGCAAATACATGGCTAACAAAAGATATTGGAAAAGATGACACAAAGGAAACAATTCAGTACGTTGAAATGCCAATCAATGAGATTGATTTCAAGACCAGTATGGTCGAGGAAATGGGGAGTGGTTAATTAGATTTCAATATCTATATTCAACTCAAGTAGTTCATGTTAGAACACTATAAATTCTGAAATTTTTTAGCCAAAAGATGTTGGGACAGGAAGCAAATGTGATATGGAAACATTAGTGAATATATAGGAATTCAAGGAAAACCATATACAACACAAAAATAAATAAATAAAGCTAAAATGAATATGCATCGGAGTGCATAAAGGAAATGATGAATCAGACAAATAATAAAGAAAAAAATCAAGTGCATGAAGTATGCATCATGAAAATGAATGTTTGGTGCATATTGATGTGTCTATGTGAATGCATACATGCTTCAACATGGCATGCTTGTAGACTGAGAGAAACATATTGTTATATGTGAAATGATGTTGTCACGATATTTGAATATGACTAATGACTATCCCCATGTAGGAATGTTGTATTCACATCCATCTGTTTTGATTCAATATCAAATGTAGAAGCAACAAATAACAAAAATCTTATAGAAGTTAACTTGGAAACAAGAGAAAAAATCTCACCAAAATCAATTCCCTCAACCTAGGAATAACCCTTTTCTACTAACCGAACTTTGTATTTCTCCACTTTGCCTTCTACATTCAACTTCTTTTTAAATATCCATTTTTTGCCAATGGGATTTCTTCCAATCGATAAATCCACTAGATCCAAAGCCTCATTCTTATCCAAGGTTGGAATTTCTTCATCCATGGCCTTTTTCAAGAGATTTCCATCCTTTGAATCCACTACCTCCTTGACAGTTCTAGGATCATCATCAATAATAGACAAAGAAAAATTTGAACGAAAATCAGATGGAGTATACCTTTCTGGGAGCCTTCTTTCTCAAGATGATCTCCTCAATACTGGAGTATGAGGATATTCTTCTTCTTATTCCTATTCTTTTGTAGAGTCTGATTCATAATCCTTTAAATCAAACTCTTTTTTCTCTATTTCTTCCTTACTTGATAGGACTTCCTGTTTAACAACATCCTTCATTTATCTAAATAACAAATCTCGTCTATACACAACCTTCTTACTTTTTGGGTTCCAAATCTTATAACCTTTGAGACCATATTTATACCTAATAAAGATACACTTTTCATCCTTCTTATCTAGCTTACTCGTGTTTTCCTTTGGAACATGAATATAGGCCTCACATCCAAATAATTTGAGATGTATGAGAGAAGGTTTCTTACCATTCCATACCTCTTGTGGAGTCTTTTCATCCATCATTGATGAGGGTGATCTGTTGACCAGGTAACATGCAGTACCCACTTCCTCTCCTAAGAATTCTTTCCCTAACCCGACACGACTGAGCATGCACCTTGCTTTTTTCACCTGCATCTTGTTCATCATTTCTGGAACTCCATTTTGTTGAGGTGTATATGGAGTAGTATTCTTCCTTTATATACCCCACTTCTTACATAATTATTAAAATTCATTACCGTAGAACTCTCCGCCATTATCTATCCTCAACACCTTAATTCTTTTCTGTGTTTGATTCTCAACAAGAGCCTTAAACTCTTTAAACCTATCAAAGACTTCAGATTTCTTCATGAGGAAATATATCCTAGTATTCCTCGAGAAGTCATCTATAAATGAGACATAATACATAGATTTTATCAATGATGGAACTGATACAGGTCCAAACACATCACTGTGAAATAGCTATAAAATTCCTTCTTCCCTCGTTGCACTAGAGGGGAATCTTACCTGATTCTGCTTCCCATATACACAATGTTCATAGAAATCAAAATCCAGAGAGCAGTTAGACATACCTTCAACCATACCTTTACCATGTAGTAGTCAGAGACTCTTCTCTCTGATATGCCCCAATCTTTGATGCCATACCATAATATTTTCTCTAGAGAATATAGGAGTTCTTTCTTCTTCAAATCCAATATCTGGAACAATGGAACTATTACACCCGTCACTAATAGGGCTTCCTTGCAACTTATATAGAGTTCTAGACCAAACTCCCTTTAGAAACACCATTTCTCCTCAAACCATCCTACAGGTTTCCTTTCCAAATATTGTTTTTACCTCTAAATCATCCATTTTGCTTACATAAATGAAATTTCTGGCCAAACCTGGGATGTGTAGAACACCAAGTAGTGTTCTAATCTTTCCATCTATGAGCCTCAACTTGAATTTTCCTCGTCCTATGATTCTGTTTGTCGAGTCATTACCTAGGAAAACATTACCTCCATCATACCTTTCATATTCACAGAACCACTCCCTGTGGGGAGTCATATGAAAGGATGCACTTGATTCAACCAACCATGCCTCATGATCTGCATGTGTGCTTGAAGAATCCAACTACACATCCCCTCCTTCCTTGGAGGTCTTTTATTCTATAGAAGGAACTTCTTCATATCCCTTCCTTTTCTCAATTTTGGATCTACACCGCTTCTTGTAGTTCCTTTCTTTTCCACATCCCCAACATACCTTTACAAAATTTCTGGGAGATTTAGATCTCCCACTTGAGGACTTAGACCTATTTCTTTCTTGGGGGCATCCTTTTGAAAATAATGCATCTGTGCTATGTCCTTCCATGTTCTTCTGTCTCATCTCCTCCGACAATAAGGATGAGACCACTTCATCAAACTTCAAGGAAGTTTTATTACTACCTATGGCCACAACTAGACTATCCCACGAGTCTGGTAAAGAGAACAGTAAATTGATACACTTATCTTCATATGAATTTTTAATCTCAATAGATACTAATTGACTTACCACATTGAATGCGTTCAAATTCTCTACCACTAAGTCTCCATCTCTCATCCTCAAGCTATATAACTTCTTTCTCAGAATTTTTTTTACTAGGGACTTAGACTAATACAAATTCCCCAACTTATCCCATAATTATTTGGCTATAACTTCCTCTGACACATTCAGTAATACTGAATGTGAGAGACACAGTCGGATTGTTCTCTTCACCTTCTAATCCAACTTTTTCCAGTCATCTGCTAAAGTTTCTGTAGGTGCAGTACCTGGATCCACCACGATCCACTGATCTCTGTCCACCAACAAATATTCCATATTGAGCTTCCACAACTCAGAACTTTTCCCATTAAACTTATCGATCTCCATTTTTGAACTGCTCACCATTTCTGAAAAATAAATACCACAGATCTCCCACTATAACAAGGCTTATCACAATCTCGAGCCAAATCCTTGACCACAAAGGCATCCCCCTGAAGCCAACAAAGTTGTGATACCAAATGTAGATTTTAACCTTGTACAATATTTTACTGAAAACAAATTTTCAATAAAAGAATATAAAAGTTACAATGGCAAATACACACATTACATAGAGATTTTTCCCCTGGAAACCCAAACTGGGAAAACCAACATATTATGTATTCATTCATAGTGATACATTGTTTACAATACAATATACATATAGGATCCAATGGCATCCAAAACCCTAATCCAATGACCTAGATTATTAAACAACCCTAATCCCTTAACTGGAAATAGAAAACCATCAGCAAAAACCATGTTCTGAAAAAACACCCAACAATGGACACGAAAATCGAGGCGACACAAAAACCAAGGCAAAAATGTGACACGTTTCCTGAGATTTTTTTTTTTCTCATGGGTGCTACCCCCGAACCCTTGTGCAGGGGGGATATTTCCTCTGCAACCCCTGAAGTGGGGCCTGCTACACCCTGCGCAACGTAGCAGACGCTAGAGCTAGTTGTGCAAAGAATATAACACATACCCAACACCATGTAACTACTCAATGCAAGTATTTTTTCCAAATAATCTCAAAATTTGGAGAAACATTCCCAAATGATAGAGGTGAGTGCTAGAGGTCATTGTTGGGTAAGGAAGAACGCATATGCTCATGATAGTTCCTATGCATAAGTATATAGGAACATTTGAAGTGCAATATCTTGGAAAAATAAAAAGGATTTGAGCTTATTAACAAGGCATTGTTAATAAGAAAAGGAGCACTCCAACAAAGAGTGTTGTGTGAAGCGATTGATAACAAGAGGATAAGATTCCAAAAATGAGAATTGTGTCAGTAGGTTCCATATTAATCCCAGGGTCCATTGGATAGGGAATAAGGTCAAGCTTGTATAGTTGGTTGAAGTATCAATGTGTTGTAGGGGGAACTGTAGGGATGCATAGTAGGTGTTGAAAGTTTGACAAAGGAATAAGGAAGAGCAGAGAAATGTTAGTACTCAACTACTACAGATTCTTAATGTGTTTTATAGGAAAATCAACAGAGGTTCTCACATAAATCATGAATCCAACAGGAGAGGAATGTCATAGCATGCATAAGCAGTTAAGGAGGACTCCATAGCCTTGAAGGTAGAAATGTAGTGAAGGCTATAAAGTTTGTTGTGAGAGAAGGAAGACGGATATCATGAGATGAGGTGTGACTCATGGAGTGGATGAGTCATCTCTATGTGTAAGAGTAGGAATGAAGGAAGAAGGAATTGTTAGATATTATCTAGCAATTTTTTTCTAAAGTACTTTGAACAAGAAATTTTCCTCTATTATCAGAGTGAAAAGTGGAAGAATGGTATAGGTGCAAATGGAGGAATGTAGCATTGAATTACATACTAGTCTTGAGTGGCCAAGAAATGCTTCACAATCAATCACTCAATGAAGTGAAGAGAGGTATTTAAAATTTAACAAATACATGGATAACAAAAGATATTGGAAAAGATGACACAAAGGAAACAATTCAGTATGTTGAAATGCCAATCAATGAGATTGATTTCAAGACCAGTATGGTCGAAGAAATGGGGAGTGGTTAATTAGATTTCAATATTTATATTCAACTCAAGTAGTGCATGTTACAACACTATGAATTCTGAAAATTTTTAGCCAAAATATGTTGGGACAGGAAGCAAATGTGAGATGGAAATATTAGTGAATATAGTGGCTGGAAATGAAAAATGGGCAAGTGGGGCTTGTCTAGAGGGTTCAAAATAGGAAGGAGTTGTGCATAGATGATAAAAATTATAGGGAGACCAAAATATATAGGAATTCAAGGAAAACTATATAGAACACAAAAATAAATAAATAAAGCTAAAATGAATATGCATCGGAGTGCATAAAGGAAATGATGAATCAGACAAATAATAAAGAAAAAAATCAAGTGCATGAAGTATGCATCATGAAAATGAATGTTTGGTGCATATTGATGTGTCCATGTGAATGCATACATGCTTCAACATGGCATGCTTGTAGACTGAGAGAAACATATTGTTATATGTGAAATGACGTTGTTACGATATTTGAATATGACTAATGATGGGTTATGCATCTAGGAAACATTTATAGCAGTGATGAAGGTGATGATCATGTTGGTGTTTGTGATAGTCACCCATACAAAGACGATTGAGGATGGTAAAATGTTGATAAGAAGTTGGCATAGTGTTGGGGATTCCTTATCTTTATGATAGAAAAGTAGTCTTCTTTCATTATGAGAACAAATACCACCTAACTAAGGGGGGAGTGGAATATATTGTTAGAGCTCACAACATGAGCATAAACGCAACACTTGTTAGTGCAGGACAAATGAAAAGGCCCATAACCACTAATAAGAGATATGTACTCTTGGTAGTCAAAGAGAAAGATGTCGGGACATCCGACACTTTCCAAGGGTGTGATCCATCTCATAAAAAGAAATTAATTTATATTGTTTCTAAGTATGATGATATTTTTTAGGAACTAGGTGGATTACCTCTTAAGAGGGGAATCTAACATGAGATACATCTTTAGCATGATTCTCCTCTTCCTAATGTGGGCATGTACAAGATGTCATTTATGGAGATGACAGAGATCAAGAAGTAGGTACAGGGCTTATTGGATCAAGGGGTCATCAGGCCCAGTTCATCTCCTTGTGGTTCTCCAATCGTGATGGTGCCAAAGAAAGATGGCACATGGAGAATATGTGTCGATTACTGGGCTTTGAATAAAATCACGGTGAAAAATTGATACCCTCATCCTCGTATAGATGATTTACTTGATCAATTGAAGAATGTTGTTTATTTCACTAAGTTGGATTTGCACAGTGGATATCATCAAATCAAGGTTCCATAAAAGGATGCATGGAAGACTGCCTTTAAAACCAAACAAGGATTGTTTGAGTGGTTAGTTATGCTATTTGGGCTTTGCAATGCTCTGACAAATTTCATGCATGTGATGAATGATGTATTCAGGCCTTTCTTGGATGACTTTGTGATTGTATATTTAGATGACATTCTTGTTTTTAGCGGGACTTGGGATGAACGTGTAAGGCATGTAAAGCAGGTATTGGATACTTTGCAAAGGGAAAAGTTGTATGTGAAAATGTCGAAATGTGAATTTGTCAAGACTGCATTTGTGTACTTAGGTCATATTGTAGGAGGAAAATTGAATATTGATCCTTCCAAAATTGAAGTAATTGTAAAATTGCCTGAGCCAAAAAGTGTAACTGAAGTTTGAAGCTTCTTGGGTGCAGTCCAGTATTGGAGGAGATTTATTTGCAACTTCTCCTTTATAACAACTCCTTTGCATGCCTTAACCAGTGTGAAGAAAAATTTTCAGTGGGAAGGTAAGAAACAAAAAGTTTTCGAAATTTTAAAGGAGAATATCAGTAACGCACCAGTATTAGCACTGTCGAATCGTCAACAACTGTTTGAGATTGAGATAGATGCCAGTGGATACGCCATGGGTGTAGTATTGATGCAATATCGTAAGACTATATGTTACCACTCTGAGAATTTTGACCAAGTTGTTGTTAACTATCCTACATATGATAAAGAGTTGTATGCATTAGTTCAAAGCATAAATAAATGGAAGAACTACTTGTTAGGGAAGGAAACCATCATACATACAGATCAACAACCCTTACAATATCTTCAAGCACATACCAAACTGCAACAATCTCGACACTACAGGTGGATGGGTTTTGTACAACAATTTCATTTGGTAATCAAGTACAAGAAGGGTAAAAGTAACAAGGTATCCAATATGATTTCTAGACCTCCTATTGCCGCTTCTATTATTTTGAAGAATACTTCTTTATCTCATGATAGCTATGTAGAGAAATATGCCATCGATGAAGATTTTAAAGAAGTATATGAGAAGCTAACCCATGGTGCACAGGTAGAGAACTATTGTCTGAACAGAAAGTTACTCTATCATCTTGGGAAGCTATGTATTCCTACAAGTGAACGAGTCCATGTAATACGAGAAGCTCATACTTCTCTTGTGTCTGGGAATTTTGGGTTAGGAAAAATTATGGCTCATTTGCATAGGTTTTGTTGTTGGCCTCAAATGAAAGAAATTGTAAATAAATATGTAAATGGGTGTGTGATGTGTTCTACTTGTAAGCCCACTAATAGAAAATTGGGGCTAGACTCACCACTTCCTATTCCATCCCATCTATGGGAAAACATTTCCATGGATTTTGTAGGGGGTTTACCAATGACCAAAGAGAGTCATGATTATTTGTATGTTGTAGTGGATAGGGTCAACAAGATGTGTATCTTGATGCCATGTAAAAAGTAGATCATTGCTGAGTAGACTGCTAGTCTCTTCTTTCAGTATGTTTAGGTTCACTTTGGGTTACCCATGTCCATTGTCTCGGATCGAGATACTCGATTACTTGGGGATTTTTGGACTAGCTTGTGGAGAATGATGGACACCAAATTGAAGAGGATCACTTCTTTTCATCCATAGACCAATAGACAGAAAAAGGTGGTAAACAAAACAATGGTACTTTTGCTTCGAGGCTACTGCAACAAGCATCCTAAGTTATGGGATGAATGGATATATTATGTACAACATGCTTATAATCAAGATTTACATTCATCCACTAAGAGTTCACCTTTTGAGACATGTTTTGGGTACCTACCAAAGTTTACTTTGGACTTGATGTATGGGAGAGATTCTTATGTGAATGAAGAACGAACAAAGGATAGAGCCCGCAAGTTCATCCAAAGGATTCAACAGATACACCAGGAAGTCAGGGAATAGTTGGAGAAGAGTCAAGCACAGTATAAAGCTCATCATGAAAAGCACAGGGTTGATCATTAGTTCTAGGTTGGAGACCGGGTATGGCTTCATATCAACAAGGAACGATTGAAGGGCGAAGGCAAGAAACTCAAGCCCATCCAATATGGACCCTTCACTATTTTGGAGAAAAGTGACACTAATGCTTTTAGTTTAGATATTCCATCGTATATGCAGATTTATTTAGTTGTGAGCGTAGAGAACTTGAAACTTTTTGAGCCTCCCATGATCATGGATCGTGATGAGGAAGTTTCAATTCCTTCAACTGATGAGTTTGCACTTGAGTACTTGGATGAGTTACACAAAGATATCATCCTGGATAGAAGGACGAGGAATTGACATAGGGGTGATGTTGATTATCTTCGAGTAGGATTAAAGGGCACACATCCAAGCAAGGAAAAGTGGATTGATAAGGACAAAGTGAGGGGACTCTTCCCTCACTTACAAGTTGATTAATGAAAGATTTTGGTGTTCCAAAAAGCTCTCAATGTGAAGGCGTGATCCAAAAAGGATCCAGAAAAGGCTAAGAACAACTCAGAACCAACATAAGCAACTTAGAATGCTCATAATGGCTTCAACAGACAGTAAAAGGGAAAAAATTCAAAGTTCCCAAAACTTAGTGAAAATGGTATTATCACGAAGAGCGCTTCACAAACGACTTGTCAAACGAAGTTATGGATCGAAAGTTATAAGCGGTCAAAGTTAAGTCAAACTTGGTCAAAAGTAAAAAATTCAAGGTGACACATGGAACCACTGTAAGGGTGACACATGGCACATCCGTATAGATGATTTTTCATGGGATGACATGGAAAAATGATGGCAGACACGTGGGAAAATCAAGTGATGACACGTGTTAGTTTTATGGAAAAATTATTTGGTGCCACGTGGCCCGATCATGGGTTTCCACATGGCACCCATCCAATGGTTGATGTGTGTAAAATATTTTATGACTCCACAAGAGTTGAACACATGACCTCTCATTAGCCCAAAGGCCCCACAAATCTGTGCCAACCAATACACCACCATATGTCTCTTGTTTATAATATGGTTCAAATTATATTTAAGTTTGAAAAGTTATATTGGCACCAAAGGAAAGGGGCTAGGCCTTCGACCCAACCCATCATTACATGTTTATCCCATATGACCACTGGTTTCACCAGCCTAGGGGCTTATTCATCCACCACCAAACATAGCATATTCCACCATATTTTCCACCATAATTTTTTCCTAAACCTCCGACATAGTTGTAACAATTTTACAAAAAGGGGAGGCCTATGGGATTCGACCCCAGGACCTCCTCCAACTAAACGTTGTAAAAATAGCTCCGCCTACCAGCACACCAAGCGCCTGAGTTATGACATAACCGCCACAAATTTGTATAAGAAGGGGTTTCAGGAAATGCATTTGAGACAGACAAAGAAAGAACACTCATACGGATCTGGATGGACTTTGGAGAGATTTTCAAGATATTGGCACGTATTTCTATATTTCTAGTCATTTATTGCAGGAGTAGTGGCATGCAAACCGAGGCAAGGGTGCCTCTTGGGCCAAAAAGTGTCTGACTTGGATCGAGGCGTGGAGACAATCATTTTTAGGTAAAACGACACCACAAACCCAATGGTGGTGTTATTTTTCTGATCTGAGCAAATCTTCTGTAGCTTAGCTCTAGAATGAGGTATACTTATATATTTTGCCCATTTCTTTTGTGGAGTTAATAAAAAGACCTACCCATTTGAGAGCAGGACCCGGAGATGTAGTCCACGAGGGATGAACTTTGTTATCAAGTTATTTGTGTTCATATTGTATGCTAATGTCTCTTTCCTTTTGAGCTTTTCCTTCTTTATGGTGTACTTTAATTTATGCTCATTTAATACAATTCTTTAATAATTCACTTGATGAAAAGATCTCGGATGACTTTCACTTGCCATGACTTCACTTTCCTTTCCTTCACCTTCCATGCCTTCACTTTCCTTTCCTTCACTTTGCATGCCTTCACTTTCCTCACCTTCACTTTCCATGACTTCACTTGCCTTTCCTTACCTTCACTTTCCATGCCTTCACTTTCCTTACCTTTCCTTTCCTTGCCCTGCCTTTCCATGCCATGCCATTCCTTCACTTTCCTTTCCTTCAATTTTCTTCACTTTCCATGCCTTCACTTGCCTTCATTTTCCTTCACTTTCCTTGCCTTCACTTTCCATGCCTTCACTTTCCATGCCTTCACTTGCCTTCACTTGCCTTTCCTTCACTTTCCTTGCCTTCACTTTCCATGCCTTCACTTGCCTTCACTTGCCTTTCCTTCACTTTCCATGCCTTCACTTGCCTTACCTTCACTTTCCATGCCCTCACTTGCATTTCCTTTCCATGCCTTTCCTTGACTTGACATGCCATGCCAAGCCTTCACTTGCCTTCACTTTCCTTTCCTTGCCTTAAATTGCCTTCACTTTCCATGTCATGCCTTCACTTGCCTTGCCTTAACTTACCATGCCTTCACTTTCCTTCACTTGCCTTCAATTTCCTTCACTTGCCTTGCCTTCACTTGCCTTGCCTTCAATTTCCATTCCTTCACTTTCTTTATATTTACTTTCCATGCCTTGGATTTCCTTGCCTTCAATTCCCATGACTTCACTTTCCTTCACTTGCCTTGCCTTTCCTTCTCTTGCCATGCCTTCAATTTCCATGCATTCACTTGCCTTGCCTTGCCTTCACTCGCCATTCCTTCACTTGCCTTGCATTTCCATGCCTTGCCTTGCCTTGCCTTGCCATGCCATTCCATGCCTTCACTTGCCTTGCCTTTCCTTCAATTTTCTTCACTTTCCATGCCTTCAATTTCCTTCACTTTGCATGCCTACACTTGAATTCACTTGCCTTTCCTTGCATTTCATTTCCATGCCTTGCCTTCTCTTTCCATGCCATGTCGTGCCTTCACTTGCCTTTCCTTCACTTTCCTTCACTTTCCATGCCTTCACTTTCCTTCACTTGTCATGCCTTCACTTGCATTTTCTTTCCATGCCATGCCATGCCGTACCTTGCCATGCCATGCCATGCCTTCACTTGCCTTCACTTACCATGCCTTCACTTGCATTGCCTTTCCATACCTTGCCTTGCATTACCATGCCTTGCCTTTCCTTCACTTGCCTTTCCATGCCTTTACTTGTCTTGTCATGCCATGCCATGCCTTCACTTTCCACGTCTTTCCTTCACTTGATATACCTTCACTTTCTATGCCTTCACTTTCCATGCATTGCCATGCCATGTCTAACCTAACAAGGTGTTAAATTGTCAAACATATGTAATAAGCACTGAGAAAAACTGTTTGGCCAAGGCCCACGTGACTACACTACCCACAAGACATCCCACATAGTGTTCTTGAAAATTGACCCACTCTTAAGAAATTACACTATGCCTCATTGAGAAAAACCCTAGTAGCACTGGAGATACTCCAACTAATGGTTTTCAGGCCGAAAAAATGAAAACGGAGGGGCCCCACTAGCTAAAATTGATGCTCCCCATCCAATGCAACTGATGATTCATCCATCCTAGTCCCGATTTGAGATTTATCGTGAGCTACAACTCACCTCATCAAGCCATTCAGGTACATGTGGCCAATTTGGTCGGAAGGAATAAAATCCAAATCGAGCAGCATAGAAAAGTTTCGTAAGCTCCCACAAGTCTATTTGGCCAAGGCTCCCATAAATACACTATCCAAAAATGCCCCACACAATGTTCTTGAAAATAAACCTTCTCTTCAAAAATTACACTATGCCTCATTGAGAAAAACCCTAGTGCCAGAGATACTCCAACAAATAGTTTTCCGGTCGACAAAATGACAGCAGAGGGGCCCCACTAGCTGAAACCCGACGCTTTGGATCCAATGCAACTAATGGTTTGTCTGTATGAGTCCCATTTTGAGTTTTATCATGAGTTGCAACTCGCCTTCTCAAGCCATTTAGGAACATGTGGCCAATTTGGTCTGGGGGCATAAAATCCAAATAGAGCAGCATAATGGAGCTTCGTAAGATCTCACAAGTTTGTTTGTCCAAGGCCCACATGACTACACTACCAACAAATACCCCACACAATGTTCTTTAAAATCGACCCCCTCTTCAGAAATTGCACTATGCCTCATTGAGCAAAACCCTAGTGCCAAAGATACTCTAACAAATGATTTTTCAATTGACAAAATGATAGTGGAGGGGACCCAATAGATG
Organism: Picea engelmannii; assembly: GCA_009831015.1. NCBI lineage: Eukaryota > Viridiplantae > Streptophyta > Pinopsida > Pinales > Pinaceae > Picea > Picea engelmannii. Next base: position 208,118 of record ML779945.1, read on the forward strand.
AAACCCGGTGGTATGGATCCAATGAAATTGATGGTTCTTCCATCAGAGTCTTGGTTTTAGTTTTATAGTGATTTGCAACTCGATTCCTCAAGCCATTTAGGGACATGTGGCCAATTTGGTCTGGGGGCATAAAACACAAATGAAGCAGCATAACGAAATTATGTAAGCTCTCGCAAGTCTATTTTTCCAAGGCCCATGTGACTACACTACCCACAAATTCCCCACACAATTTTCTTTAAAATTAACCTCCTCTTTAGAAATTGCACTATGCCTCATTGAGAAAAACCCTAGTGACGAAGATACTCCAACAAATGGTTTTCTGGTTGACAGAACGATAGTGAATGGGACCCACTAGGCGAGATCCGGTGCTCTGGATCCATTGAAACTAATGGTTCATCCTTCGGAGTCTCGGTTTGAGTTTTATTGTGAGTTTCAACTTGCCTCCTCAAGCCATTTAGGGACATGTGGTCAATTTGGTCTGGGGGCATACAATCCAAAAAGAATAGCATAAAGGAGTTTTGTAAGATCTTGCAATCATATTTGGCCAAGGCCCACATGAATACACTACCCACAAATTCCCCACACATTGTTCTTTAAAATCGACCTCCTCTTCAAAAAATGCACTATGCCGCATTCAGTAAAACCCTAGTGGTGAAAATACTCCAAAAAATGGTTTTTCGGTAGACGAAATGACATCGGAGGGGCCCCACTAGATGAAAATTGGTGCTCCAGATTCAATGAAACTGACGATTCATCCACCTGAGTCTCAGTTTGATTTTAATCATGAGTTGCAACTCACCTCCTCAATCCATTTAGGAACATGTGGCCAATTTGGTCTAGGGGCATAAAATCCAAATAGAGAAGCATAACGGAGTTCCATAAGCTCCTGCAAGTCTATTTGGCCAAGGCACACATGAATACACTACCCACAAATTCCCCACACAATGTTCTTTAAAATCAACCTCCTCTTTAGAAATTTCACTATGCCTCATTGAGAAAAACCCTAGTGCCGAAGATACTCCAAAAAATGGTTTTCCGATCGATGAAATGACAATGGAGGGGCCCCACTAGATAAAACCCGGTGCTGTGGATCCAATGCAACTGACGATTCTTTCGTCCGAGTCTCAGTTTGAGTTTTATCGCTAGTGGCAACTCACCTCCTCAATCCATTTAGGGACATGTGGTCAATTTGGTTCGAGGGCATAAAATACAAACAAAGCAACATAATAGATTTTTGTAAGCTCCCCCAAGCCTGTTTGGCTAAGGATCATGCGACTACACTACCCATACATTCCCCACACAATTTTCTTTAAATTCGACCCCCTGTTCAGAAATTGCACTATGCCTCATTGAGAAAAATGCTAGTGCTAGAGATACTCCAACAAATGGTTTTATGATCAACAGAATGACAATGGAGGGGCCCCACTAGCTGAAACATGGTGGTTTGAATCCATTGCAACTGACGAATCATCCATTTGAGTCCTATTTTGAGTTTTATCGTGAGTTGAAACTCACCTCCTGAAGCCATTAAGGGACATGCTGGTATGGAAATTCAAGGAAAGGAAAAATAAGGAAAGTAAAGGCAAGAAAATCAAAGGGAAGACATGAAAAGGCTAAGCATGCCATGCCATTGCAAGGAAAGGAAAGGTATAACTCTAGGTATATATGTACATGCAGGTCTAGGTCTAGGTAAATCCTATTAATTATGATAATCCATGTTTGACAACTATGAAGATACGTTAGATATATGAACAAAGAGAGCTTATGTTATGGCATTGAAATTCTCATGAAAGTATTTTTATCTAAGATATATGGGATAAAAAGTTGTAGAATTACATGCTTAATGAATCCTTTGATTGTAATTTTTACGTATTAAACTTGTCATTTAGTACAAGAATTATTTACGTATTAAAATTTTTCATTTAGGAAAGGAATGGCAAGTGAAGGAAAGGAAAGGCATTTCATGGAATGTCATGGAAAGGCATGGTATGGCAAGGCATGAAATTGCAAGGAAAGGCATGGAAAGGAAAGGAAAGGAAAGGCATGTCATGGCAAGACAAGGCATGGCATGGAGTGGCAAGGCATGGCATGACAAGTGAAGGAAATGAAAGGCATGACATACCATACCATACCATACCATGGCAAGGCAAGACATACCATACCATACCATGGATTGCAAGGCAAGGTAAGAAATACCATACCATACCATTCCATGGCAAGGCAAGGAAAGGAAAACCATACCATACCATAGCAAGACAAGGAAAGGAATACCATACCATACCATACCATGGCTTGGAAAGGAAAGGCAAGGAATTCCATGCCTTCACCATACCATACCATACCAAGGAAAGACAAGGCAAGGAATACTATACCATACCTTCAGTTTCCTTTATTTCACTTGCATTGACTTGCCTTGCATACCTTGCATCTTTTCTTTTACTTGTCTTGCCTTCACTTGCTTTGCAAGGCATATGGCATACCATAACATACAATGTTAAGACAAGTCAAGTCAAGTCAAGGCAAGGCAAGGCATACCATACCATACCATACCATAGCATGGAAAGGCAAGGCATACCATACCAGACTATACCATACCATACCATGGAATGACAAAGGAAGGCAAAGCAAGACATACCATACCATAACATGGCATGGCAAGGCAAGGCATACCATACCAAGGCAAGGCACACCATACCATACCATACCATGAAAAGGCAAGGCAAGGAAAGGAAAGTCATACCATACCATACCATGGCAACGAAAGGCAAGGCATACCATACCATACCATGGCTTGGTAAAGAAAGGAAAGGTATACCATACCATACCATACCATACCATGGAAAGGCAAGGTAAGGAAAGACAAGGAAAGACAAGGCATACCATACCATACCATACCATACCATACCATGGAAAGGAAATGCGAGGTATACCATACCATACCATACCATACCATACCATGGCTTGTAAAGGCAAGGAAAGCCATACCATGCCTTCATGATACCATACCATGGCAAGGGAAGGCATGGCATACCATACCATACCATACCATACCATGGAAAGTCAAGGAAAGGAAAGGAAAGGGATGACAAGGCAAGGCATGAAAAGGAAATGAATGACATGAAATGGCATGGCTTGGAAAGGCATAGCATTGGCATAGCAATGGAATGGCATGGAAAGGCATGGAATGGAAAGGCATCATATGGAAAATAAAGGAATGGCATGGCAAGGAAAGGCATCACGTGGAAAGGAGATGCATGGCATTGAATGAAATGGCAAGGCATGTCATGGAATATGAAGGAAATGCAAGGAATGACATGGCATGGCATGGAAAGACAAGGCATGGGAAGGCATGGCATGAAAAGTGAAGGAAAGGAAATACATGGCATGCCATGCTATGGAAAGGCATGGAAAGTGAAGGCAAGGCAATGAAAGACATGGAATGTGAAGGCAAGGCAAGGCATGGCATGGAAAGGCAAGACATGGAATACCTTGCCTTCTCTTACCTTTCATTCACTTGTCTTTCCTTAACTTGCATACCTTTCCTTGACTTGCCTTTCATTCACTTGCCTTGCCTTGCAAGGCATACCATACCATACCATACCATACCATGGAAAGGCAAGGCAAGGCATACCATACCATACCATACCATACAATGGCAAGGGAAGGAAAGACATACCATACCATACCATACCATACCATACCATGGCATGGAAAGGAAAGGCATACCATAGCATACCATACCATGGCATGGCAAGGGAAGACATACCATACCATACTATGGCATGAGAAAGAAAGGAATACCATACCATACCATACCATGGAAAGGAAGGCAAGGCATACCATACCATACTATGGAAAGGCAAGGAAAGGAAAGACATACCATACCATACCATGCCAAGGATACCATACCATACCATACCATAACAAGGCAAGACATACCATATCATACCATACCATACCATACCATGGAAAGGAAAGGCAAATCATACCATACCATACCATATCAAGGCAAGGCAAGGCAAGGAAAGACATATCATACCATACCATGGCTTGGCAAGGCAAGGCAAGGCAAAGAATACCATACCATACGATGGCAAGGAAAGGAAAGGCAAGGAATACCATAACATACCATACCATGGAAACGAAAGGAAAGGCAAGGCATGGAAAGGAAAGGCAAGACAAGGCATGTCATGGAATGGTATGGTATGCATGACAAGGAAAGGCAAGACATGGAATGACAATGGCATGACATCGAAATGGCATGCCATGGCATGGATTGAAATGACATAGAATTGGCATGGAAAGACATGTCATGGCATGGAAATGTAAGGAAAGGAACGACATGGCATGGAAAGGAAAGAAATGCATGGAAAGTCATGACATGACAAGGTAAGGCATGGCATGGAATGGCATGGGAATTCAAGGAAATGAAAGGTATGGCATGGCAAGGAAAGGAAAGGAAATACATGACATGGAATATGATGGCATGAAAAGGCAAGGCAAGGCAAGGCATGGCATGTCATGGAATGACATGGAAATGGAAGGAAAGACATGGCATGGTATGGAAAGGCAAGGAATGTCATGGAAAGGCATGGAAAGGCAAGGAATGACATGAAAAGGCATGACATGGAAAGAAAATGCAAGGCATGGCATGATAAGGCATGGAAAGGAAAGGCATGATATGTAAATACAAGGAAATACAAGCCATGGAAATGGCATGGCATATCAAGGCATGACAATGTGGCGCAGGACCCCCAACCCTCAGGTCGAAGTCCGCACAGGATCTTTCAACTTCGGCCCTAAGAGTCTGACTGACTCTTCTTGTTCCTCTCGGGGAATTATTTACTCACCCACTCCGAGTATAATTCAAGGGTCCTCCTGAGTTTTTCTCGCGTGATTATTCACCGGCATGAACTCCTCGACCAACACCCAACTGACCTTGGGAATTTTTTCTTTTCCTTTCGGGATATCAGATTTCGTGATTTCGCAAATCCTGTGATCGAGTGCCTTACCTCTTTGACCTCTGAAACCCGAAATACTAAAATCTCACGGCTCACCCTACCACTGACTTTGGCTTTTTTCTTTTCACGATTTTGGGAGTTGTGATGACGTGAAACTTTACCTCTCCACTCTAGGAGTCTCGAAACTCGAATTGTTGAAATCCCGAAAAGTCTACCCTCAGCCTACTACACTTTGTGACTTCGAGATTTTCCTTTCACTATGTCCCATTCCTTAGTCAACAAGATTCCCGATATGCTGAATCCCGAAACATTGAAACACTAGTGTTCCACTTCCAAGAAAAATTAACGGCTGTGGTTCTTTTGCCACCTCTCACCTTTTCCAAGTTTCGGAACTTGGACCACTTTTCAACAACCCCCTCTATTTCGGGTTTTCGGGTATCGGGAGTTCAAAAATCTTGACCTTAACCTTGTGTCACTATGACCCCCGAATTCCCGAACCCCGATTTACCGAAATGCCGAAATGCACTTCCCCAAATTTCCTTCTCGTTTCACGATTTTGGTATTTCTGATGTGGAGTGTTCTGTCCCTTGTCCACGGGAATGCTGAAAACCCGATTCCTAAAATGCCGACAAATATTCTGCCACAACTCTTGATTTCGGACTTTCATCCTTGCTGAGTCCCAATCACTCGTCCTCAAGACTTTTGAAACCCTGAATTCCGAAGTTCCAAAATTCCGAACTCTTCACCCTTTGACTTCACACACGAAACCTCCTTTCGCGTTTCGGGAACTTGATCAGCGAAGGTTTTGGCTTGCACTTCGGAATCCCGAACTCCGAATTCCCAAAATGATCTGACAGCCTAAATAGGTCACGATCGATGGTCCTCGTTGACTCTACCTTTCGAAATATAGATCTATCCAACGCTTAACTCCCCTGCAACTTTCCTAGATCCTACGATCCCTGCTATTTCGGGAGTTCTCCTCGGAGAATTTCGACCGTTCAGTATCCTCCTCAAAGAAACTCTGGCTCAAAGCAAACCTGCGATCCTCCTCTGGGATTTAACCTCTTTCAGAACTGCTTGCGATTCCTTCTTCCTTGCTGCTGGCGATGCTCCTGCATCACAATGGCATGGAAAGGCATGGAAATGGAATGGCATGGCAATGGAATGGAAATGTCAATGTCATGGAAATGGCATGCCATGGAATGGATTGGAAATAAATGACAATGGCATCATAATGGCATGGCATGGCATCAACATGTTTGTGGGATTGGGTTTGGGAGGGTCCTTTGTCTCCATGTGTGCTCTAACCCAAAATTTGGGTAGGAATTTGCAATAAAATATCATAGATGGTGAAGGGAAAATAATAATGGTTTCAAGTCTCCCTAGAGGAATTTTGGTAGCATAGTATTACTTTCTATGGTGTGTCATGAAATATAACCTCAAAAACTTTATTTGTAGGTGGAAAATGATACCCATTCTAAGATCTAGTTTCCATGTGAACTCTCTCATTCTATTGATCAAAATAAATAAGTTTAATGGACATCATGGATGACTGAATAATAGTTATTAATAATTGATGGGTTTAACAAAATTTACATATACCCACTACACAATCTAAACAAACATGAGTGAATTAATGAGTCATTGACTAGTATTTTTGGAATTTATGAAGGGTTACACATAAATCAAATGATTTTATATATGTCATGCGCAGAAAGAGGAGAATAATGTGTGTGCCCTATAAAATGGATGGATTGAATCAACTAAGAAACTAACAACTAGGCTTCTCAAAGGAATGTCAAGGGAAGAATAGGGTTAAGGTTTTGTCCTAAGGAGATTAGGAATATTAGGACTTATACCTAGAGGAGAAAATAAATGTTTTTATCATGTAGATCTAGTAAGAGAAGAAGTAAGGGTTTTGTGGCATTTGAAAACCTTAGTGCTACCTAAAGTGATTGTTATCGAGAAGATATGGGGAGTTGATCTTGTACAAGTGTGGGATACAAATGTAGGTTCCAAAAAGGACTTACCATTGTGTATACTACCTTGTTGATAATCTCTAATGGAGTGATCTATTGGCTAATGTTATCTTATTGTTTCCATCACTATGGTTTTAAGAGCCCGACTTCTAACAACCCTTGATAAGATATTGGTAGGTGCATGTACTTCATATTCTAAATATATATGAAGTGTTTGGGTTGTCCAAATGTTGTGTACTTGCATAATTGAGTTTTAGCTTATGTTATCTTCATAATTGAGTAATTTTAGTACTAGTTATGGAGGTTAATTTGACATAACATTGAACTAAGATTTTTAAGTGATTTACAATTATGTAGAAGATAAATGAGAAAATTTATTTCTATAATAAATTATTGTAATATGCCATTTTTTAGGTCACAATGTTTTCAAGTGACCACTATTTGAGTGTGTATTGTCACTAGATTTAGATGGAGATAATTCAATAGGTAGTCCATATTGTTGGTTGTGAGTTAGAATATGGATATCCACAACATTCATGCAAATAATTCAGAAGGAGTGATCTATCGATGATGTAGATATACATGGTCGATTAGCAAGCAATGCTACTTGGGAACCATTAATTGCTTATGTATTTAGCACTTACAAATCTTTCCACCACAATTTATTCCTTAATGAGTAATGCAAGTATTTATAATCATTTTAGAAAAAAATCAAGGGATTAATACACATAAAATTCATACACTTTGAAATTCATATATTCATCAACATAAAATGCAGAAACAATGAGATTCACAAAAAACGTGCCATGAAATGTGTGTGTGTGTGTGTGTGTGTATTCAATGTCATCTAAATTATAATTTTTTTACAAAATGGAAACTCATGCCCAATATACAAAGCGACAACACCTGCCCTAACATAAAAAACATCCATATGGTGGCCTAGATACAAAATGACAGTAGTTGGTCAATCATTGATCACTGCCACCCTCAAGAGCATCTTGGAAATCTATATTTATTCTCTTGCTTGAGGAAGGACCTCGATAGGTTCTAGGCCTGGGCATGCTTCAACGCTTTAGAGACTGCACACAAAATAAACATTGTTATATGTTTTTTTCCTCAATGAATTAATAGACATACAAAATGATACTTTTTAATTTAACCTAAGACACTTCACCGCATATGTTGTTTTCATTCGTGAGGGTGTTACCCTCCTTCGCGACCCCAATCTCTTTGCATTGCCACCCTACATCAGTTACAAGGATCAAGTCAATAAAATTAAACAAATATGCGTAAAATCAAATTCATGAAACATAAAAAATTATCATCAATACATTATCTCATCGTGAATATCTCAGGCCTAGATGGAGTTTCACTGGAAGATGGAGCACTAGGTTGTACAACTTGCTTCGAGACAACCTCTAGTGTGGAAGTCTCAATCAATGGGGCCAATGGAAATGGTGGTGGGGGTGGGTGGCATACAGGTGGTGTAGATGGGTTCCCTGTATGTGAATCCACTGAGGATGGATGAAATAAGACTGATGATGAGGGTGGGCTATGATAGACAAGCACAGGCTGTACAAGTGATTGAAAATCCCTAGGAATTGAGAAAGGTAACCTAGAAGAAACTCCCAGGTTCCTAGGGAGTGCAATAGTACTATAACTAGAAAATATATATGTAGCCTACATACATATTAATAAAATTGAACTATTAGTACCAAATAGTAAAATTCAAAAACATAAACACAAAAATTTGAGAATTATATGATATTTAACTCTACAATGATACCTGTGACACAAGTGACTTGTCCATCCCAGATGGACATTCCCCAACATCGCCTAGTCCCAAATCCTGTAGAAACACGAAAACATTAAAAATTTGAGGATGCCATAAAATAAAGAAATGAATATGGTGAATTTATCAAATGTGGTACATACCTATGTGTGGGGTGCACCCAATGAACATGCTGCCTCTACTGTTGCATCAATGGTGGGGATAGGCACGGATGCATCCATTGGTGTAGAGGGTCTACTGCTTGGACATAACAACTGCAAAAAAACCTACAATAAAAATCGATATAAATACATAAAATAAAAAATAAATATATAACGATGAAGAACATAGAGAGGGTTAAGATACTAACCTTGTCCATGAAGCTATGCTGTCCATTGGGATCTATAGGCCTGTTATAACCCAAAATTTCATCATTATCGACTAACTAAGAGACTCAGACTTATATAGACATTGATTAAGACTTCCTATAGAAGCTAAGACCGACTCGACATTAAATATTGTCATTAATTCGATTGACTCTTCAACCACTTATGAGAGCTCAAGAAGATATAAATCAGCTCCATTTTTAACTTCCTACTTGCCGACTGACTTTTGACTAAACGTGTGACTTTGCACTTGCAGAGTGTCTGACTGGCATTTCAGTTGACTAACAAACTATTGACAAAACAACTAATAAACAAATCGACGGAGATGTAAACATTTCATCGACTTATAATTACAATTTCCAATAAAAGGGTCAAACTATCAAAATCAAAGCTTTGCTAAAACCCTCCAATACTTAAGGCCACAGACACAAATATGAAGCTTAGCCTAAGAGAAAACCGGGCCAAGTCCACTAATCCCAATAGGAGAGATGGATAGGGAAGGACCTATAGTCCCAATTAGAAGCCAATGTTACTAGGCCATCATAGGAAATTACGCGAAAAGTCCCCTTTTCAACCATAATGAGAAGCTATGGAAGTCGTATCCTTAAATCAGAAACCTTGCCAAAACCGCTCCATTGTCAACTAGAATCACGGCATGGATCGAATCGCGTGTATAATCGTTTATTCGATACACAACTCTGTGTATAAACATACAAAACCTGGGTATTGTTGACATTGGCATCAGGTATAGTAATTACAATATGGAATTTATTTTTTATGAATTTTTCTTTTAAACACGTTCATGTAGTGAAAAGTTTAAAAGTGTTTTTTTTTTTTTTTTTTTTAATATTTTAATGCAAGTATAATGTATATTTGATTGATTAATGATTATGGTTAATTTTTATTTATATTAAGATTAGTTTATGGAATTTTGAGAAAGGTAAGAAAATTTTAAAATGTTGTTTTGATGTTAGAAAAGTATTAAGGGAAACATTCTAAGATGGTGGCAATTAATTCGATAGGTCTCATCCAGTACTAGCTCCGAACCAAGCTATCAGAGTATAACCAAGCAAAACAATTGTTTTTACAATGAGTTGCTCCTCTTTTAACAAAATAGTTATTTGACCAGAAAAGAAATTGGAGGGCGGAAAATGTTTGAGAAAGGTCACAGATTCTTGGAGACCTATCTCTGCAATATTGTCCATGAAATCCTTGAATTTCTAAGGGTCATTTGCCCTAGTCTTCGATGATACTACATGGTCGTTCTGTTGTATTATTGGTTTTTGACAGTTAAAACAAATCCTACTAAGATTTCTTTCTATATCATTTGTAAGTGATTACTTTGACAAAAATGAGCACTTATAGCGATATATACAGCCTCCGGCTGAGCAACATTATGCACTGAAAAAGAGTATCATAATAAATTTATTAACTCACAATGATTAGTAACAAGAAATGGGTCGAACTCAAGAATTTTGCATCACATATGTCGTTTCTCTCTGCATAGAGAGAATACTGATCACAAGGCAAGCATTTGCTTACGTTTTGAAGGCGCTGCGGGTTCAGTAATGAAGAATAGTTGGTACCAAAATCCCATAGACAAATCCTATGAGCAATTATAGTCTCAATATAAATAGCTAACTAAGACAATATGGCATTCAGCCAATCAGGCACGGACTTGCTGCTTAACAACTCCCTTTTTTAACTTTTGTAATTAAAAATGCATTATGAAAATACTCCGTATTTGTATTCTATTATGATATTTTGAATATTTGAAAATTAATATAAAATAAAATATTTTGAATATTATGTAATTTGAAAAGTTTACATTTTGTTATATTTATTTTGAAAGGTGTATACCTATTGACAATCGGTAGATTTAATAGGGGTTTAGTGCTTAATAAGTTTTCTATAAACAGGATTAAATATGGCTGGAATATTCTTAGTAGTCACACAAAATAAATGGCTGTGATTTTAATCATTAACTTCCTAACTATTATAAAGACATCCATTTATGTGTTTACTTTTTTACATTTACCTAATCATATTTAAAAATTACTTTGATAACTAACTGATTACCATTTAAGTGATTAATAGAAATTAAGCGCAACTGTTTATTTGCTAATCAATAATAAAAGAATTTCATTGCCTATACCTTTAGACTTTCTCCAACGACTGTGCTAGTTTATCTTATCTTACATTTTGTTATATTGTTTATTATGTTATGAATTTGTCTAACTGTATTTATTAGTTGTTGGACAGTTGTGTAATTATTTAAATTCCCCTTATCAAAAAGGAGTGATATGATAAATCAAATTGATATAACTTTTTTAATAAATTTAATATATATTTAATAAATTAATTTAATTTTAACAAATATTAATAAAATGTTTTTTATATATATTTTTTTTATTATGTAATAAAAATTATCTTAAAAATACATAATAATAATAATAATATGATTATTTAAATTTTCCTTATCTAAGAGGGGATATCAAATTGGTATAATTTTTTCTATCTTGTAAAAAAAAGTTTGATATAGGTTTAATAAATCATTTTATTTTTAATAAAAAAAAAGTTTTATTATTTTTAATATTAATTTTTTAATATATATTAAAATTCAATAAAAATATATTTAAAATGTAAATGGGGTAGCAAGTTAAATGGAATTGATTGTGGACAAAACTCTTCAATTAAGAGTCCTTGAGTCTGATGGGTGACAACCTCAAAAGTTCTAATTATCTTGAGGTGATGAATGTTGCTATGTGATTCACTTCACTAGTTTCAATCCTTCTTCTTCACTTTTGTGAGAATCCCCTAATGAAATGATCACTTACTCTTCACATTTAATCCCAAAAATGATGATGCTTAAACAAAAAAGAGTAAAGAGAGCTCTAAAAAAAGTGGCCATATGGAAGGTTTTGATTACCCATTCATTTGGCATCACCAAATCTAATGAGTGTTAAGTGAATTATTCAAATTATAAAAATTATTAAGTACTTGTGACTAATACTTAAACATATTTAACAATTTAAAATAAATTAAAAAAACACTACTTGATTTTTTTTTGTTTTTAAGATTTTTATTATATCCCATTATTATTAAAAGATTATATAAGTTAGACTCCTATAACAAATTATGTGGAGGAGATTTGTCCATACACTATGACAATAAGACGATAAATACTTGATAAAGTAGATTGTGTAGAAGATGTGAGTGAATACCTTATGGAAAAGGAAGTTTGATATATCAATTAAATTATTAAGATAAGAGAAAAAAGGAAGAAGTATTTTAATTATAAAAATAGATGTTGATAATCAACAAATTATTAATATAGAGAAAAGAAAATATATTGTTTTTTTAACTTTTAAATTATTAAGATAAGAGGAAAAAGAAAGAAATATTTTAATTATAAAAACAAAGGTTGATAATCAACAAACTATTAATATAGAGAAAAGAAAAAATATTTGTTTTTAATTTTTTTTCATTGACCATTAAATAAGAAGACATAAATATTAAGGATTTTTGGATTCTTCTTCACACGTACTAATTGTAAGTTAAATCTCAAATGTAAATGTAGAGACCTTTCAAAATTTCACCTTTGATTTTGATCAGAAATTGATTCTTTTTACAAATATTAACATCCTACTTTTTGAATCACAGTTAATTGATGTTTATCTTTGTTATGGGGATGACATGAGATTAAGAAAAACATAATTAATACAATTTAAAAATATACATTATTTAAATAATTTTAAGGTTATAAATATTATAAATATAATGTAAATAGAAAAATGTAATTTCTATTTAATTTTAAAAAAAATATGATTTTTTATTTTGGAAGAAAAAACATAAAAAAAAAAAGGAAATCAAGTAAAAGACTCAATAAAAATAAAAAAAAAATAAAAATTCTTTAAAATATTTTTTGATTTTCTTTTTAAACAATTAAAAATTTATTATTATTATTATTTTAAATATTTTAATTTTTTTATCTTATATAAATAAAAAATTATTATTATTATTATTTTAAATAAATTTAAAATATTTTAATTTTTTAATTTTATATAAATAAAAAACAATTCATTAAAAAAATTAAAAAAAAAAGGAAAAACAATCCATATTGAACAAAATAGAGAAATCATTATGGTTAACAATAGAACCAAGAATATATATCAAGTTATAAATGTAAAGTAACTCTTAAAAAGGTAGTAAAACTTGTTATAATTAAGTAGTCAACATTAAAGAAGAACAATCATTATTGGTTCCTATGCTTGAATTTAAATTTACTGATTAAAATTGTTAGACAAAAACTATGTCTAGGAAAATCACGTTGCATAGTGATACATAGTGGATATAAAGTAGTAAAATTGATTATAATTAAGTAGTCAATTTTCAGGGAGAACAATCATTATTGATTACTATATTTATTATAAGTTTGTTAATTATTATTATTTGAAAAAAATTATATCTAAAAAAATTAAATTATATATTAAATTATGTAAGTGGAATATAATTTTTTTTTTTTTTTTTTTTAAGTTTTTTTTAGTCCACGAGGTGTAGGACAGTCGGTGACGGAGTGTGTTGTTAAGCCACTCCGTGTTGTTAAAGTTACCGGTTCGAAACCTGCGGGGACAAAAAATCCAACCATGTTAAGGGTTGGTGTGGCTCAGGCCGAGGTGCGATCCTCGGGTGATTTTGAACAAGATAAGAAAGATAAAAATGATGAAAAGTATCTTCAAATTAAAATAGATAATTTATTATAATTATCAGAAAATATTATAAGTAATCACTTATCCTCTTAAAGTCCGATAGACCAATTACATCTTAGTGGACGTTAATCATCATCATCAATATCCGATAAAATTGTGCGTGCATTTTACCAAAAAATTGCAGACAAAGTTAATCAACTCGAGAAAGTGAAGTATGATTTAAGATGAAATTAATAGTTTTTGAAATATGCAATAGTTAATGATGAGGCACAATTCTTCAAACAACCATGAAATTACATTGCTTACGGGGTGTCACGGCCTCAATCACAGTAAGACAATTTATTTAACCAACCCTAGAATTAATTTGCTTAGGATGGTTTAAAAACATTAATGTTAACCATTAGTATGTGAATAATGAACTATGATGTGATACATATGGAGAAATGCAGACCTTCGGTGTATGGCTGCGCGTCGATATAACCATGTGAATGATAAGACATATGTCTGTTTCTATCGCTGTAGACTGATTCATTCAAAAATAGATTGCACGACCGAACCGATGATTAAATTACATGATATATCTGACACGAGACGGGGGTTTCCTGTCTGATTCGTTAAGTCGACGACGCGCATATAAAACGGCGGAGATGATGAGTGGAAAAATATGAAGACGCTAATGTATAGTTGATCTTCCATTCGTCAATCATCAATGTGTGTCCGGAATGGAAGGCTTTTCTGCGAGAATATAATTTTATTGGGGTTTTTTCTTTCTTCACTATTATTAAGAAATCGACGGAGAGTGGGGCCTTTCAGACATTCGGTTTGGTTGGATGGTTGATTTTCCAAAACGGGATTGGGAAAATTGGGAAGTAGTTACTTCGTATGATTAGTTGGGATTTGATTCATATATTTAAGTGTTTAAATATGCAAATTAAGTTGTAGAAACGTTTTTGGATGGGGTGACAGGTAGCACTCAAGTGTCATGTTGTACTAGGCCATAAATAAGGATGGTCGGCTCCCATCCCCTTGACATTAAGAATGGGGCCATAAGACTTCTCCCTTGCGCGAACAGTCTGGCGGTCAAGAAATTCAATGCTAGGGAGGCGATAATGGCAGCCATCCTGTCACACCTCCCGGTTATCATCCAACTCTGCATCAGACTTCCTCATTTGGCTTTTGGTCTGCACCAGGCTAGCAATCTTGAGCTTGGGAGCGGCCAATGCTACACCCCTTGCAACTCAGCCATTAACATCATCCTCTCGATGCCCCGGGAGTGAGGAAAACTATGTCGCGGCCCTGTCTGGTACAGCCTGACTGCAAGACAAAAACAGATGCAGAGGCTCGAGAGGGTGCTCTCAATTGCCTGCACTTAGAGAACTCAGATTGCTTTTAGGGATGGCAGTGAAAGGATGGCCTGGTCACCTCCAACAATGTTTGTGGAGGAGGTCATCCCGGAGGAGCCCTTACGGCTCCCTCCAGATTCTATTCTCTTCACGGTGCCAAAGAATTGACAGCCTCCAACCAGCTTCCCTGAGGAAGAAACTTAGGCAATTGTAGCGGCTCACCACAGTACCGACACCATGGAGTCTCAAATGGATGAATTCCATATCTATTACGTTGAGGAGGAGCTCTCGGAGGAGTGCCTCCAAATGGTCGCTTCTAGGATGACACAATCTTGGCAGGTTATGCTCTTTTCAAAGCCTTAGAGAAAGAAGACAACCCCGGGAGCACAGGGACGGGAGGAGAGGATGGAGCAGAGGAGTGGACCACCAGGATGGAGCAAAGGAGGGAATGTGGGCTACAGCAAGGGAGGCAGTGGGGGGTGGCATGTCAAAGGAGGGTGGAGAGGTCCTTGCGCCACCTCCCATCATGATAACATCAGATCAATGGTGTGTCCCTCTGCCCTTCTTCCACTCGGAATAACTAGAGTTGGTGTTTGACTTGAGACGCCAGATGGCAGACCAAGTCTACTGTGGCACACTCATGAGCCAATGCATAGACATGTTTTACAAGGTGTTCTCCAATGCGCCAGCAAAGCAAAGGTTCTCGACCTATGCGAGACTCTATGCCATGCCAGCTCGGAATGGACTGCATAATGAAGACCTCCACGGGTAATTGCTTGGCTTGGATTGTCTCCTGGTTATAGTTAGATGCTCAGGATTTGGTTAGGAGTTCATTCAGCTCAAACTCTTTACTGTTTAGTTTATTTTCAGTTCCATTTTTCATGGACAATGCTCAGACTATAGGCCACCACTTATCCTAGTTTCCTCCGGGTAGGGCATATGGCGATTTGCCTCGTTTGGACATGGCTATCCAACATTACCAATTGTTCTGATTTCCGCTAATTTTGAAAAACAATTAGTAGCCTAAAGACATATGTTTTTTGTTGTTTATGATATAATATAACAGGATATGTTCTCTTTTTACTTTAAAAAAAAAAAGTATTGTAGATAAGTGAAGGAATGAAACTTTCAAGGAAATTGTAAAAATTATTTTAGGGAAAAAAGTGAAAGAGTTTGGAATAAATGTTAAGGAAAGTGAATTTAACATTATATAAACAAAGATGTATTATATCATTTATATTATTGTTGATAAATATAAGAAAGATAAAGTAGGTACAAATTAAGTTGTAGAAAGTCGAAGGAATGAACCTTTCAAGGAGATTGGTGTAAAAATTAGTTGAGTGAAAAAATTGAAAGATTTGGAGTAAATGTTAAGGAAAGTGAATTTAACATTATACAAACAAAAGATGTATTATATCATTTATATTATTGTGGATAAATATAATAAAAATAAAGTTTTTAGTCATAGATAAATTTATTATTTTTAATTTAATTTTAATTATTAATTAATAATTAAAATAGGAATACATAAATATATAAATAAATAAAAAGTATGAAAAAGTATAAATAATTTTTTTTTTGGAAAAGTTAAAGGTGAATTGCATCTTATACTAAACTATTTTTACTCTTTTATTAAATTTCTTAACAACTAAAAAAATGATTTTTATAATGTAATCATAAAAAGAAGAATTTGTCAAAAGAAGAGGGTGTTGAGAATGCCTCCACCAAAGATCAATTCTTTCAAATTACATCATTTATCTTTTTGGGCCAACACGTCATAACTATGATGTCACATCTCACCAGATGTTACATGGTGGGTGCTTAGTTCAAAGTAAGTGTTTCCAATGAAAATAACAAATCCTAATCAATTATAAGGTGTTGATAATGCCTCCACCAAAGATCAATGCTTTCAAATGACATGATTTATCTTTTTGGGCCAACACGTCATAACTATGATGTCACATCCCACCAGATGTTACATGGTGGGTGCTTAGCTCAAAGTAAGTGTTTCCAATGAAAATAATGAATCCTAATCAATTATAATTGCAATTTTTTTTAAATAGTTCCTATAATATTATGTTATGTTTTTTTTTTTTTC